>JANKKI010000104.1:3600000-4200000 GCA_025175665.1 Cinchona pubescens
ACCTAAAAATGATGGACAATGGTGGAGTTGATAGTGGTTGACTTGTGTTGTGGAGAGCGGTGAGATGACGGTGGAAAATGGATGAGGTTTGCTAGTGGTGAGGGAGTATTTTATGGCAGAGGGATTTGGGAGGGGAACTTTAATACTTTTTTTTTTCTTTTGGGCTCAAAATGAGACTGACTGAGAAGGTAGGAAGAAGGGTTTTAAAATCCAAGCACAATTCATTTTCGAGAAATACGAACTAGCTTTAGTTCTTATTTCTATAATATGAACAAAGCATTTTTTTTCTTTTAAAAAAAATTCCAACTTGGTTTGTATTTGGAAAATATGAACTAAGCAATTTTTTTAAAAAAAAATTCAAAATTTTGACTTAACTTGCATTTATGAAATACGAGCTAATCTTAGTTCATATTTCGTAAATGCGAAGAACACCTGTGATGTTTTTCAAACCTTATTTTGATGATGACATAAACATTTAACTTTGTAAACAAGTTTTTGCAGGTCTGTTACTTGTTTTGGTAGAGACAGGATTTTCGAACGCACTGTATCGTCTGAACTATGTCAAGCTTCCCGGATGTCCATTCCTCAGTTCGAACCAACAGGCAGAAAGGAAGATCTTATTGCCTCTCCAAACGGACACACACAACTGTCCGAACAAAGCCATCTTCGGACGAACATGACCGTTCGAAGCTCTTGTCGGACGATGGAAAGGACGCATCACAGACGTCCGAACGAAGTTCTTCACAAACTGCATAGAGATCGAACGCTGTGTCGGACGCATCCTATCTATCTCGGACGTCCGAAACCCCAACGGCTACTTTTTGTGCATTTATTATTTAGTCGTTAGGAAGTAGTTGCAACCACCATTTATTGCTCTTATAAATAACTGCTTTGATATTCTGTAAAAACCATCTAATACATTGAATACAAGCCTTAGAAAAGAGCAATTTTAGTACAAATTGGCTATAGTGCTTTGTTGTATTAATGTGCAGTTTGGAGTGCAATACAATTTTGAGTGAGTAATAATCTTTTATGAAAGTGAGGTTGTGAGTAAAATTCTTGGCTCAACTAAAAGAGTTTTAGTGTATACTGAGCAAGAATGTCTCTACTTTGTAAAGATCATTGGCTCACCAAGTGTGTGAAGCATTCTAGTGTTTTAATACTTCAAACTTGTTAGCTACGAAGTATTGGCTGTTTTATTCCATCTCTTTCTTACTTTACTATTTCATTGTTTTTATCATATCAATTATTATTGGAAAAATCTTAGTAAGATTAATATTTCTTAAAGTATTTTTTAGAAACCTAATTCACCTCCCCTCTTAGGTTGTTTTGGGACCAACAATTGGTATCAGGGCCTGGTCTCATTTTATTGCTTAAATTGCTTTTGAGAAAAGAACTATTATGGCAACCAACAATGCTCTATTTTTTTAGGGTAAATCCGTTACTAGGCCCCCTATGTTTAATGGGGCAAAATTTATTAGTTGGAGAGATAGGATGAAAATCTTTTTGCAATATATTGACATTGACTTGTGGTATGTTGTTAATGAAGGTCATTTTGAAGCTACTATCATTGATGATCACACAAATAGAAGATAAGAGAAAAGACAAGGGATGAGCTCACTCCACAAGACAAGGCAAACTTGACATTAAATGCAAAAGCCATGAATGTGCCATATAAAGCCTTGGATGCAAATGAATCAACTCGTGTGAAGGGATGCATTTCAGCTAAAGAAATCTCGGATAACTTGAAGGAAATCCATGAAGGGAGTGACGATGTTCGTGAGCAAAAGAAATCCTTACTTGTTGCCAAGTATGAGTCCTTCAAGAAGGAACCACATGAAAATATTGACAAAATGTATTGTAGGTTCAATGGCATCATTAAGGATCTTGAAGCCTTGGGTAAGGAGTATTCTTTGGGTGAAAAAAATAGAAAAATCCTAAATGCTCTATCCAAAGAATGGGATGGAAAACAATTGCTATAGAGGAAGTCAAGAATTTAAATGCAATGCCTATTGAATCGCTAATCAATTCTCTTACATCTTATGAATTGAAGTTGAAGGCCAAAGTGGTGGATGATGAAGAAGCAAGGCCAAGAAGGAGCATTGCTCTAAAGACCTCTCAGGAAGAGGAGGAAAATAGCTCCATCAATCTAGAAGATGAAGATCTTGATGAAGGAGATCTTTCACTCATCACCAAAGGATTTCTTAAACATTACATCAACAAACGAAGAATGAAAAGAGGAGGAGCTACAAATTCAAATAATTTCAAAGGAAAGACAAGGCTTGAAATGAAGAAGCAAAACAAAAAATATTTTGAATGTGGTCAACTCGGACACTTTGCAAATGAGTGCCCTTCCAAGAAAAAGAAGAAAGGAAGAAAACCTAGATTCAATAACTTTCAAATCACATGGGATGATTGCAACTCCGAAAGAGAAGTCGAAGAAGAAATGGAGTCGGCACAAATGGCCTTTATGGCATTTGAAAGGATGAGGTAAATTCTAACTATGACTCTAATGATGAAAATGATGAAAGTGATCTTGAAGCTTTCATTTTAAAATTACATGATATTTTAAAGGAATCATATGCTAGAAATAAGGAGATTTAGTAAAGAAATCAAATGCTCTATTGAATGCTAACTCTAAACTTGTGAAGGAAAATAATAGGCTATCACAAGAAAATTGTGACTTGAAGAAAAGAAGGCTTGTGAGATCAAAGGTCAAGGAAGAACAAGCCTCCTTGAAGAAAATATTGGATGATTTTAATGCTCTCTTGACTAGAAAGAAAGAAAATGTTGTTGATTTGAAAAGGAATAGAAATGTATTAATCAACAAAAACTTTACCATGTTCAGAAGGGATGACTTATGTTTTGTAAAATTAAAATCCTCTTTATATCGAAATAAAATTACTATTTGTAGATATTGCCAACAACATGGACATGTTAAGAATATGTGTTATGTCAAGAAGAATGAAAAACTTGGAATGAAAGTCGCATGGATTGATTGCAATTTCACTAACTCAAATTGACCCAAGAAAATGTGGGTACCAAAAGTTATCAGTTGATTTATTGTGTAGGTACTTATCATCACCAACAATGATAAGTGGTTCATAGATAGTGGATGTCTAAGGCACATGATGGGTGATGCTTCTCTCTTCACAAATCTCATATCCAAAAACAGTGGAAAAGTCACATTTGGAGATAACAATAAAGGAAAATCAATCGGCATTGGTAATGTAGGTAAAAATGGTGAAACCTTGATTAAGAATGTGCTTCTTCTTGATAATTTGAACTATAATTTATTAAGTGTAAGTCAACTTTGTGATAAAAATTTATATGTATTTTTTACCAAGCATGAATGTCTTATCCTTGATAAAAATCATGTTGTTTTATTCAACGGCACTAGGCACAATGATGTTTATGTGATTCATCTTGATAAAATTAGCAATAGCAATGTAAAATGTCTTACCACTTCCATAGATGATCCTTAGCTTTGGCATAGAAGACTTTGCCATTTTAACATGGATTTGATTGAAAAACTTGATAAGAAGGATTTGGTAAGAGGTTTGCCAAAACTAAAATTTTTGAAAAATAAAATTTGCGATGCAGCGTGCCAATTTGGTAAGCAAGTCAAAATTTCTTTTAAACCAAAGAATTTTGTGTCCACTCATAAACCTTTAGAATTGTTGCATTTGGACTTATTTGGACCTACTCAATACGCTAGTCTTGGTGGTTACAAATATGCCTTTGTTATCGTAGATGACTTTTCTAGGTACACTTGGGTATTATTTCTTGTTCACAAAAATGAGGCATTTGAAATATTTGTAAAATTGTTTTCCAAAATTCAAAATTTATTGAATTTAAAAATCATTAGTTTAAGAAGTGACAATGGTGCTGAATTTAAATTAGGAGATTTTCCCGATTTTTGTGATCACAACGGTATTTTTCATGAATTTTCGGTTGTTAGAGTCCCTCAACAAAATGGTGTTGTTGAAAGGAAAAATAGGACTCTTCAAGAAACCGCTAGAACTATGATTATGAATGCGACTTATCTCAATACTTTTGGGCCGAAACTGTTAACACGGCTTGTTATGTCATAAATCGAGTTTTACTGGCATTAAGATCCTTTTTAAACAAAACTCCTTATGAACTCCTTTTTTGTAAAAGACCCGTTGTGAGCTATTACAAAGTTTTTGGGGGCATATGTTTTATTTTAAAAATTGAAGAAAATCTTGGAAAATTTGACAAAAAATCGGATAAAGGTATTTTTCTAGGATATTCTAGTGACAAGAAAGCATACCGAGTTTACAATAGAAGAACTCTCTTGATTGAAGAAGTTGTGCATGTTACATTTGATGAAGCTAATGATGTTATCTCAAAGAATTTGTGCAAAGATGAAGATGTAGGTATTCCAAAGGAGCTCAAAAAGCTCACTATTCATGAAGATTATCAAAAGATCACATCAAGCAATGATGTCAACAATCATCAAATAGATGATGTAAAAGAAAAGAAAGAGGATTCTCCAAAAGATCTTCCGAAAGCTTGGAGATTCCTCTTTAGTCATCCTCAAGATTTAATCATAGGTGATCTATCCGATGGGGTAACTACTCGTTCTCATATATGCCTTTGAATAATAATTGTGCATTACTTTCTCACATTGAACCTAAACATGTAGATGTTGCTTTGAATTATGAATCTTGGGTTAATGCCATGCGAGATGAACATAGTCAATTTGAGAAAAATAACGTATGGACCTTGGTTGAAAGACCATCTTCTCATCCCGTAATTGGAACAAAATGGGTTTTTAGAAACAAATTAAATGACAAAGGTGAAATCATAAGAAACAAAGCTAGACTTGTTGCAAAAGGTTATGCTCAAGAAGAAGGTATTGACTTTGATGAAACCTTTGCACCCGTGGCTAGATTAGAATCCATTAGCATGTTTCTTGCATTTGCATGTTTCAATAATTTCAAATTATTTCAAATGGATGTCAAAAGCGCATTTTTAAATGGTTTTATCGATCAAGAAGTTTTCGTTGAACAACCTCCGGGCTTTGAAAATAAACATCTTCCAAATCATGTTTTCAAACTCTCTAAAGCTTTATATGGTTTGAAACAAGCTTCATAGAGCTTGGTATGAAAGATTAAGCGGTTTCTTGATTGAAAATGGATTTAAAAGAGGTGTAGTTGACACCACTCTTTTTACAAAAATAGGGATAAATAGGCTGTTAATTGTTCAAATTTATGCTGATGATATTGTTTTTGGAGCAACTAATGAAAGTTTGTGCAAGGACTTTTCACATTTAATGCAGAAAGAGTTTGAGATGAGTATGATGGGCAAGTTACAATTTTTCCTTGGACTACAAGTTCACCAAACAAAGGAAGGAATGTTTATTACACAAATCAAGTATACAAAGGAGCTACTCAAATGTTTTGGAATGGAAGATTGCAAACAAGTTGGTACGCCTATGTGCACTTCAACCAAACTTGATAAAGACGAAGGAGGTAATGGTGTTGATGAAAAACACTATAGAGTTATGATCGGAAGCCTACTTTACTTAACAGCCAGTAGACCTGATATTATGTTTGCTGTCTGTTTATGTGCTAGATTTCAATCTTGCCCCAAAGAAGCAATCGCACTTATAGCTGTTAAAAGAATTTTTAGATTTCTGAAGGGTACAATGAATTTTGGTTTGTGGTATCCAAAGTCCTCTACATTTGATTTAATTAGTTATTCTGACGCTGACTTTGCTGGGTGTAAAATTGATAGAAAAAGTACCAGTGGTATGTGTCATTTCTTGGGAAATTGTCTTGTGTCTTGGTTTAACAAAAAACAAAATTCTATTTCTCTTTCTACGGCGGAAGCAGAATACATTGCTGCTGGAAATTGTTGTGCTCAACTTCCTTGGATGAAACATACGCTGAAAGATTTTGGTATAATTTTTGATTGTGTGCCTATAAAGTGTGACAACACTAGTGCAATTAATCTCACAAAAAATCCTATTATACACTCTAGAACCAAACACATTGATGTTAATCATTATTTTATTAGAGATCCTGTTCGTAAAAAGGAAATTCGTGTTGATTTCGTGCCTACTTTAGATCAACTGGCTGACATTTTTACAAAACCCTTGGCTCTAGATCCGCTTTGAATCTCTCAGAAAATGTTTGGGAATTTTCCAAATCAATTTGGCATACTCTCTTCGTTCGGACGTACTCGATCGTCCGAACATTACTTTCTTTCGGACGCTCTATATCGTACGAAAACTTCCTCTCTACTTCGGATGCTCATAATCATCCGAATGATATTCATTTTCTTCACTCACTCTCTAGAATTCTTCCGGCCGCGTACCATCGTCCGTAAGAACATCGGACGCACTGGCTCTTCGATCGGCCGTCCGTTCATTAGCTTTCGGACACTTCATCGGACGCACACCAAACGTTTGGCCGTCCGAATGGTCTCCCTGTTCGATTAAAACCGTCCATTTTCCCCCATTTCGGACTCACCCTAATCCCTGAAAACCTCTCTGGCGAATTTTTTCCCTCAAAATCTCCTCTAAATTCCTTCATTCTCTCCACAAATTGATTGGAAAATTATCATCTCCAAAGTATTCCTCACCATTATTGTATCTAATTTTCCCCATCTACCATAAGATCTCATTTCATCAAATTCTCACCACTCTTTCAAAAAAAATTTTCTCCTCTTCATTCCCTTCCTTCACAATGGTTAAATCCCACAGAGGTTCTTCTACAGCAACTCGTGGACGAAAAACAAAAGGGAAAGCTCCAGTGCCTGGAGAATCGTTTGCTACTCCTCAAGTCTCCTCAAATCCAACCTTACCCAAATTCATCGATGCCAAGGCATCGAACGGTATACATCTCTTCTGAGCAAATCTATAATCATTCAACGTCCTGCATCTCAGAGTCTTTTGGATGGATATAATCTTCCCATTGTCAAATCATGCTTTGAAAAACAAAATTGGGGTCACCTAGTGCATATTGATTTACCCGTGTATCATGACATGGTGCTTCAATTCACAGCCAATCTTCGGAAAGGCCCCACTGTTCGCACATTAATTTCCCATGTAAACAGCACCAATCTTGAGATTTCCTCCAACATCATCAACACTATTTTTGAATGTGAAGTCTCAAATCTGATCTATATGATTTCTGTTATTTCTTTTCTTTAGATAAATGGCCCGCTATTCATACTCGATTTGACATTGATGAGGTCAGGGCTATTTTTAACATCAATTTCAAATAGGCCTCAGAAGCCAAAACCACGTTGCTAACTCCTGAACTATACATTCTGTACACTCTTGCCACAAATTTGCTATTGCCACCCGATGGGCATCGTACTGAGTCCGGAAAAATGCAGCTTTACTTATTTTTTTGTATTTTCAAGGGCATTCCTCTTGACTTTGGGTATCTCTTCTACTTCTTGTAGGAAATCTTTCTTACTGATACCCGAAGAAACATTTCTTTTGGAAAATTTCTCACCAAAGTTTTTGATTTCCTTGATGTTCCTTTCAACGACAACAAACAATTTCCCCCGTATTTCAACAAATATTATATTAAATGAAAAGGCCTCCATTTTTTCAACGATCAATGGTTAACTAAGGCAGCTTTTGATGTTGAACGTTCAAAATCCCAGGCCTATTCCACATTCTCCTCACTCATCAAACACCCACACCATTTCATCCTCATCCATCTACCTCTGAACTCTCACTTTCTCATATTTGTGGCCTTCTCACTTCCTTGAGCACTCAAGTCAGTTCATTTCAACGTCACACTAATCGTAAGTTAAAGCGACTTGAAACTCGTCAGGTGATTCTCCAAGAGGCCCTTAGCCTAGCCATTTTGGCTCAGGTTCAATTTGTCAACATTCAGTCACAATATCCACTCGACTCGTCTTTCGATAGTGATGATAATGCTGAAGATGGAGATGTTCATGAGGACGACGAAGAGAACGTAAATAATCAAGTTGCTGCCAATGAAGATGAAGGCGACGATGAGGATATTGGCAACACGTTCCATTTCATCATACAACGCCGTACTGGAGAAGAGGAAGACAGTGAGGCCACTGATGAAGATGCTCCTTCCAAACGCTAAAAGATTGAAAAGCGCTCTAAGAAGAAAAATGACTCGAATTAGTTCCTTTAACAATCTGTTTTTAGAACTTTTTTGGCATTTCTCTATATTTTTTTTTCCTTTTTTGCTTAGTTAGGACTGCTCTCAGATTTACCAATCTATGTATTCCCTTGAACTAGTCTTGTTAAATATTTGAGTTTTCTTTTGTTGAATATTTGGCCTTTTTTATTCATTTTTGCGCTATTTCTGTTGAATATTTGCACGTTCTCAGGGAGAGCTTTGTTTGATGATGTCAAAATGGGGAGTAGTAATCTATATTGCAAAATGATTGGTCATCACTCATATCTAATTGTCTTTACATAATTATTCCATGAATTTTTGTCATCATCAAAAAGGGAGAGATTGATGTTTTCCAAACCTTATTTTGATGCTGACATAAATACTTAACTCTGTAGCAAGTTTTTGCAGGTCTGTTACTTGTTTTGTTAGAGACAGGGTTTACGGACGCACTGTACCATCCGAACTATGTCAAGTTTCTCGGATGCATTCCTCCGTCCGAACCAACAGGCAGAAAGAAGGATCTTACTGCCTCTCCAAGATTAGATGGACGCACACAACTGTCTGAACAAAGCCTTCTTCAGACGAACATGACCGTCTGAAGCTTCTGTCAGACGATGGAATGGAAGCATGAACGAACGTTCTTCACCAACTTCACGGAGATCGGACGCTGTGTCGAACGCATCCTATCTATCTCGGACGTCTGAAACCCCAACGGCTACTTTTTGTGCATTTATTATTTAGCCGTTAGGAAGTAGTTGCAACTACCATTTATTGCTCTTATAAATAACTGCTTTGATATTCTATAAAAACCATCTAATACATTGAATACAAGCCTTAGAAAAGAGCAATTTTAGTACAAATTGGCTATAGTGCTTTGTTGTATTAGTGTGCAGTTTAGAGTGCAATACAATTTTGAGTGAAGTAATAATCTTGTACGAAAGTGAGGTTGTGAGTAAAATTTTTGGATCAACTAAAAGAGTTTTAGTGTGAGCAAGAATGTCTCTACTTTGTAAAGATCATTGGCTCACCAAGTGTGTGAAGCATTCTAGTGTTTTAATACTTCAAGCTTGTTAGCTTGGAAGTATTGGCTGTTTTGTTCCATCTCTTTCTTACTTTACTATTTCATTGTTTTTATCATATCAATTATTATTGGAAAAATCTTAGTAAGATTAATATTTCTTAAAGTATTTTTTAGAAACCTAATTCACCCCCCCTCTTAGGTTGCTTTGGGACCAACAACCTGAAAGAATGTCCCTCCCAATCCAGCATGGGCACGTAATCATTTCCACAAACGGCGCGTTGTCAGAAACTTCTCTTCACTGCCAAGTCCCTCCCCTCCTACAAATACACAAATAGCCTCATTTTTACGATATATTTTTTCAATGTATCACTAGTAACAAGTGCTACATTTTTCTAGAAAAATCAAAGGGTTGGTGGCTAATAACAGCAATGGTTATTGGGTTTGATGAAAAAAAGGAAATAGTGTTGGCACTTGGTATAAGTATTCTTGGTTAAATGAAAAAATTTTATTTTCAATGAATTAGAATGATGTGAATAAATAACTAGGACTAATGAATTACAAAATTTATTTCACTTATTGTAAATGAAATTTATATAACAATTTTCTTTAGTTATATAGTCATGTTCATGAAATTGTTGGTAGTTTTTATGGGAAGGAGAGAAAATGTTGAAGTTGAAGCCATGAAGAAAGGTGGGGTGGATTAGAAAGTGACACGTGGGAGATTGGACCATTGATGTGACAAATTAGTACATGCGACTTTTCTTTATTGAGGTGGGAAGTAAGTGGAGGGTGGTTTAGTATTATGAGTTTCAGGCAACGAAAATGAAGGGTGTGTTTGATAAACTGAATTGACAGCTGAAATATGAATACTGAAATCGAAATTCTGAATTCTGAAATTTGATTAAATTACTGAACTTTTAAGTACTGAAAAAAGTACAATTCCTGTGTGAAACTTAACACTGAATCACGACTTATGTTTGATAATAATAAGCAATTGAATAGTGAATCTGACAAATTTTACAATTTTGTCCTTATGTTCGTTTACTTCTTATATTATCTTTGTACTTTAAATAATTTTAAACAATATATATTATTAAAATCATTCAAAAAATAGTAATTTTGAAGAGGTGCGAACAAATTATTGAAAAATTACCAATACAAACTTGCTAAAAATTAATTCATTTCATGAATTACAATCGATTAGCAATTTCGTCACGCAAATTGGGCATGTAAGTTTGATCGGATTGTCGTGACACTCCTATAAATTCTTCATTTATTGTGTTGTTTTTGAATTGTTGTGGATTTTGTGACATTGCATCTTCATTTTCAAATTGTTGAAACCAGGTATCTGTGACACTAGTCCTCTGAAGATAATTATGTATCGCCGCACAAGCAATTACAATGTCTCGTTGCGTTGGAAAAGGATATGGTGTCATTTTGTCTAGAATAGGAAAACGAGCTTTCAATAATCCAAAAGTGCGCTCAATTACATTACTTAACTTTGCACGTGCCTAATTGAATTTTTCATCCTTTGTTATCGCATGACGCCCACCTTCAAGAAAATCTGATAACCAATATCGTACATTATGATAAGGTGTCATAAATCCACATGTATGTGAGTAGGCTGCATCGTATAAATAGTATTTACCTAAAAATCAATGCTTTGTTCTTAGTAAGGTTTGAAGCAAGTTAAGCAACTAACTCCAATTTTTATAAAATGATATCACCTAGAGGAGGAAATGAAAAGTTACCTGTCGGATCCAGCATTGTTTCTAATAAAACTCTAGAATCATGTGTTACTCCTTCCCAACTAGCCCATACAAATGCAAAAATCATGTTAAAATCACAAAAGTGCAAGTACATTTTGCATACACTTTCCTTTTTCTCTTCCTCGATAAGGGATTTGGTTGTCAAGAGGTACAACAGCATGGACCAGCATACCATCAAGTGAGCCAATAGCACCCTTTCATAAATAATTAAGATATTACTAGGAAAAAAAGATACTTTCTTCAAAAATTATGTTATTTTATATAATTATATAAATCCCCATTATGCTAATTAAATATAACTATATTTAAGATTTTGTAATATAAATTACTATAAAAATATTACCTTAAATAATTGTCGAAGCCGACGATGTTGTTGATTTTGACTCATATTTGGATTGAAATTTGGAATAATCATTTCCTTTGCAAAATTGAGCATGACATATAACACCTCATAGAAATATGTATGTACTGTTTGAGTTGAATGTTGAAATCTTTTCTTGACTGCACGATTTGTGTGATGTTGATCTAACTAAATTGTCGAAATCTTTTCTAGCCTTATTCCAATTTGCCTTATTTTTAATCTTGTTATTATAAGCATTATTATTATAATTTTAAATATATTCTTTTGCTCTTCCGTTATCATCTGCAAACAATCATTGTAGAATTTATTTTAGTAAAAAATATATAACAAAATATCATATATTAGTTTGTAATAAAGAACATAAATTAATGACAATGATTACGGGTAGAACTAACTAAAAAGTAGAAGATTCGTATTAACCAATAAAGACTTTCAACATTAATTTACAAAACATATAATATCCATAAATTGGATGAAGAAATTCAAGTGAATGTCTAAAATAAATTAATAATAACTTCACTATCACGTGCATATGGATATTGTTTAAAAAAATTTCATCTTAAAATACTAAATAGCACTAAATTGATATCTTAAAATTTTGCATCTTAAAATATTAAATTCAAGTGAATGTGGCTATCCTAATTTCAAGTAGACAAATTTTTTTTTCCATTCATTGCTATCCAATTTTTCCTAACTTCTTCGGGTCCATCACTAAATTGAATCCATTGCTCTCAATATGCCTTGCTTTCACAAAAAAATACAAGTAGCCGCATCATATAATGGGTCATCCTTTATTAATGTTTTCATGTCATTCAATTGTTTGTTGCATTCTGCAATACTTGGTCCATCTAACAACTCAATGTTTTAAGAACTGTTGTCAATTGGTTATTAGAGTCATTCAATTTTTCATAACTAGATTTCTTCGGACGTTTGGTATCATTCTTCTCTAGTGATGTCATTCTAGTTGATGAAGAAGCTATATCCCCATGTGTGCTGTCTTGGTTGACATATCCTAGTGTACAATGTTCGATGTTATCTTTTGGACAATCTTGCTTGGATGGTCCCCATGCATCTTTACCAGATGCAGTCCTGTTATCAAATAATGCCTTCAAGTCATCTGCGTATTCTAAGGGTTTGTCTTGAAATTGTTCTATTTTTGGATATTTCTAGGACACACAAAATAAAAAATTTACTATACTTCTCAATATTTACATATTCATTAAATTATAATAATGTGAACAAAATACCTGCATGTAATCCTCCAATTGTTCTGAGTTCCAATTGATCATGCTAGTTGTTGGATCAAAGTGGCTATTTCCTATTGTTCCAATTAACCTTTTCCGTGCTTGATATTTCCTTCTTAGGTAATCCCATTCATTCTTCAATTAGTTTTGACTAAACTTATAATTCATTTCCTCTTGTGACACTAATATAATTCTATCCCATGCTTCTTTTTGGTTAGACTAACTCCAGACAAACGCTTTACGACAACCTCTTCCAAACATAAATGTATATATCTTATGAGTAAATATGAATCTTTACAATTAGCTCTACCAGAATCTTCAGATTTCATCACTCCTACATGTATCATAACCTTTATTTAAAGTTAAATAACATAAACTCAAAAATCAAACATAAAGAAAATTTATCCACTCCAAGCAAATATATTTACATCCTAAATATTATACTGACAATACTAATAATAGCTAAATTGGTAAATCCCTAACCATTACATAAAGCATATCAATTTGAAGGTCCCAAATATAATATGATTATATGAACACAGAAATGAAACAAAATATTTTAGCAAAGTCGTGAGGCTGAAATTACTAAGGACCTATGTGGCAGCAACAAGAATAATCGAAGGCAATATTCCTCTGGAATCTAGAGAAACAAAGTAGAAGGCAACCATCTTTTTTATTTATCAATATTCATAGCAGCAGCAGCAATTAGTGTATGTATATGTGATTGTGTGTGTGTATATATATATACATATATGTATATATATATATATATATATATATATATATATAGACACACACACTTAGAGCCGTTAATTGGAAAAAGGAATCAATTAGGAAACCAAATCTGATATAAATCCACTAATTAATTTCAACTCTAACTCTCAAATCAATGTAAGAAATTAAACCAAAGACCCGAAATAACTTTGTGATTTTATGAACACTTGAAGAAACGAGATAAAGTTCAGAGGCTTTCTTTGATTTCTGAACAAACGAGGCAACAAAAACAATTATGGTTCACAAGTTACAAGCCATGGAGTCAAAATAATTATTTTATTCACATTGTAACAAGGACAACAAACTACACTGGTATTAAAAGAAAGAAAAATTAAGAATACAACTCTAGACTTTGAGCATAATACATGTATGTATAATCGTTAGACAAATTTGTCGACATACCTTTTGCTGTAGAAAAGAGAGAAAACATCCAATATATTATTTTTCGTACTACTATGGTGTGATGTGATAGAAAATGGTGCCAATATTTCCTAAAATAAATAGGGGGCAACGACATAATAATGGTAATGATATTTCCTGAAATTAAGATGGTGTAACGGCAGAATAATATCTCCTGAAATTATGAACCTATAACAGCAAGATAAGATGACAGCCAGAGGAGAAACCTGTTATGGCAAGATAAGATGTGAGCTGGAGGAGGAGCGAAGGTGGCGATAAAAACATGTTGGATGGGGTTATTTATGTCGTATGCAAAAATATTTTAAAACCCTATCATCTGAGCGTACTTTGTATTCAGTGATAAGTGAAAGTTTTTTCACTAAATTTTAGGCTAATATTTTGCCTACTTTTTCAGACCCACTTAAATAATTCAGATCTCCAAATTTTTTTTTAATCAAACATACTTAATCTAAATAAGTCCTAATTTATTAATTTTAAGTGCTTAATTGGGTTATCAAACAAGCCCGAAGTCTACTGTGGCTGCATTATTTTATAGAGTTACTGGGGTTAATAGATTTGGATATGCACTTGCCGTTGCAGCATATGTCAGCAAAGTTGGAGCTATGGATTCTGGGGAAGATTTTGTTCCAAAATTGCGGATGGAATACCATGGAGAAGATTTATAGTTGTTATTGAGTAATTAGTAGTATTTTTGTAATTACATAATAATCAATGGAAGAGAGTTATTTGTACAGGGGTAGCCCACTTTATTACAAATTAGGGGGCTATGTTTTGTCAAAAACAGAGCCTTTCATTAGTTTTTGAACAACTGCTAAGATGGAAAGTAGTTGTTCAATGACCACAATAAATTTTGCCCACAGCATGAGATGCCTGATGACAAATGTTCTTTCTGTTGATGCTTTTGATTTGTTTGGTGGTTTGATTTATGAAACCCAATCAATAATAGAAAAATTAGTGGAAAAGACACACTCTATAAGTGTGTAATTTAAAAAAAAAAATTAAAAAAATAAAGGTAGTTGTGGCCTGTTAGAAATAGTGAAACTGTGTATAAGAAAGTTATAGTAATTATACTATGAGAATCAGGGTATTATTAACAAAACAAAAGATGACACACATCAATATTCCCCTCACACTTCATATATACTACTGGGCCTGAGTCTCTTGTAATACTTTTTGGTATGAAATTTGTTTGACACCATTTATATGAATGACACATGTTAACCTAAGGACACATGTCACTCATATAAGTAGTGTCAAACAAGTATCACAGGAAACCCAACACTTATACTACCTCTGTTCCAATATATTTGTCACTTTACACATTTGCACAAAGTTTTAGGTAACTTTAATATTTCTACGAAATGGTCATAAATGCCCTTATTGGGTTTGCATTGAGTTCACATTAAATGACAAATATCTGAGAGCATAAAGTAGAGAGAACAGATGAGGGAGTGATCAGGAATTGATTGTTGAGTCTAGTTGTTCAGATTGAGAATATTTTGAATTTTTAGAAGGATAAATTTTAAATTTAAACAATACAAACTATTTATTTTAGGTCAAGGTGACATTTTTATCAGGACATCCCAATATAAGAAGTGTGACAATATAAATGAGACGGAGAGAATAGTATACTTGAAAAGGAAAAGTAAAGCTCTTGTGGCTATCTCCTGTGGCTATCATCTGCACTTTATTGCCTAAAATTAATCTATATATTTTAATTTAATATTTTAAGGTACTTTTAATTGTTACTGTTTCGATGGATTTGTTTGAACTTATTCCTCTTCAATCTTTTAGTGTCTCGAACATATGATCAATAAATTATACAAAAAGCATCTTACCATCTAACTTGTACTTCGTTGTCTAAATTTGTTTGGCTATAGCCTGTAGACTTGAAGATTTCTTTGTTACGGCTACAACTACTGCCAAATACTATTACCTATAGGATTAATTTTTATCCATAGAGTTAGTATAGAAATTTTTTCAAATTAGCAAGCCAAGATACATGTCACATTTATAAAAAAATAAATAGTTAAAATTTAAACAATAATTTATTTCATATTCAGTATCTATACCAGATAGTGTAAAAATATTTGTACATCAAAAAATTTAACTCTTAATTACATGCAACTTCATCTTTTGTTCAGTGAACCATTATTCATCTCAAATCACCCAAGAAAATAGTGAGTAAGCGTTCAGTTAATCAAATTTAGAAACGACTTTGAATTCACTTAATAAAATAGGGTAATTTTGGTTAATTTTGATTTAAGTTGGAAATTAATTAATCAAATTTACAAATTCCGAGCTTCTCTCCAACTTTGGAGTCTTTTTCTCTCAATGAAACCAAGATTTTTTTTTTTTTCTCTTCTCTTAGAGATTTAGTAGTTTGATTTCAGGTTTTATTTTTGTTAAACATCATTGTTCAATTATGTCTTTCTCCTAAACTTTTTCCTTGTTTTTGCTTTTATTGCTTGATTTTTGAGGAATTTAAAAAATAAATAAAAACTTTTTTCAAAAAATATTTTGGCTTGTTCAATATGCTACTTTTTGTTCTGTTTTTATGATAGATGAAGATTCTTGTTAATAAACTTCAGGATTTTATTCTGAATCCTCAAAAGCCACATGGTGTGGTTTCAGATTTTGAGGATGTGGTATAGATATAGTGAGTGCCGGTTGAGTTTTGATTGGTAACATCTATGGTGAGAAAGAGAAAGTAGATGACTTCAATGGGTTTAAGAATACTATGAAAATAGTATGGAATTATCCTGTTGATTTGAGAGTAGTGGGCATTGGAGTCAATGCCTTTCTGTTCTTCTTTTCAAGTGGGAGGATATTTCTAAAATCATGGCTACAAGACCATGGTCTTTTGATAATCAATTTCTGATGCTTCACTGATAGGAAAGAGGAATGGATGATACAATATCTCAATTCTCAACTACTCCGTGTTGGGTGCAAATTTGGAGTTAGCCAGCTGAGTGGTTCACAATTGCTGTGGGTCTGAAGATTGCTAGTGCATTTCAACCTCTAGCCTTCTTCCAATTCGCCTTATTTTTAATCTTGTTATTATAAGCATTACCGCTTATTATAACTTTAAATATATTCTTTTGCTCTTCCGTTATCATCTGCAAAAAATCATTGTAGAATACATTTTAGTAAAAAATATATAACAAAATATCATAAGTTAGTTTGCAATAAAGAATATAAAATAATGACAATGATTACGAGTAGAACTAACTAAAAAGTAGAAGATTCGTATTAACCAATAAAGACTTTCGATAACAAAACATATAATATCCATAAATTGGATGAAGAAATTAAAGTGAATGTCTAAAATAAATTAATAATAACTTCACTATCACATGCATATGGATTTTATTTAAAAATTTGGCATCTTAAACTATTAAATAGCACGGCTAATCCTAATTTAAAGTAGACAAATTTTTTTTCCATTCATTGCTATCCAATTTTTCCTAACTTCTTCGGGTCCATCACTAAATTGAATCCATTGGTCTCTATAAGCCTTGCTTTCACAAAAAAATACTAGTAGCTGCATCATATAATGGGTCAGCCTTTATAAATATTTTCAATGTATGTCATTCAATTGTTTGTTACATTCTGCAATACTTGGTCCATCTAACAGCTCCAATGTTTTAAGAACTGAGGTCAATTAGTTATTAGAGTCATTCAATTTTTCATAACTAGATTTCTTCGGAAGTTTGGTATCATTCTTCTCTAATGTCACTCTAGTTGATGAAGAAGCTATATCCCCATGTGTGCTGTCTTGGTTGACATATCCTAGTGTACAATGTTCAATGTTATCTTTTGGACAATCTTGCTTGGATGGTCCCAATGCATCTTTATTAGATGCAGTCCTGTTATCAAATAATGCCTTCAAATCATCTGCGTATTCTAAGGATTTGTCCTGAAATTGTTCTGCTTTTGGATATTTGTTGGACACACAAAATAAAAAATTTACTATACTTATCAATATTTACATATTCATTAAATTCTAATAATATGAACCAAATACCTTCATGTAATCCTCCAATTGTTCTGAGTTCCAATTGATCATGTTTGTTGTTGGATCAATTCCTTCTAGTGGCTATTTCCTATTGTTCCAATTAACCTTTTCCATGCTTGATATTTCCTTCTTAGGTAATCCCATTCATTCTTCAATTACTTTTGACTAAAATTATAATTCATTTACTCTTGTAACACTAATATAATTCAATCCCATGCTTCTTTTTTTAGACTAACTCCAGACAAACGCTTTATGACAACTTCTTCCAAACATAAATGTGTATATCTTCTGAGTAAATATGAATCTTTGCAATTAGCTATACCAGAATCTTCAGATTTCATCACTCCTACATGTATCATAACCTTTATTTAAAGCTAAACAACATAAACTCAAAAATCAAACATAAAGAAAATTTATCCACTCCAAGCAAATATATTTACATCCTAAATATTATACTGACAATACTAATAATAGCTAAATTAGTAAAATCCTTAACCATTACATAAAGCATATCAATTTGTAGGTCCCAAATATAATATGATTATATGAACACAGAAATGAAACAAAATATTTTAGCAGCAATAAGTCGTGAGGCTTAAATTACAAAGGACCTATGTGGCAACAACAAGAATAATCAAAGGCAATATATCTTCTGGAATCTGGACAAACAAAGTAGAAGGCTGCCAACTTTTTTATTTCGCAATATTCCTAGCAGCAGCAGCAATTAGTGTATGTGTGATTGTGTGTGTATATATATATACATATATATAGACACACACACTTAGAGCCGTTAATTGGAAAAAGGAATCAGTTAGGAAACCAAATCTGATTTAAATCCACTAATTAATTTCAACTCTAACTCTCAAATTAATGTAAGAAATTAAACCAAAGACCCAAAATAACTTTGTGATTATACGAGCGCTTGAAGAAACGAGATAAAGTTGAGAGGCTCTCTTTGATTTCTAAACACACGAGGCAACAAAAACAATTATGGCTCACAAGTTACAAGCCATGGAGTCAAAACAATTATTTTATTCTCATTGTAATAAGGACAACAAACTAAATGGTATTAAAAGAAAGCAAGAAAATTAAGAATACAACTCTGTACTTTGAGCATAATACATGTATGTATAATCGTTAGACAAATTAGTAGACATACCTTTTGCTATAGAAAAGAGAGAAAACGTCCAATATATGATTTTTTACTATGGTGAGATGTGATAGAAAATGGTGCCAATATTTCCTAAAACAAATAGGGGGCAACGACATAATAATGGTAATGATTTTCTGAAATTAAGATGGTGTAACGGCAGAATAATATCTCTTGAAATTATGAACCTATAACAGCAAGATAAGATGAGAGCCAGAGGAGAAACCTGTAATGGCAAGATAAGATGAGAGCCAGAGGAGAAGTGAAGGAGGCGATAAAAACATGTTGAATGGGGTTGTTTATGCCGTATGCAAAATATTTTAAAACCCTATCATCTGAGCGTACTTTGTATTCAGTGATAAGTGAAAGTTTTTTCACTAAATTTTAGGCTAATATTTTGCCTACTCTTTCAGACCCACTTAAATACTTCAGATATCCAAAAACTTTTTTTTTATCAAACATACTTAATCTAAATAAGTCTTAATTTATTAATTTTAAGTGCTTAATTGGGTCATCAAATAGGCCCGAAGTCTACTGTGGCTGCATTATTTTATAGAGTTACTGGGGTTAATAGATTTGGATATGCTTTGTCATTCAGTGACTACCAAGCAATCCAAACTTTCGTATCTACACTTGATCACAGCTTTATGTTTAGTGGCAGGGGTGGCTATGGATCCGGTTGAGAAAAGATTGAAGGCTGGGAAACAACTTATGATGGAGGGGCGATGTTAAGCCACAAGGTAGAAGGATGCGCTCTCATGCTTTCACTTCCGAACAACTGGCTAGTGAAGATAAGCCGAGGACTCAAGAAGAGATCCTACAACAAATTTTACAAGAGCAATAATGTATGCGACAGTGCTTTGATGCTTTTATTTTCTACCAACATATGTGGCAACAAACAATAGAGGCTCGACAAATGGCTAGGAAGTGTAGGGAAAGCCCATCGACATTTCCTTCCACCTCTTCATCTTTTTTCTCAAGAATTGGCTCCGGATGATGAGGATTGACCATAGTCTTGATTTTTCCTATTTTCTTGCATTTTAATTTATCGTACTCTTTTATGTTTTATTTCGTAGCTTTATTTTGTATACCCATAAGGGGTTAGGATTTCTTTTTAGCTATCGAAAACTTTAATATTTTTGTTTTATTGTTTCTCAATGTCTTAAGGTTTTTATGTTTTGTTTTTTATTTTAGTGATGTTTTCCACTTCGACTCTAGGGCATTTAGTTCAACATAAACGACACTAAACGTTCTTCGTTGACATAGAAGCTTCGCCTTTTCCCTTTTTACTCTTTATTTTTGCATTGGGGACAATGTTCTACTCTAAGTGTGGGGTAGGGAGTTTTCTCAATTTCTATTTGTTTGGTGGTTTGTTTGTTTATTTGTTCAATTTTTTCATTCATATTTGTAGCTTAGCTTTCGATTTGAGAGCTTTTCAAATTTTTGTAAATTTTGTCTTAGAAATTGCTAAGCATATCTTGATAATCTTTGAGCTAAGTTGTCATGAGTAGGGTAGTCGGTGTTAAAATTTTCCTAGCATAATTTCTAATTTTTGAGCACTAACAGGCCTACAATGTTGTAGCTTTTTGGCACTATGAGATAATTGTGTAGATTCATTTATAATGCATTCCAGACACTTGCTTTATTACATTTTCGAGGCAAAATTGTAGATAATTTGATTTGATTTAAAGGTGAGGGTAGGCATTTCTTTGAACATTTGAGCCTTTCAAGCCAACCCTACTGTAAAATTTATCCCTAGAACCCTACTTGAGCCTTAATTTGTTTGTAATGGACAGAAACACCATTCATTTTTTTCTAACTCATTTTTTTATCTACCTTTGTGAGCTATCCTAAATGTCTGTTTTAGGATCTTGAATGCCATATTAATTCTTAAGGGGATATAAGGATGAAAGGTAGTTATATGAGAGTGTTAGAATGAATGGTGCACAGTTTAAGGTATATTAGTGTTAAAAAAAATTGATGACCATAGTAGGTAGTGTCCATCACTGGCACCTGCATTGAAGCATTGCAGTTGTTGCCCATCACTGGCACATAGATTGGAGTGTTAGTAGGTAGTGCCTATCACTGATACCTGCATAGATATTTTTGCAGGTAGTGCCTATCATTGGTACCCGTTTTGGGATATTGATTCAAAAGGAAAAAGAAGGAGAGATATTTTTACAAAGTGTTGCTGAGTTGGGTTGAAATAGAAAAGTGGGATTTTATTTTTCTTGTTGCACAAAATTTTTATGGGTGTTTTGTCAATTAAGTATGGGGTTACTTCTTTGAAGGATAGCTGTTTTAGTGTTCAAAAAGAAGCTTTATGTTAATAAGGTGCGCGTTAATTTAAAGTTCTTTTTCTTATTTGTTTATCCTTTTTCCTTTCTTTCTTAGCCAAGACACTAGCCTTATGTTATAAGCTAAAAGTCCTACCTAATTTAAGTCGAGTCAGTTGTCTAGATTACTGAAGAGTTAAATGCAACAAGAGTAAGCTATGGATTATTTAGAAAAATTCAAACGGTTTGCATGATTTGACCTAAGTGTTTTAAAAGTTTTTTTTGTACAACTATGCACAAACCTACACAAGAATTCATGTATAGGGGTTTAATATCATTTGACTATTTTCCTTATGATGGTTTGGTTCTTGGTTGTTTATGTGGATAATTGATGAGGTGTTGAGTATACTATGTGATTTATTTCTATGTTTTGCTCGAGAACGATCCAAAACTAAATGTTGGGTAGTTGATAAGCTCGTAAATATTGTATATTTTATGTATTGTTTACCTCATTTTTATTGATATGTAAGCAAGAATCGAGTAATTATGAGCTTAAATGATTTATTTTGAATTTTGTAGGGTTTAAGTGAAGAACGAGTTACAATTGATCACAAAATGGGAGGAAACTTGCAAAATTAAAATTTACGTGCACCGGCGTGGAGCAATGTGAATACTGTTTGGTAGATTGAACATAAGTTTCATGTTGTCTGAGCTTTAATTGGGATGATTCAAGATGTTTTAGAAAGATAAGACATAGTGCTACAACTTGTTGTTTTGATTTTTTCCAAATTCGGCCAGTATCATGGCCAAAATTTAGGAGGAATTTGAAGTAGGTACTATCAGGGGCGCCCATGCATGACCAATTTGCAGCGCCCAGGCGCCAACTCCATTAACTCCAATCTTTGTTTCTAAAAGTGGCAGCCAGGCGTGACCACTGTCCAGCGTCCAAGCACGTGTCGTCGGACAGGTTTCGTGGGCTTGCTTATTTTTCAAGAAACGTCCTCCCGTGGGAATTCGTGTAGTTATCATCCCGAAGCCCCAAAACCCTAATTTTACCTATGAATACACCAAGAGAAGTGGAGGAAAAAAGAATCCATCATCGGCCATCATTAGTTTTTAGTTTGCAATAATTAGAAAAATAATTTAGACGTAGGGTAGATTTTCTCCAGTGTTCAAGCTAGAGTTTTGTTCTCTTGTCAAGAATTCAAGAGATATTCGACTATCATCAACATTGGCTTTCGCTGCAATTACTGAGTTTGATTTTTTTTTATGCATTTAATTTTTATTTTCATTGCGTTCTCGCTCTTTAATTATCATTTTTGTCTTATTGCATTTAGATTCTTGACTGCTTCTGTAGTTGAGTAGTTAGGGTTTTATTCTATAATTTTTAATCGCTTTTATAGAAGTAGATTAATTTAAATGCTTGTTCTTGATTAAATTCTTGCAAGTAGAGTAGATTGATTTAGGGTTTTCGTCAATTATATTTAGTTGCTTTCCATAGGAGAAGTATTTTACTTTCTTGTCTTTATTTTAATTTCTAGTGATTAAATTTAATTTAGGTTTGGTCAGAAAACCCTTAATTATTTTGTCTAACTAGTAAATAGGCTTGTGAACCTAGTACTTGTTCCAATAGTCTTCATAGGAACAATCCTTACTCATCCTGTATACAAACTCACCTTGTATACTTGTGAGTGTGTGGGAGTTGATCAAGATAATTGAGGTTACTTTTAATATTATTACTTGTTCATTGTTTTTCAGAAACCTATTCAACAATTCACCGAACAGAAGGGTGCATATGTAAGGCCAGAGTTGGACTTGGCTGAAACGGTCTATCTACATGTCTACGAAATCCATCTGCTTTGGATGTTATGGTTGTTAGCTTGTGGTTTCGTGATTTATCATTTTGGGAGTCTCAAGATATCCCCCTACTGTTGTGGCCACTTGGAGTTTGATGGTGTAATTGATGGAGATTTAGAATTAGAGATTGTTACATATTTTGGAGTCATATATTTGAACAAGGAGTTGTGCCTCATTAGTTTAGAAAAAAAATATAAATATTGCTGGACTCTCTTATATCCACACGTATACTTTTCATTTGGGTTTAATGCGTACTTGCCTAGTTTAGAGCTCCGTTGAATGCTATGACTAATTGAATGATATTTACCAGTTCTTGAGTTTAATTTTCATTATCAAAGATTATTGGATAGTTTCTATAAAATTGGTGTTTCATAACTTAAAACCTCACATAGCATTAGTTCACGTATTTTCTTTTATATTCATTTTCCTTAGGTTACAAGGATTAAGACTATAAGGATAGGTGCAAGAAGGGGGTTTTTAAAGCGATCATTGTTCCTTAAATTGTAGTTTTTGTAATTAGTTTATAGTTTTATAGATAAGATATTTTTTATTATGAATTTTTTCCTTATAAGTTGTAATTTGTTATGGAGATATGGTGGAACTAAATTCTATTTCTACATTAGTGTATTACTTGATTATTTGGGAGTATGTTTAAATTCTAATTTTATTAATGTATTACGTTTTAAATTCATATTTTATTAATGTATTCTAGCCCTAGCGAAAGCTAGGCTGGCGTCCGATTGGGTCTCTGGAGTGGTGATCAGGTTGGGGTGTCACAGTGACAAGGAAAGCTTTTCAAAACTTGGAGTGTCAATCTGGGCAACTTACACAACAACTGGCAGAATGACCTCAATATAATATATCTAGTCATTCATCTTCTACACATGCACCTATTCCAGGGGAGCAACTTGATGATTCTATTTCTAAAAATGCCGTGGATGTTATGGCTAGTGAAGACATGGAAGTGCATGAAAGCATATAGGATGTACACATGCCAATTGAAGAGGTCTACAGCATAGAACAATGTGTAGTTGTTGGAACTATTGATGTATACATAGTTAGCCGCCAATTGTACCATTGTAGAGAGAGAATAATCCTTGAGGGTTTGTAGTGAAAGGGGGTACTAATGTGGCAATTTAGAAGATCCCCTCGTTTCCCAAATATACCATAGGTTGAGGTTTATTTGGAGGTTCTATTGTTTGCAATGAGCTTCTGAAGGACTACCATACTTGTGCTAAGCCTCCTTGATTGCATGAGAGGATTAGTTTAAGTTCTTGTTTTGTTTGTGTTCATTTTTATGTTTGTTTTTGTGTTTGTATTGTGTCTATAGGTAGAGTTTGCTTTTGGGGTTTCATTTTTTTGTCTTAGGGTTTTTTTGTAATGTTCGGGTGCCTTTTATGTTTTATTTGATTTTAGTGCTTAATGTTCTTTTTGAAGTATTTTTAATTTTTTTGTAGGTTGTAGATATATTCACGAATGAGCTGGAGTTCAAATGAAGTTATAGGGAGCAATCAAAAAAAAAAAAGGCCGGCTATTAAGCTGGGCGCTAAGACAACTTTAGGGCTACTATTTGAAGCCCACTTTTTCAATTTGATACAATTCTAAATCAGTCCAAACCCTAATATTCATTCCTAAACTTTGTTTAGTGCTTTTAGAACCAAAACCCAACAAATCCCAGCCACAAATATTGTTTCTAATAGCCAAACATCACAATTTTTGACCAAATTTTCTGCAATTTTTTCATTTTGTTGGTGATTTAGTTCAAGAACTCAACTTGGGAATAAGTGAGCAAGGATGCAAGGAAACATCAAATGGGCTTCATTTGACTTCAATTTTGTGATTACTATCATTTTAGAACTTTTTAAAGTTAAATTTTACTACATGAATTGGAATTGCCATACTTGAGATCCCTTGAAGTACTTGAATCTTATTTGGTGATTTTGCACAAATTTTATGCATGAGTTGAGTTTGTTTGTGCCTATATTGTTTGTTTAAATTGTTTAGAGAGTTCTCATTTAAATTTCAAGGTAGTTAGTTGAATTATTTGCTTGAATTCTTGAAAATGCCTCCTAAAGCAACTACTTCTAAAGGGAAACTTCCTCAAGGGAAAAAGTATAAGGTTGGTGCTAGGAAATCAACTACTTATGATAAGGAAAAATTTTCTTCCCTTGCGGCTTCTAATTGATACAATTTGAGCTTATTTGATAAGAGAATTGTAGCAGGAAGAGGTTTACTTTTGAGAAGCATGGGAACATAAAGATGTATTTAATCAAGTTCAAGAAATAATTCAAAAGCGAGATTGGGAAAAAATATGTAAACATCCTTACTTTGCGAGAGAACAACTTCCTAGGGAATTTTATGCCAATTTGCTTGAAAATGATAAGGATAAAGTTATTGTTAAGGACTAGAATGTTGATGATTATAGAAACAAAGCAATTAATCCTTTCTTTGGTATTCTTAAGATTGGTGGAGATAATTGAAATGTTTTGATTAATAGTGAGCCTTATTCGAATGAAATTACCAAAGTATTATACGGTAATGTTAATGTGCCATGGCACAAAGCTAAAGATGATGAAGAATCTACTTTTAGAAACCTTACAACACTTTCTAAAATTTGGTATGCTTTAGTTAATGCAAGATTATTGCCATCTATCCATTCAACCAATGTAGAAAAGGAAAGAGCAATTTTAATCTATTGTATGCTAACTGACAGATCTATTGTTGCTGGTCGTTTCCTTAATGAGCAAATCATTTTGCAGTAAACACTCAAATCACTAGTCTGAACTGCTTGTGTTTTGTCACTAATAGGGATAATAATGCAGGCGTTGAGTGGAATGAGCAAGAGGACACAAGAATAGAGCCTAAGGGACCAACTGACAACACCATAGTCAAACAACATCTAAGCGGGATCTGTGTCGATCGACTACCTACTCAACCGGAACCAGCACAATGGTCATTGTCCTTGGAGCATAGGAATTCCAATTTAGAGAATCAAGTGAAACATCAATCGTAAAGTGTCAAAGAGGTAGGGAAAATGTTACGATTCATTGGGTAGAGTTCTAACTTTGACATGAGTGCATTTCCTCAATTGTCAAATACTCCAATAATGGATGATGGTGATGCTAACTTGGAGGATGATTGGGAAAATGTAGAGACATGGTCAACTTCTGCTAAACCTGCTGTGGGAGTTTTATGTTCAATATTTTGTTATTTTGTTTATTATGTGTTTTCTGTAAACATTAGGAACAAGGTTTTGTTTAAGTTGGGGGTGTTTATGTTTTGGTGGTGTTATGACTAATATGTTTTTGGAATGTATTTATGTGATGTTTGTGTGTTTTTTGTGGTGTGTTTTTTTGTGCTAAATAAAATAGAAAAACTAAAAAAATTTCAAATTCTAAAAACATTTTTTTAGTGTCCACTTAGTAGTAGAAAGTTTGAATATTGAAGATGTGACTATTTGAAAGACTCCTTAGTTATCAGATAGTAGTCCTCAAGATTTCTATATCCTCAAAGCTTTGTTCACTGCTCAGGATATTGATCAGCATGTTTGGAAGCTAACCAACACTGGGTCATTCATTATTTTTTCTGCTATTATTCTTATCAAGAATGGCAATTCAATGCTATTTCCTTGAAAGATGATTTGATAAGAGGTAGCCTCTAAAGATTTCGATATTTATTTTGAAATTGCTTAATGGTGCATTGCCTTTTGATAATATTTTTGAATAAGAAAGGTTTTCATTTCGAATCTAAGTGCCAATTCTTTCATGAGAAAGAGTTCACAAAACATTTATTCTTGTTCTGCCAGATGTCTAACAAAGTTTGGTGATATTTCAACACATCTTTCCATGGGCCCTTGCACACTGAAGCAATTCTTAAATAGTTGCTTGTTACCTTCTTCTAAAAATTCTTTGCAAGTAATTTTGGTTTGCTATGTACAAGATGCTGCCATCAAATAATATGTTGGGAACTTTGGAAATCAAGAAAAAAAAAAAAAAAAAAAAAAAGCTACCATGATAGTGTTCATTGCAATGAAGACATTATGATTGACGCAATGAAGTCTCTAATACATAAACCGCCGTTGGCTTTCTTAATATCAGTGCATTGTCCAAGATGGTTGGATTCTACTTAATGCAAAACCTACCTTTCCAAAAAAAGATCATTGTCGAAGAGAGATCACCACAACAGAACTTCTACAAACTTAATATAGATAGGGCTTAAATGGCAAGTATAGGATTCTGCAGGTTTTGTGTTAGCTAGTTTTAATGTATTTTTTCCTACTCAACACTTAGTTTGGTGGCTAAAGTTTCGGCATTACTGGAAGGTCTACAACTATGTGCTGAAAGAGGATTGAATAATAGTCAATTCAAAATGGACTCCAAATCTTGGTATTTCTTCACTGGAAAAGAAAAAGTTCCTTGGAGGATTCACGACTTGGTTCAACAATGTTATTGTTTTCAACTGATAAGGTACCAGAACAGTACTTTTATACACATTTACAAAGAAGGCAATCAATTAATAGATTTCTTGGAAAATTTAGGTTGTGAGTTAAATGTAATCAATTGTTCATTAATCATAATCATCACAGTTTTGCTAAGACTTTGGCTCAGCTTCGTAGAAATGGTTGTAAGATCTTTAGGCTTGATTATCAGACCCTTGTTAGGGTTTGTAACTATTTTAGGAGGTTTCAATTTTATGTTTCCCTACTTTTACATTTTTCAATCAATTAATAAAAGGGTAACAGACCCCCCACCAATGGACTGGTGATTTATATAAAAAAATAACTTCTGTGATTCTGTTAAGAGGTAAAAATGTTTTAAGGTGACTATTTGTAAGAGTTTTTTGATTCAAAGTGTATATAAACTTTTTTTTCTTTTTGAACCCTTTTAATTGTGGATGTGTTATCACTATCTAGTAATAAATTCCTGCGTTTGATGTGAGGAAGAGTGAGAGCTTTGATATATTTTTATGAGTGATAATCATGATTGTGCCTTGCAATTTTATTTAGCTTGTGGCATTCATTGGAATTATGTGATTTTATACCAGTGAGGTATAAGTGAAGCTTGAACCAAGGAAATGATTTAGACATTTTCTTTAGACCAGTTGAGTCAAATTACCTACCTAATTGAAATATTATCCCTAGTTACCACTTTTGAGATTTACAAGCCTTATTTTCTTTGATAGCCTTGTTATTTGAGCTAAATTTTACATTTTTGTTTTACCATTCTTTCTACCCACCACATTAGTTAGTGTTGGTGGTTTACAAGATAAATACTATGGATATGATGTTATGATAGTTAGTGCAAAAGTTCCTTCTAGCTGTAAAAAAGAAGGTCAAACTTAGCGTTCATTCGTATTTGGTTTAAGAATTGTGGTGTTTTAGGGGATGTTCTAGAGGATGATGGTTTCGAGTTATTTACTAACGTATCCAAGGTAACATGAGCTACTTTTATCAAAATTTATCTACTATCCTTCATCCCTTTGAAGCTTGAAAGACCTTCTAAATCATTGATTGGAGTTAATTTGTATTAGTGAGTATTTTGTGTGTGAATTATTTCCAACTTGTTTGTCATTTATTAAACTTTTTGTCAATGAATTTTTTATTGATTGGTTAGTTGTGTGATATCCACTTCTCCTTTTTCTTTCTGAGTATAGCGATTAACACTTTCACAATATGCGGGATTGATTAGCAAATTTATTTTATATACATATTTCGTTTATTTCTCTACATGCTTAGTTTTCTTTGTTATGACTTCTATACAATAAATAAAATTAATGTGTTTGTGTCTTTGTTTGTGTTGTCTTACTAGGGACAAGCATAAGGCTAAGTCAGGGGTATGCTAACTATCTAAAATGAATGTTATATTCATATTTTTTCGCTAGGTTTTGTTACAAATGTTGAGTATTTCTATGTTTGTATTGGGGTTTTTATGTGCTTTATGCATTTTAGTATAAATTAGGGTTTTCAGATAGAGAATGTTGTCATTTTATGTGTTTTTTGTCATTTATTAAATGTATTTTGGTGTGTTTTATAGGTTTTGAATAAATTGGGGTCCAATTAGATACTTAGTATGCCAAGCAAAACAATCGGGAGAAAGCGACGAAGGACCACAGTGGAGAGTTGAGTGCTTAAGTACCTAGCTAGCTTCTAGAGGCACGCAAACATGGAGCTCTCTGACCAGCTGGGCAACTCAGCGCCTAACTAGGGCCTTGAGGCGCCCAACAAACAACAGTCGCAACTTTTGCGATTTTTAGGGTTTCATTGTCCATTTTGGGTCTAATTTTGTTCGTTTTAATCAATCTTAGACTTTCTATCCTTTAGGGCCTATAAATAGAACATTACTATAGCTAGTTTTACATGAGTTCTACTAGTTCTTTCATCGCTATTGCATAGTCATAGTTTAGGCTTTTATTTTTTGTAATATTTTGGAGGTTAGGGTTTTGAAAAATCAAGGGTGACAACCTTGGATCATCTTTCCAGTACACTCTTGACTTCTATTGCAATTTAAACGTTACTTTGTTTGATTTAATGATGGGTTTCATGACTTTTATGGATTTATTCATAGTAGTTATGAGCTAACAAATAGTTAGGGTTTTTAAGATGTAGATGGTTGTTATGGTTAAACTCATGTTATATATGATTTGGGATTTATTTTCATATACGTTTGAGTATTTATTATGTATTTAATACTTTCAAATGCTCGATTACCATTTGAATTGATTCATTCAATGTGTGATGAGACTTACAAAGGGAATTGCATGTTGAGAATTGAATAATAAGTGCTATGAATCTAAGTTACTAGTGGAGCAAGGGTTAATTTCACATTTGTATGGTCACCAAAAGAATTCCATAATCTACATCTCCGTTCTTTTAATTCTAATAATTTGTTATAGACCAAAGATAAATAATATGGTAAAAATAATGGTTATTATTGCATGATCGATTAGTAATTATTGTACATGGGAAATCGGCCTTCAGTCTTGGAATGTTAATTGAAAATATCTAGAACTAGGTTTATGCCTATCAGCCAACGAATTCAAGGAAGCTTCATGCATGTTAATTTTTTACATCTAGTTATATCATTTATAAAACACATAAATTCTACTCCTATAACTAGATGGTGCACCGCAAGTATTTGGGGTTAAATAGTAGCAAGGGAAAGTAAAGTGGTTAGTAATTGTCGATAATTTAATTGAATTACTATTTGAAGAGTTGATTAGGAAAAAGATTTAACTAAAACTAAAATTAAAGAAACAAAGAAAGTAATGATTAAAGAAAGCATTTAAAATAGGTTTGGTTTGATTAGTTAATTCTCATGGTTTAATCAATTGGGCAATGTAGTTTAATAGAGTCTAACTTGGGATACCCTTACAACTATGAGTCAATCCCTTGGACCTGCTTATGATTCTAGTATAAGCATCAACATGGAGTTCAAGGAACTAACTAGAAAAGCTACCATCTTGCCCCGACTTTTAACCTTCCCAATCATTAGTAATAATAAGCTAGTTTAGGAATTAATACTCAACAATCTTGTGTTGTACTAAAACCCACTAAATTGGTTCAAGAAATGACCCTTTACTCTTACCAAACTCCCAAAATATTTGCTGCTACCCAATTATCCACCTCTGTTACTATTGAACCACCAATCAATCAAAACTCATTGGAAATCGGCATCATCAAATCTTAACCAAAATTTACTAGTGCATAATTAAAGACAAGAATTGAAAACAAAGCCTTTCTAAGAAAATAATTAAAGAAAGAAAGTTAAAGGGAACCATCTTAAGAAAGTAGTTAACTACCCTAACTAAGGAAGCACAATTAAATGAATGCCCATGAACTAAAATACCAATTACTAATAAGAAATCAACTAAAAAAAACAATTAAAAGAAAGCAATGAAACTAAACGGATGAAAAAGTTTGCATGTTCAACAAGAAATTAAAATTAAAACTAGTGGAAGAAATGAAAAATGGAAACTTGAGCTAAAAAGTTCCTTTCCAAGTAGGGAGTAGAAAACTCTAAAGCATACCTAACAAGCACTAACTACGAGAAAAATAGGCCTAAATGTACTATTTATAGTGGTTGGATAGGGGGAGAAGTTTTAGCCACAAATCAGCCACAATTTGGATGCCTTTGCCCCTAAAAAAACTCAGACTATGGTGTCAAATTCCTTGGAATAAATTTTGGGACCAAGGTCCTAGATTTGCTCCATCGCAAATTCCTATTGTGCTTCAAAAATCTTTGTCCAATATTCGATTGCTGCATCATTTTCTCCCACCAAACACTAACTCAAAAAATGCAAAATAATTAATATAAAAAACATTTAAAATAACTCCTAAGAACTTAAACAAAATACTCACATAAGAGACCAAAAACCAAAGATGAATCGAAGACAATCCCAATGAAATTAGGTTGGAGACAAGACACAAACTCTAAATACAAAAACATAATAAAACAAGATAATTAGCACCTAAGTAAATACCAAAACACTTAAAAAATACATTAGATTTACTAACACATTCTAGCAATAAAAAGAAGATAAAATAGGAAAGTACACACTTAAACACTAAGAATGTTTGAGACTATTACCAAAACCGATAAATTTATGGTACATATAATTCTAGTTTTCTAAAGTTATCACACTTCCAGACTTAAGGTTTTGCTTGTCCCAAGCAAAATAAAGATAAGAAAAGGAAAGGAACAGAAACCACCAACCCATAAACAAACACAAAACAAAAGGCACTAGGCATTTAATACTTGACATCACCAAGTTCACAAACAATGAATAATGGAATCCGGATATATTTTGGATCTTTTTGCAACCTCTCAAAAACCACAAATAGCATATAAGCTCAACACATTAAAATTATGACTCTAGTTATGCATTTTCTCGAAAAGTAGTCCAATTGGCAATAAAAGATTTAAACTATCAACTATTTACCTTGATCAAAAGGTTTTCAAAAAAGTAGAAGTTTATGCAAAATATGTTTTACTCCACTCAAAAAGACCAAAATTCAATCAATTATTCATGAATAACAGCTTGGAAATGGAAGAATAATTGAATCTACCTAAAATGTACATGTCATGTAAGGAAGCAATAATTTAGTTAGTGTTGGCCCAAAGCAACGTAAGAGGGGAGAGTGAATTAGGTTGTCTCTAAAAAAAACCTTTTATGTGCTTAGTGGAATTATAAACTTTATGCACAAATAAACACTTATCCACAAATAATCACAAGTAATTCAACAATGAAACTCAAAGAACAAATAAAAAGGTTGAGATTAAGAAATGCCAACCAAACTCCCAACCTCTTCAAGCTTGGATTGTCCATCTACTAGTAGTGCATATTCAAAGAAGGTGAGGCAATAAACTTCTTGTGCACAAAGTAGGTTCTCCTTTTGCACCAACTCAGTCCCTCTAGTTCAGCCAAAGGTTTTACAGCACAACCTCACTTTTGTACACTTGTTATCCCTCCACTCTTACACTTGAAGATCACTCACTATTCTACTCTTGCTCACATAACTAATTTCCTCTAGTTGAGCCAAGAGAACTACACTATCCAAACCAATACAACCAATAATATGTTATCGTATTTCTCCCCAAATAGCTCTCACAAGTGTTTGTATTGAATGTTGTAGTTCTTTCTTCTTTTACTGGCTTGGGGGTATTTATAGATACGCAAAAACTACTTCCAATAACTCTTCAACAACTACTTACTATTTACTTAAAAACTAGCCGTTAGAGCTATTCGACGACTGATGAAGTAATTGTGCATCCGAACGAACTAGCCATTGGACTTTTCGAAAGGCCATTGCTAAGCTTTGCGTCAGACACTGCATACGTTCTCTAAATGGTGTCTTGTCTTTCTTTCATTCGGACATTTGTGACTGCGTCCGAATAGATGTGTCCAATCGATGGTTCGTAACTTCTGGATTTTGCCACATAATTGATCAAATACTATTCTTCGTCCGAGACCACTTCGAGTTCTCTTTGTTGGATGATCACCATTGTCCAAAGTGTCTTTCTTTCTGGACCTGTCTAGGACGATCATAAGCATCCATAGAGTCTTCTAGTTATTTTCTTGATTGTGTTTAGATGATTATTTACGTTCGAACCTTTCTATTTTTCTTGAAACTAGTTTTCAAGTCGTTCGTATGATTTGGTCATCATCAAAATATGATTATCATAATTGGGGTTCAACAATCTCCCCCATTTTATGATGACAAATCAATTAGACAATTCTAGAAAGAACCATAAAATATGAAGCACAAGACAAGAGGTTTTGTCCATTATTTTTCCCTCTTTTGGTATCATCAAAACATAAGAGTAAAAACCAATTTAGGCTTCCTGAAACTTTAATGTCCCCCTGAATTTGATTACCCAGTGATTCTCATTAAGTACCTTTCCCTTTAAAATTCCACATAATTTAAGTGAGTACGTAGGAAAAATCAAGTTGAAAATTGTTCATTCATTCGTTACCAAAAAGAGGCATATGTAATGCAATTTCTTGTGAGTTAAGCTAATTTCTAACATATAAGCCATTTTTGAAAAATAAATTCTCTCCTTTTCTTTTCCAAGTGGTGACTTAATTTAGACAAAATTTGGGAGTACTCAAAGTCATAAAAAAATATAAACGCATGCCTATTACATAATTGATTAGCACACATGAAGTTTTGTCTCAAATAGGCAATTAAAAGCACATTATTGACAAGAATTTTAAATGTTACCCATTTGTGTCATCTTAGCTCATATGCTTTGAACAGCCTCCAATGATGATTTACCTTGAATTCCTTGGTTCTCTCCAAGCATACCTAAACACAAAGTTAGGTAACAACTATTGGCACTCAAACTTTTTGGGTCCACTTGAGTTAGTGAATTCACTTAATATCCACATAGAATTCATTTCCAATTTTTCATTTCTATTAACATAACAATCTTTCTTCACATGGCCATGTTGATGACAATAATAGCACATAATATTCTTACTACCATACAAAGAAGATTTAGATTTAACAAAGCACAAATCATCCTTTCTAAGGGTGATAAAGTTCTTGTTGATAATCATGTTTCTAGTTATTCTCTTTTCAAAAACAATTTTGTTTTTCTTTTTGCGAGAAAGAACTATGATCATCTATTCTTTTCTTACACAATATTTGTTCTTCCTTGATCTTTTCCTTTGCATCCAATCCTTTTTTCTTCAATTCATCATTTTCGTTTGTCACCATATTATTTTCATGCATAAGCTTTGAGTTAGCACACAATAAAGCATTGAAGAACCCCAGTTATGTTAATCATGTTTTGATGATAACCAAATCATACTAATAGTTTGATAACAAGTGTGCAGAAAAACAGGCAGGTTCGGACGCAAATGTTCGTCCGAACAAAACAACCATGACAGAGCTTCGGACGATGATAATCGTCCGACACAAAGAATTTGAAGCAAGCTTCAGACGAAGAACAGCGTCCGACCATTTTCCAGAAGACTTCGCTTCGATCGGACTCATGTTCGGACGCATCCTCGGACGTCCGAACGAATACCCTCAGAGAACGGACGCAGTGTCGGACGCAGGGTTTAGCAGCGGCCGTCCGAACGGTCCAACGGCTAGTTTGTTCGGACGCACTCCTGCTATATCGGCCGTCCGAAAGGTCCAACGGCTAGTTTTCCAGTAGACAGAAAATAGCCGTTGGGAAGTTGTTGAAAGCAGATATTTGGCAACTATAAATACCCCTAGGTCTGAATAAATGAAGAAAAGACTTCTACATTGATTACAAACAATTCTTGAGCTATTTGGGAGAAATAGTGGGTACAAGTGTTGTAATAGTGTAGGTAGTGTGAAAAGAGCTTAGAAGTGTAAAAGTTCTTCAAGTGTGAGAGTGGAGAGATAACAATTGTAACAAAGGGAGGTTGTGAGTGTAAAACTCTTGGCTCAACTAAAGGGAATTAGTGTGAGCAAGAGTGATCCTCATTTGTGTACAAGAGGTTATTGTCTCACCTACTTTGAAGAGACTTTTAGGGGCTGAACTTCAAGTTGTGAACTTGGTAGTTGCCTTGTGAGAAGCTGTTCTTTGTAATTGCAAGCTCCAAGCTTGAGAAGCTAGGGAGTTTGGTTTGATTCTCTTAATCTCAATATTCTTATTTGTTCTTTAAGCTTAAACTGTTGAATATCTATTGTATTCATTTGTGCTTAAGTTTTCATTTGGTGCACAAAGTTTGAATTTCGATTAAGCACTTAAAAAGGTTTGTCTTTAGAGATAACCTAATTCACCCCCCTCTTAGGTTGCTTTTGGGGCCAACAAGCATTAATCTTAATTTTTAGCTCCTTGTTCCTAGCATATGATTCTTTCAAAAATTCATGCATTTTTAAAACAAATGATTCAACATCATCCATCATCACAGGAATCACAATTAAAGGATACCTTATTATCTCCAAAGGCCATGAAAGCCATTTCGGCCACCTCGTGTTCTTCTTCAACTTTTCCATCTGAATTGCAATCTTCCCATGTAATTTGGAAGTTGTCTTATTCTTGGATGGACATTCATTTGCAAATGTCTTGCTTAGCCATATTCTTATTATGATAGTATTTTTGCTTGCTTCTTGTGTTGTATCTTTTTGTGAAGCCTTCAATGCTATTCCTCTTTTCGCCCTTCCTTCCTCATAATCTTGTAACTTATTTTCAACTTCAATTCAAAAGAGGTTACAGAATTGATCAAAGACTCAATAGGCATAGAATTCAAATCTTTAGACTCTTCTATGGCAATGGATTTAGCTTCCCATTCTTTAGGTAAAGCATTCAAAAAATTTCTATTCTTCTCACCTAAAGAATATTCTTTTCCTAAGGCTTCTAAGTCCTTAATAATTTCATTGAACCTACAATACATTTTATCCATATTCTCACAAGACGTGACTTCTTTTGCTCTCTTATATTATCACTTCCTTTATGGATTTCTTTGAATTTATTCCAAATTTCCTTAGCTAATTTGCTACCCTTTACTTTAGTGAACTCATCTACATCCAAGGCTTTGTACAAAATATGCATGGCTTTAGGATTCAAAGTCAAGTTTACTCTGTCTTGAGCTATTTTTAACTCATATCTAGTTTTAGGCCTTAACCTATGTGTATTTATATCAAGAATATTAGTCTCAAAAGAACCTTCATCAACAATGTAGCACAAATCAAAATCTTTAGATTGTATGAATATTTCTATTCTTTCCTTCCAACCAACAAAATCAATGCCATTAAACATGGGAGGTCCAGTAATGGAATGCCTCTCTAAAAACAAAGCATTATTGGTTGTCATAATGATCTTTCTCAAAATCTAGTTAAGATCAATATCGAAGACTAAATCTCATATACCAATTGCTGGCCCAAAACAACCTAAGAGAGGGAGGGGTGAATTAGGTTGTCTCTAAAAACAAACCTTTTATGTGATTAATGGAATTATAAAATTTATGCACCAAATAAACACTCAAGCACAAAAAATCACAAGTAAAGATTCAACAATTGAAGTTCAAAGAACAAATAAAAAGATTGAGATTAAGAAATGCAAACCAAACTCCGAATCTGCTCAAGCTTGGAATGTACTACATTCACTAGTAGTGCCTCTTCAAAGAAGGTGAGGCAATAACCTTCTTGTGCACAAAGTATGATCACTTTTTGTATCAACTAAATCCCTTTAGTTGAGCCAAAGGATTTTACCACACAATTTCGCTTTTGTACACTTTTTATGCCTGCACTTTTACACTTAAAGATCACTCACTAGTCTACTCTTGCTAGCACTAATTTTTCTCTAGTTGAGCGAAGAGAACTATGCTACCCAAACCAATAAAACCTACAATATCTTAGCCTATTTCCCCCCAAATAGCTCTCACAAGTGTTTGTATTGAATGTTGGAGTTCTGTCTTACATTTAAAGGCTTGGGGGTATTTATAGATATCCAAAAATTGCCTTCAATAACTCTCTAATGGCTATTTACTATTTACTGAAAAACTACTTGTTAGAGCTTTCGGATGGCTGATGCAGTAATTGTGTGTCAAAATGAATTAGTCATTAGACCTTTCAGACGGTTTCCACTAAGCTTTGCGTCCGATTCGCCGTGTCTATTCTCTAGACGGTATCTTGTCTTTCTTTGTTCAGATATCTGTGACTGCGTTTGAACCTACATCCGGTCAATGGTTAATTAATTTTGGATTTCACCTCAGAATTGATCATATGCTATTCTTCGTCGAAGGTTGCTTCACGTTCTCTTTGTCGGACGATCACTGTCGTATGAAGTGTCGTTCTTTCGGACGATCATCAACGTCCATAGTGTTCTGGTTGTTTTCTTTAATGTGTTCGAATGATCAATTACGTTCGAACCTTCCTATTTTTTCTGAACACTTGTTTTCAGGCCGTTAATATTCTTTGGTCATCATCAAAACATGATTATCATAAATGAAGTTCAACAGTCAGGGGCAATTAATTCGATATCGATCACGCACCTAATGGCTTATTTTGAAGAAATTACTTCTGCTCACCTTATTTTCTACTCTAATGGCCACTTCAAAGACATGGCATATGTGATGTCGAATCCCCTACTAGCCTTATTCCTAACAATATGACAAAATATGTTTTTTTTGTGGACCTAAACCAAGAAAGAGAGCAAGACGCACGCAAAACCAAGCCTAGGATTAATCCCCTATACGATAGATCTAACACTTCAAAAAATGCAAACATAATCATTTCCTACCATTTAAATATTTTTTCAAAAGAATAACTTGACAATAATCAACACCTTTGAGAATGAGCAAAAGATATTCCAAATAAACCATTTCACAATGAATTATCACACTACTCACTTTTTGAAATAGGGAGTAGTCAGTTTTGAAGCAAGTACTTGCAACATGAACTATACATAGTACTACTCAAAATTGAATGACCAAATAAACACCACGAATTATATGCTACTTTAAGGTCCATAATATCATTGAGCATCAAAATCATGTTTTTCTATGCATTTACCAAAATTTTTGTTCACATAACTTAACCATTCCCAAAAATGTATAAGACTCAAAACTTACCACCAACCATGTCAATTTATTCAGTGATGCATAAAACTCATCCATTAAGACCACTTACCTTTACCACAAGAACTAAAAATACTACTAGAAAGCATAAAAACACATAATTAGCAAACTTTGATATAAGCCAACGACTTTGAACTACATTTGGACAATCAAAAAGATAATATAGGCGATGAACAATATATTAACCAAGTTAATGCAAATGCAACCAATTTAGCACAAAATTAAACATAGAAAATAAGAGTTCTACCCTTTATCATGGAATTAAGAAACACTAAGCTCAATAAAATATAATACTAAGCAAAGAGAAGTTCCAACTGCAACATGCAAATTCCATTTAATAATAAGAGTCTTATAAGTTGTCTTATCTTTTTCCAACTAATCATGGCTACACTAAGTAAAAGGGTCTCTGGGTCCTCACAGGTTCAGGAAAAGTAAAAATACACATAAGGGTAAAATGGTTGGACACAAAAAAAGGGTTGTCTAAATGCCAAACTCACCCCTCAAACTTAGTTTCATACATAATTGGCTTCAAAAGAAACATTAAACAAAAACCAAGACCACTCACAATGCATATCAATCATTCACATCAATTACTCAAAATTAATCTTAGTCACTTAGTAAATATAGTGTAACAATAGCTAAAAATCCCACAAGTAAAAGTCTAAAACTAAGTTCAAGTTCATTCCATGTAGCATTTATGAATCACAATTCACACAAAATTCTATATTGTCATCAATATTATCATCAAATAACCGAATTTGTCCAAATATGTCAAAATTCATTTACCAACAACAAAACATAACCTAAACTAATCACGAAGCTACAAGCCTTTATTACCCACCGAGTTCTTATACTAAAGCTTACAAACTAAAAGAATGCACAAATAAGGAAAAAAAGAAAGAAATACTCCGTCACCTACACCAACGAGGCTTTCTAAGGATCCGTATTCCTCTATGAACTTGAACCACTGCTTAGCTCTTCCGAAATTGCCAAGAATTTGAATTCCGGCATTAGTAGTTGGCACCTTCCCAGCTCTCCATATGGTATCTCCTTTTTTTGGTGTGACCGGGACAAACTCATACTCATGAAGAGGATAATAAGTTGGTGGTTGTCCCAAATATGTATTGAATACATCTAGTTGTTGGCAATACCCGACTCTTTCTCAATTGATGGGACTGTTGGAGTTCCTCATTTTTCACCATCCCTCTTAATTTGGAGCTCAACAATTTGGTTTTGTAACCTCTTGGTAGAGCTGTCTAGATTCTCTTAAATTTTAGCTTGGTCCTCAAAGAATTTTGCTTTCTCTTCTTGGAATTTGTTTTGATCTTCAAAGTGTTTGGCTAGTTCTTCTCAGGATTTGGCTTGCTTATCTTGGATCATCAACAACATTTCTATTAATCTTGCCTCTTCAATTTCTTGAGTTAGTTGATGAAGGAAATGGGACTCCAATTGTTGATATGAAGGCTCTTGAGCAGGAGAGAAGGAATAAGGATTTTCTTTGTAGCTCTCACAAGGATACGGATTGCTATACCATCCTACTTGATAATCTAAGGGGTAGCACAAGGAGAATAATCATAACAAGAAACATGCTCATTTGTCATACCTCCATTACCTAAAATTGATAATCTCCTTTGTATGAATAATTCCAATTAGATCCTTACATTTCTTAAAGAAACAAGCAGCAAAAAGAAAAAGAAGAAAAAGAACTAAAACACACAAACAAGAAAAGTAGGAAAGTTCGGACTATAAGTTAGTCAAAACTATCCATCACAAGGAAAATCTTTTGTGTTTTTTTTTTCAAAATAAAAAATACAACTACAAAGTGAAAATATTTTTGGTTTTCAAATAGGTTAGACAAGTATACAAAAAAAAGAAAAAAATAATTTCAATCAAGTATTCCAACCAAATTATATTGATCTTGCTAAAAACCACTCTCCAGAAAGGGCACCAAAAACTTGATGCACGTTAAATACTCATATATAGTTATATCATTTACAAAACATCTAAACGACTATTAACTAAATGGCACACCACAAGTATAGGGGGTTAAATACAAGCAAGGTGAAGTAGTAGGATGGAACCCACAAGGATTGGTCGATAATTTACCGATTATTTTGTTGAATTACGTTTTGAAGAGTTGATTAGGAAAAATTTAATTGAAACTAAAATTAAAGAAACTAAGAAAACCATCATTAAAGAAAGTAATTTAAAATGGGTTAGGGTCGATTAGCCAATTCTTGGGGTTTAATCAATTGATTTGGTCAAGTAGTTCAACTGGCCTAACTATGAGTTCCTTTCCAACTATGAATCAATTCCTTGCCATGACTCATGATTCTAGTGTAATTATCAACATGGTGTACAAGGAACCAACTATAAAAGCTAGCATCTTGGCCTGACTGCTAACCTTCCCAATCAAGTAATGAACAAGTGTAGGAATTAAAGCACGACGCATGTAAGTTGTGCTAAACCACTAAATTAGTTCCCCAAATTGCCCTTTCTTCTTGCCAAGCTCCAAAAGCATTTATTAATACCCAATTATCTGATACTTTTGCTATTCACCCCACTAGTCAAACTTATAATATCCATTGGAAATTGACATCATCAAACCTTAACCCAAACTTACTAGTTCATAATTAAAGATAAGAATTGAAATCAAATAATTTTTGAGAAAGCAATTAAAGAAAGCAAATTAAAGTGAAACATCATAAGAAAGCAATTAACTTTTTTAAATACAAACCACCTCAGTATGAGATGGGGGTTTGGCTAGACACCTCCCTATTCATTAACCATCAACCATTACAAGATCGAATGTGAGGGCATCCTATTTAATCCAATCTCATAAATCCCTTATCAAATCTGGGAAAGGAGATATTAGAATATATAGTGAATGAAGGAGAAGAAAAACCCTCACAAGCTAGGTTATCAGCAGCACTATTACATTCATGAAATATATGAGTAAAAGTATGACGAGTAAAACTAATTATCAACTATATCGTTGCATCAATTCTCCAAGGCATTTGGATTTTTCCATTCAAAGCTTGAACTAGAACTAGTGATCCAATTCCACTTCATTGTTTGTCTTCTTCACTATCATTCCTAGCATAAATTAATTCCATCAAGCAAGCTAAATGTTTCAACTGGAATAATTACCATAAATGTTTCAGCTCGTCGAATGAGTTTCGAATAAGTCCACCTCTAGAAGATGCCCCAATTCGAATTCAACCGTAGAGAAATTAACAAACCTAACTAAGAAAGCACAATTAAAAGAAAGTCCATAAACTAAACTACTAGTTGCTGCTAAGAATTCAACTAAACATAGCAATTAAACTAAGGTAACATTAATTAAAGATTAACTAAAGTAGTTTTAACATAAACTAAACACTTACAAATTAAAGCTTGCATTTTCATCAATAAATTTAAATTACATCTAGTGGAAGATATTAAACTGGAAAGCTAAGCTAAAAAGTTCCTTCCCAAGTGGAGAGGAGAAAATTGTAAACTACACATACTAACACACCACTGACTATGATAAAATAGGCCTAAATGTGCTATTTATAGTGCTTGGATTGGAGAAGTTTCAGCCACCAAAAATCAATCACGATTTTTGACAACTTTTCCCCTAGAAAAGCTTGGACTGCAGTGTCAAATTTGTTGGCATAAATTTTGGGACAACAACCCTGGATTTTGTTCCATCACTATTGCATTGTTTTGCTCCGAAAATCTGCATCTGAGGTCCGATTGATGTGCCGTTTCCTCCAACTAAACCCTAGCACAAAAATGCAAAACAATAACTATAATTTTTAACTCTCTAAAATAGAGTTATTTAAATGTATTTTACCTTGGATTTTAATCGGTTTCCATGGTGTCTTGTTCATTAATTAAGAGTACTTTGGTCATTTTAGGGTCTTAGTGTCTAAATATAATTTTATGTGTTTTTAGTATTTAAATATAGCTATTCATGCATTTTTTGGGTGTTTTTATAGGCATGGGATCAATCAGAGGTCGAACGAATCAAAAACAGAGCAAAAACAGTGAGCTTGCTTGCAAAGTCTGGGTGCTGGTGCGCCACCGAGACCTAAGCCATGCCCATGGTTGACTCCCTTCTAGGCATAGATGCATCCTCAAGAGATGACCTATACCAAGCCTACGAGTCCAATTTGGGATTTAGCATGTTTTTTACTTGTACAGCTTTGTAAGGGCCTTTTTTTACCTCAAACTTATGAAATCTGTGTTGGTAGGTTATTATTAATATATATTAGGCATAACTTAGACATCAGATACATTGTAATAGAAGTATGGTGTTATAGTATCCACTAGGAGAAAATAATCCGGATGACTGAAAAACAACGCTTTGAGTGGCAAAACTACACAGAGAAGACACAAGTATTGAGACTAAGCATCGTTTTCATTCCTATTTCTCTTGTCTGTCATTTATTAATCTTTCAATGGCTACAATTCATACATTTGATGTATGTTAGTCCATGAATATGAAATAAACCATAAACTAGTGTTTGTTCGGATTTTGCAATGAAAATTGATTAATGATATTTATCTATTTTTTTTTTAAATTCTATATTCTTGTGTTTGCTTATTTGAATTAAATATTATGCCCTTTAGATGATTGGACACCATCTTGAGTGATATGTAGCCTTAATGGGAATCGACAAAGGAAATCTAGGATTGGGATGGGTTCAAATAGCCTTTTTTTGGAACAACCGCCAATAAGTTGAACCATTTTTTGGATACGGATAAAAATATACTTGCCCATATTATCTAGTCAATTAGGGTTGCATGAATGTATTAGTCAAGGCTTTAATGCACGCAGACATATAGTGGACGGGTTAAGAATAATAGATTTACGGTGTGCCTTAACCAAACTTTCAATTATCACTGAACCCCTAGATTAGTAAATGTAATGTAGAATTGAAGGGATAATAATTTGACTTAATTAATTTGATTGGTAAGTGAAGAATAAATCCTAGATTTTAATTATATCTATTTTATATTTGTTAATTATATAATTATTTCTTTTTCCAGCATTATTCAATTATTATATTGTTTAGATAGGGTTGTGTGTTTGTCATTTTTGTACTTGTTGACGGAGTCTTAGCATAGTCCTTGTACGAACGATCACTACCTACTTAGTATTACTTGTTCGATTTGTTATACTTGCAGATGAACATTGAGTCTATATCAGAACACGGACAAGTTTTTGGCGCCGTTGCTGAGGATTTTGTTTTCACTTTGCTATATTTTGACAATATTAGATTAAGCACAATAATCTTAGTTTAAACATTTTTCTTTCTTTCTTTTATTTTTTATTTTATTTTCTTTTTACTGTTTATTTTGTAGGATATTTACTAGGTGTATGTCCTGAAGGTCGAAAGGAATACTACTTCCTTTGGACCTAGAAATTGAATGTACTAGCAGTCACTTGTTGAAAGGTTCTCAACTTATTATAGACATGGCCGATGATGAAAACCCTATGAATCCAATACAACTACCGTAAATCTAGCTAAATAGAGATCTTTCAGGGACTTTAACATACCTACGGTTAATAGTCTTCAGTTGGGCATCCTGAAACCACCAATTTAGGTGAACAATTTTGTTAGCTGAAGGCAAAGATTATCTAGATGGTACAGTCTTAAGCTATGTTTGCGGGACACCAAGTAATGACCTAAACGTTCACATCTTCCACTTCTTAGAGATATGTGACATGTTTAGATACAATGGAGTATCAAACAACGCAATTAGGCTAAGGCCGTTCCCATCCTAGCTACGTGATAAATCCAAGGCCTGGTTAATCTCTCAACCACCAGGTTTGAATACAACCTAGAATAATTTGGCACAAAAATTCTTGACAAAGTTCTTTATGTCGTTAAAAATAGAAAAACTAAGGAATAACATTACATCTTTTATGCAACATGACCATGAACCTTTGTTTCAAGCATGGGATAGATTCAAGGACCAATTGAGGTTGTGTCCTCACCATGGTAGTTCAGATTGTCTGCAAATTAAGACTTTCTAGTATGGGTTGCAAGGGTCAACCAGAATGATCATTGATGCTGCAGCCGGTTGAGCTATCATGAGTAAGTCATATGATGAAGTTTTTTAAGCTAAATGCAAGGAGATATATCTTTAAACAACTACAAATGGTCGAATGAAAGAGCCGTACCAAGGAAAACAGTAGGGTTTTATGAGGTTGACGTTTTCACAGCATTTATAACATATTAGTCGCATTGAGAAACAAAATTGATAATATGGGTATTCAAGGTATATACCTTTGAAGTCCTATCATAACCTGTAAGGTATACCATGAAGGACATTCTACTGAGTAGTGCCCTAACAACCAAGAGGCAATTAATTATGTTGACAACTGTTTGATAGAATATTGATTAGGTTTTCTAAAACCATGAACAAGTAGTAGAAAACCTTAGTTATCCTAATCAATTCCCACACACTCGCAAGTATACTAGATGAGTTTGTATATAGGATGAGTAAAGATGGTTCCCACGAGTACTATTGGAACAATTACTAGGTTCACAAGCATATTTACTACTTAGATGAAATAAACAGCGATTTTTGACTAAATTTAATAACAAGGCATTAAAATAAAGACAGTTTTTAGAATGTAAAATTCTAACCCTATAGAAAGCAATTGAATATAATTAACTAAAACCCTAATTTAATCTACCCTAATTGCGAGAATTTAATCAAGAATAAGAATTCAAATTAGTCTACCCTATAAAAGCAATTAAAACTATCCAATAAAACCCTAACTACTAAAATACAGAAACAATTAAGAATTTAAAGGCAATAAAACAAGAACGATAATTAAAGAACAGGAATGTAAGGAAAACAAAATTTGAATTGCATAAAAATAAATCAAACTCAGTAATTGCAGTGAAAACGAATGTTGATGATCGTCAAATCTTGAATCCTTGACAAGAGAACAAAATTTAAGTTTGAAAATTTGAGAAAATCTAACGTACAGCTAAATTATTGATCTAACTAATGAAAACCTAAGAAACTATCGATGGCTGATGATTATGATGATTTCCTCCCCTTCACTTGGTGTATTTATAGATATTTTTAGGGTTTTGGGGTTCCTAGATGATAAGTACAAGATCTTTCCACGTAACCGGACCCACGGGAGGACTTCGATTGCAAAATAAGCAACCTTGCACGATCTATCCGTCAATCTGTGCCTAGGCACTGCATTTTTGTCACGCCTGGGCGCCAGGGGTAGAACCATAACAGGGAGTTTCTGGAGTTGGCACCGATGAGGTACAATTCTGTCACGACTGGGATCTGGGTATAGAAACAGTTTCAATTTCCTACTCGATTTTGACCATGATCCAGGCCAAATTTGGGAAAACTCAAAACGTGAAAGTTGTATCTCTCTGTCTTATCTTTCAAAAATATCTTGAATCACCTCATTAAAACTTGGATAGGAAATTTATAATCAATCTAACAAACTGTGTCAGATCCTCCTCGCCGACACATGTAACTTCAAATTTTGCAATTCTACTTCACTTTTGTGATCAATTTGGACTCTTTTTTCACTCAAACCCTACAAAACTCTAAATGAACTATTTTAACTCATAATTACTCAATTCTTTCTTATCCATCACTAAAAACTAAATGAGATAAACGATACATAAAATATATGACATTTACAAGTTTATCAACAACTATTTTGAAACCAAGGAAATCCCTACTCTAACACTTGCCATCCAGGTTTGCAAAACAACCCAAATTTTTTAGAGAGTAGCAATCAACAAGGTTGATCATCATCAACCATGAGATCACAAGCACTACTAGGGTTTTAGAATCAAAATAGAATACCATAACAAAGAGCAGGAAAAGAAGGAAAGTGTGGAGGATTTATTCACACAATACACAACAAATGATGATGCAACACTTCAAAGCTTGAATACCATATTTCAAAGCTACACATCATCTATCTAAAATCTCGAGAGCCAAATGGGACAATTGACTAATTCTATCAATAATAAGCCTCAAGGTACTCTCCTGAGTGACACCAAAGTAAAACCTGTAAGAGAAGTTAAAGAACAATGCTAGGCAGTGCCACTCAAAAGTTATAGATAGTTTGGATTCGACTCTGGAATGCTAAGGAGAAAGATGCAAGTTAAATCAAACCAACAGGGAAAAAGATGTAAGTTTAGAATTGGTTACATAAGAGGGCAATTTAGACAGTTAAGTAGTACTTCCGAAGGCACCATTTCCTCGAAGATTGGAATAACAGAAGCTAGATGGCCAATTCAAGAATTTTTTAGAGGTTTTGAAGAAACATCACACTAATATACTATTTCCTGAGGCATTAGAACAACTACTGAGTTATGTGAAGTTCATGAAAGACATCTTGTCTAGAAAAATAAGGCTAGAGGAATTTGAGACCATTGCTTTAATAGAGGAGTGCAGTGCAGTGTAAAAATAGTAGCTACAACCTAACTTAAAAGATCCAAGAAGATTTACAATACTGTGCACAATCATAACACATTTCTATGGTAAGGCTTTATGTGATCTTGGAGCAAGTGTTAAATTATGCCTTTTTCTATTTTTAGGAAATTAAATGTGAGGGATGTGAAGCCGACTTTGGTGACTGTTTGGGTAAATAATTGACTAGGTTGTTTAGCATTTCACAAACAAATAATAAATAAAGTCTTCATAGCCCTAATCAACACTTACACGTTCGGAAGGATACGAGGTAAGTTTGTAGATTAGGTAAGTAAAGGTCGTTCCCATGAGGACTATGGAACAATTACTAGGGTTCAAAAACTTATTTACTAGTTAGACAAATTAAATAAAAACATTTTAATTTTACCTGCTGCATCTACCTAATTAAATTTATTCTAACCCTTAAAAAGAGAAAACGTAAAAGCAATCAACTGAAGAAAAGTGATTAACTATACCAACTATTTAAATAATGAAATTATACTTCACCTAAGAATCTAAGAATGTGATTTAAAAATTTAATTGTGATTGAATTAAATTAGAAATACGAGTTGTAACAAAGAACTAAAATAAATAAATACCTAGAAATGGAATAAATGAAAGAGCGCTGAATTAAATTAAATACAAAGTAAGCAAGCTCAGTCTTGTAGCCTTAGTAAATGTTGATGAAGCGCGAAATCTTGACACCTAAGGATGAAGATTGCAAAGATTCCTGAGTCTTGAATAAAAATAATCTAGAGAGCTAATTTGCTTCTAATGCTAACCCTAACTAACGATTTCTAATGATGTATGTTAATGTCCTTTAATTCATCTCTATATTGGGGTATTTATAGGAGATATAGGTGTTAAATCCACTCTCTAATGATAGAAACGTGAAAGTCCTTGAAAAGGAGTCTAAGTGAAGAAAAAGGCTGTCAAAATACAAATTTGTTGAAGTACGCTGCGTCGTACACACCTGGACATGAAATCTCGTGCATTCGTGCACTTAATAGAACCAACCTCCTCCTTTCAGGAAGTTACGCACATGTGCAAGCTTTGGTCGCGCATCTGTACTATTTCTAGAATGCCCGTATCAATTTCACCTCAAATTTGACCTCGATGATAATGGAATTTGAAAAATGCAAAACATCAAAGTTGTAGCTCTTATTCTTTACTTTCCAATGCATCTTGAATTAACTTGATCAGAGCTCACTCTGACAAGAAATTTATGTTCAAAATACCAAATAGTGTCCAAATTCACTCTCGCTGATGCATGTTTTCCATGCTTATGATTTTTCTCCAACCTTTAGATCCTTTTTTACTCCTTTTTCATTCTAAACCTACACAAACTAAAATAAAATAATTAAGTTCATAATTAATTCAAATATTGCTTGCATTACATAAAAATGAGGTAAATGATACATAAAACTTAAGACATTTATGAGCTTATCAAATATCCCATGCTTAGCTTTTGATCGTCCTTGAGCACAAATAGAATTAAAACAAATAAGCTCATAAAAAATTCACACAACACATCTTAAAAATTGCCCACATAAATAAACAAGAACCAACCCACCATCATGAGTAGTCTAAGAACTCAAGAGTTCAAATGCTAATAAAATCCCATACATGAAATCTAGTATGTGTGTGTAAATATAGCTGTTCATTAAAAGTTCAGTTTTCAAGACAGTAGATCATATCATGCAAACTCTTCAAAATTTTTTGAACACCCCATAGCTCACTTTTTCTTCAACTTTAGCCCAACATGCCAACATTTTTCCTGACATTTCTTTCATATTTATTTTCATCATTTTTTTCATGTCCACTTTCAATACAGGTACCAGTGATAGGCATTACCCATAAACAAACCAATGCAGGTACCAGTAATAGGCACTACCTACAATTTTCAAGAAATTTTTTCTAATTTTTTCAATACCCATTTGTTGCCCCATAAATGTACATCACTCAATAATACAATTTTCTACCCTTATCAATTACCTTTTACCCTTATATCCCTTAACAAATAATTATGTGCATTAATGCTCTTAGGGGACATTTTGGATAAAGAAATAAAAGAAATTATTAAGCTCATAAAGATAGGTAAAATGAGTTCTAATGAAAGAAAGCGAATGGTGTTTCTCTGCATTGATTACAAATTAAGGCTCAAATAGGGTACTAGAGATAAATATTTCAAAATTAGAGTTGGCTTGAAAGGCTCAAATTACAACACAAATGGCTCTACCTCTCATCTTTGGACCGAATCAAGTTGTCTATAAAATTTTGCCTAGAAAATATAAAAAATCAAGTTTTGGGATGCAATATAATTGAGTCTACATAATTATCTCTAAGTGTCAAAAATAAAATATTTTATGTCCATTAGATTATCAGAAATCATGCAAGGAAAATATTAACATCGACTACCCATTCTTGATGGTTCAACTCAAAAATTATATGTATTAAATCAAAGAGACATGTTAAGCATCGAAAAATTCCAAAAAATTTTGATGATTCAACTAGTCCACAGAAAAGTGACAAAGAAAACTCCTCACCCGTTTCACATTAGTAGGAGGTGGTAATTTTTCAATGACTTCTACTTTAGACATGTCTGCTTCTATACCCTTAGCAGAAATTTGATGGCCTAACAGAATCCCTTCCTTTACCATGAAATGACACTTTTCCCAATTCAATGCCAAATTAGTATATTAACATCTTTTCAAAACAAAAGCAAGGTTGTATCCAAACATGAATCAAATGAATCACTAAAAACATTAAATTCATCCATAAAAATTTCAATAAAATTTTCAATCATGTCATAGGAAATAGCAAACATGCATCGTTGGAACGTATAGCAGCATTGGACAACCCAAAAGGCATACACCGATAAGAAAAAGTTCCATAAGGATAAGTACAAATGGTTATCTCTTGATCTTTAGGGGTTATGGGTATTTGGAAATACCCTAAATAAACATCAAGAAAGCAGTAAAAATCATGTTCTGATAGGCACTAAAGCATTTGGTCAATGAATGACAAGGAAAAGTGGTCTTTACGAGTGGCTTCATTAAGTTTCCTATAATCAATGCACATCTGCCACCCCGTCATTAATCTAGAAAGAATTAGCTCATTCTTTTCGTTCAACACTACCGTAATCCCCCTTTCTTTGGCACTACTTGAGTCGGACTCACTTATTCACTATCACTGATTGGATAAATGAAACCAGTATCTAGTTCTTAACTACCTCTCTTTCAAAGTAGGATTTAACCTTCTTTGAGGTTGTCTAGCTGGCTTGTAGTTGTCATTAAGGAGCATTTTGTGCATACAAACAATAGAGCTTATTCATTTTATGTGTTCAATGCTCCATGCAATTGCCCTACGATGCTTTTTCAAAACAAAAATCAACTTTCCCAAATTAATGTCAGAAAGATTGGCATTAACAATAGTATATGCATTATTTTCTCCTAGAAAAATATATATATAAGATGAGAAGGAAGTGGTATGAGCTCAACCTTGAGGGTTTCGTTGGTTCGATACCTCCCATTACCTTTACTCTTCACATTGCTCTCTTCCATAGCTCTCTCCATTTCCTCATCTTCAATGCTCCCTTGTTTGCTAGGCTCCATCTCACCATCATGGAAGTCTTTCATGTCCATGGTGCCCTCTTTCATCAATAATATCAACACTTATTATATCATCATATTCAATAGAAAATTTAAAAGAATCAAAAACATTAAATGAAACAATGATGCATCATTGTTGACTCTAAATTGTAGATTTCCATCTTGGACATCTAAAATGGCTTATCCAGCTGCCAAGAAAGGTTTTCCTAGAATTAACTAGGTCACTACATCTCCTTCTTGTCGACCACTATGAATTTTGCCGATAGGAATACTTTACCCACTTTGACAATGAGATCCTCGACCACTCCTACCGGGTGCTATACACTTCTGTTGGCCAATTAAAGAGTGAAATTTATGGGTTTCAGGCCTCCTCCATTCAACTTTTTATAAGAAGAATGAGGCATGAGATTGATAGAGGTACCCAAATCACAAAGGCCTCTTTGAAACGTCACCCCTCTAATCTTGCTTGTAATAGAAAACGAGTTAGGATCCTCGAGTTTAGGAGGAAGATTCTTTCGGATGATGGCACTACATCCTTTATTTAGATACAAGATCTCAATCCCCATTAGCTTCCTCTTGCTGGACAAAATCTGTTTTATAAACTTAGCATAGCTAGGCATGTTTTCAATAGCTGGTTCAATGAAAGGAATGTTCATCTCAATCTTTTTAAATTTTTTTAAAAATCTCTTGAATTTCTTGGCTTTCACATCCTCATTCATTCTTTAAGGGAAAGGAATACTTACCTATTTACCCATTGAAGCTGAGAAATCCTTGTTCTTACCTTGTCGATCAAGAGCTTTGGTAGGTTCTTCTTTGTCATCCTTGCTCTTGGAGGATTTTTCCTTTTCTTTTTCCCTACTCTTCTTCATAATTCTTGCATCATCATCTTCAATTCTCCTTGGTTTTACGATTTTTCTACTCCTCAAAATAACTACTTGAACATGCTCTCTCCTATGGATGTTATCCCTTGGGTTCGGAATGGTGTCACTTGACAATGCCCTAACCGATCTCTCATTATTCTGGCGATCTAATTGTCCCAATTGAAGTTCCAAGTTTCTAGTAGAAGCTTGCAAATTCTCATACTTCCTCCTTTGCATTTCATGTTCCCTCCGCAAAGTTTCCAATTCCCTCCTCAAATTATCCTTTGTTGGATTGATCATGGGTTACATGTGAAGGATAATTGGGATTTTGAGGTAGGCATCTTGGTGGTGGTGGTTGACATGAGTTATTTTGTTGAGTTAGAAAGTTTTGGACATTTCTTTGGTGAGGTGGTTGATATGGTCTAGAGGATGAAGCTTGGTTAGATAAATTTTATTGCGGCTGGTTAGATTAGAAATATGGATTTTTAACGTTCTTCTGATTACACCAAGAAAATTTGGGTGGTTATGCCAATATGGGTTATAAGTATTCACATAAGAGGTTGGCTGATTCCTTGAACTGGAATTTTGATTGAAAATATACTGGACATGCTTACCTTGCATCATTGACACTTCACAAAGGCCATTCTGATGATTCCTTCCACAGATATCACAACTGAGCATCCCTTGAGATGTTGAAGCAACGCAATTCACCAAACTCCTTCACATATTCTCTAGGGCTTTTCTCAAAATTTTCATCAAATTTATCATTATACCCCGTTGATATAGATAGAGAAAGCATCATTAAGATTAATCATACCTTCTTGTTGGGCTTTCACTTGATGCACTTGCTGTTGTGGTAGTTGTCCAACTGAAGTAGTGACTATCCCATGGTAGTTGTGTGCTGATGCCATTCTTTCCAATAGTTCTTTTGCTTCTTCCAAGGTCTTAAGAGGAAAAGTGTCTCCCACACTTGCATCCACAATCAATCTCATCTCTACAAATAATCCATTGTAAAATGTTTGAACTTGTAGCCACAATGGATTAGCATGGTGTGGACATTTTCTAAGTAACTCCTTGAAGTGCTCCTACATCTCGCTTATGCTCTCCCCAGTTATTTGTCTGAATGAAGTAATGTCATTATGGAGTTTTACAATTCTAGTTGTTGGAAAGTGTTTTGACTAGAAACTCTTAAGCCAATTGGTTCCACAAGGTGAAAGTGCTTGTTGGCCCAAAAGCAACCTAAGAGGGGGGGTGAATTAGGTTTCTAAATAATGACTTTGCAAAATATACATGATATGCCTTACACGCCTAGTTATAAATTTATAAAACACCTAAATCCTACTACTAACTAGGTGGCATCCCGCAAGTATACGGTTGTCAACTAGTAGTAAAGGGAAGTAGGGATCGTTTCCACAAGGATTGGTCGATAATTACTGGTTATTTGGTTAGATTTCAAGTTGAAGCGATTGATTAAGTGAAGAGATTTAACTAAAACTAGAACTAATGGAACTACTAAAGCAATTTAAAGTAAAGATCAATCACTAAGAAAGCAATTAAAAAGGAAGTATCTTTAGAAAGCAAATAAAGGGAACAATTAAAAGGAAAAGAATATTAAGCAAGCAATTAGTTAATCTAAACTATTCATTATCCCTAAGCAAGCACAATTAGAGAAAGCGCCTAATCTATTCCAAGAAAGTATGTAAAAAGAAAGTATTTTTAAAAAGCAATTAACTAACCTAAACTACAAATTAACACTAAGACAGCACAATTAAGGAAAACCCATTAACTAATCTAACAGCATTAAACTACGAAAGCAAGTAAAGAAAGCAATTAAATGAAAAGCCCATAAACTAATATATCCTAATTAACCAATCTAAACTACAAATTATCACTAAATAAAGCATTTTTAAAGAAAACCCATAAACTAATCTAACAATTACTCTAAGAAAACAAATAAAGGATGCAATTAGATTAAAGCAATTAAACTAATTAACTAAAGGAACATCAAATTAAAGCTTAACTAAAGAAGTTTTAACATAAACAAAGCACTTACAACTTAAAAGTTTCAATCTTTAAGTTGGATTTGAAATCTACAAGAAAGAGAAGTCCTAATCTACTCTAATCTAAGAAAACCCTCACCAAATGGGTAGAAAAATGGAAGAAAATTACTCTCTAATCTAGCATACTTCTACTAGCTAAGTTCCTCTCTCAAATGAGGTTTAAAAGGGGTATATATAGTGTTAGGGTAGTGGGATAATTGTGCAGCAAAAATCAGCCCCGAACAAAATCATTTTTTGCTCTATTAGCCACCTCTAGATCGTGATCTCAATTTTGAGGTCGCGATATCGACTGAAACTTCTGAAATGCAATATTTCACAGGTTTGCTTCCAAAATCTTCATCAGACGTCCGATTAATGGGCCATTTTTTTTCATGCGACCCTAACACACATGAGAATATTTTTATCTATAACAAACACTTAAATTAAAATCTAAATATATAATAAAATTCTCATGAAATAGGCCAAGAAATGCAGGACAAACAAAGACGAACGAAAACTTAACTTCCAATGAAGTTAAGTCAAAGACACGACACAACTCTAAATGGAAAAACCTAATAAAATATGCTAATTATCACCTAAATAAGTACTCAAGCACTTAATAAACACATACTAACACATTCTAACACACGAAAGAAAAATTGTTTAAAACACACCCGAAAACACTAAAAATACTCGAAACTAGGAGCAAAATCATCAAGTTTAGGAAACATGTAAGTCTAGTTTCCTAGAGTTATCACACCTCCAAACTTACGAGAGCTTTTGCTTGTTCCGAGCAAAATAAAAGACAAGAAAATGAACAACACAGAACACATGGCACAAATCACATGACACAAATCACAAGACACAACATACCAGACACCCCCAAGATGACAACACAAAAGGTGAATAATGGATGTACTCTGAATAGTTAGGAGACCTCTCAAGGGACCTCGAAGACCATATGAGAATTGAACTATTTTAACTTGTCATTCCAAACTTTTGAACTTTTCCAAAGAAAATGAGTTCAAATGCCAACAAAATGCTTCAAATAACCAAGTGTTAACCATCATCAAAAACGTTTTTGAAAAACAAGTTCCATTAATTTAAAATATAGTGTTGCTCAAATCAAAAGGATTACAACGTTTCTCAACCACCTTAACAAGGTTATATGGAAATAGAAGATCATTAGGAATCAACCTAATATGCACATGTCACACAATTGGGAGTATTACTCTATCAAGGAGTGAGTAACATGATATCAATTATGGGTATTATAAAAATTTCCTCCTCGACTTGTTGGTATTGTAAAACGTAATTACTAATGGCTTAATTCGGAGAAACAACATGGGTACGTGTCAAAATCTCATACTCGCCTTATTACTACTCTAATGGCTTAATTCGGAGAAACAACATAGGTACATGTCAGAATCTCATACTCACCTTATTACTACTCCAATGGTTAATTTCGGAAAAACAACACGGGTACATGCCGGAATCCCCTACTCGCATTATTCCTAAATGCAAAGTTTTTTTTTTATTTTGTTTTTTATTATGCGGCCCTAAACCAAGGAAAAGGAGTAAAACGTACCCAAAATCACATTCAAACCAATCACTCACAGATTAGAAGAAAACTCCCTATGCAAACACATAAAATGACCTAAATCACTTCTATTCCATTTACACAATTTTTTTTTTTCAAAAGATGAATTGACCAACAAAACAATCCTATTGATTTGGTCAAAAACAATGTTTCAAATGAACTACTATAAAAATGTGAATGCCTCATCTTTTTGAACATAGTAATACATGGCTTTTGAAATTCTTTTGTCACAAAAAAACTACTCAACACACCAAAATTCATGGAATGCCAAGTTTAAATAACTCAATCATATGATATTGCAAGTCATTTGTCATCATCGAGTACCGTATCAATTTTCCATCCAAAATTCACCACACAAATATTTACATTCATGAAAATAAACCATTCCAACGCAAGTAAATAACACCCCAAACTTGTCATTTTATTTAAGTGATGAGTGCAACTCATCCTACCGCTCACCCAAAATAGAACAAACGCAGAATAACACTACTAGAAAGTTAAAAAACAAAAGACTAGGCAATGATTTTGAATTACACTTGAACAATCAAAAAGCTAAAATAGAAGATGAACAACATACTAGCCAAGTGAATGTAAATGGAACCCATTAAGCACAAATTGAACTTAAAAACAAGATTTCTACCGTTTAATTATGGACTTCACAAACATTGAGCCCAACACAAATCAAGACTGATAGGCAATGAGCAAATTTCAAGTTGATCATAAAAATGCAATTTCCAATTAATCATGAATCCTAAAAATTGATTTTTCTTCAACAACCAATCATGGTTATACTAAGGAAGGGTCCTCAAGGCTTCACGGGGTTCAAACAATTTAAAGAAAAAGAAAAGCACATATAAGGGTAACAAGGTTAAACACAACGAAAAGGTTATCTAAATGCCCAACTCATCCCCCCAAGATTAGTTTCTATTACACATAATCAGTTTCAAAGAAACAATTAACCACCAGAGGCTACTCTCAATCCAAATCTTTCATTCAAATGTTTTTCGCAAAATGAGCTCAACTATTTCGCACCTGAAATGTACAACAACTAGAATGTCCACAAGGAAAAAGTAAAAATCAAGTCAAAAGTCATTCCATAAAGTATGTATATCATTCAAAAATCACAATAAGTCATACATTGTCATCAACATTTTCATCAATGGCCAAATTCATTCAAGTGTATCCAAATTCAATTGCCAACAACAAAACATAAGCTAAACTAATCACAAGGCTACAAGCCTTTATTACCAATGGGGTACTTAAACTAAACCAAGAAAACTAAAATAAAGCATAATAAATAAAAAGGAAAGAAAAACTCCCTCAACAACAAGGAGGCTTCCCAAGGATATTGTAATCCTTGGTGAACATGCACCATTGCTTAGCTCCTCCGAAGTGTCCAAGGAAATGAACTTTGGCATATGTACGTTGTGTCTCCTTGGCCCCCTCTAGAATGTATCCTTCTTCTTCTACTCCTCCAAGAACCGACTCTTTCTCCATGAATACCCCAAATAGAACCTCTTTTGTTATAACTGGACAAACGCACACTCATGCAAAGGAAAAGTTGGTAATTCCTCTACATGAGCGTTGAGTGTCTCGGTTGTTGTAACTTCAACTTCATGAGGCCCTTGAGAACCAGTTTCGTGTAAGACATTTTTAATTTGTTCTTCTTGAACTAATTCTTCATCCATTGGTGGAGGTGCTTTTGGAATACATTGTTCTTCACCATTTGTTATTCCTTGAATCTCGGCAAGTTGGTCTTGTAACCAGTTGTTGGACGTGGCTTGCTCTTCATGGAGTCTATCTATTTCTTTTTGAAGTTGAGAAAGTTTTTCTCGTTCTTTGGCCATAATTTCTCAAAATTGTGCCCTTTCGTCTAGAAGTTGGGCTATTTCTTCTCAAAATTCTTGAATTTGCATCCACTTGTCCATTCTTCTTACGTCTTCAATTTCTTGAGTTGTTTGGTGAAGGAAATATGACTCCATTTGATCATATGAAGGCTCTTGTGGTGGAGGGAAAGAGTAGGAATTTCCTTGATAGCTCTCATAAGGATATGGATGGCTAGACCATCCCATTTGATAATTTTTGTGGCTTTCATAAGCGTATTGATGGCTAGACCATCCTACTTGATAATCAAAGGGATAAGGAGAGTAACCATAACAAGAATCATGCTTATTGGGCATACCTCCATTACCATAAAAATGGTAATGAACTCCTTGGAATGAATCATTCCAATTAGGTCCTTGCATGTTCTTGAACAATGAACAACACAAATAAAAACAAGAAAACAATCTAAAACAGTACAAATAAGAAAATTAGGAAAGTTTAGACTACTAGTTAGTCTAAACCACCCATCACAAAGAAAATGTTTTTGGATTTTTGAAAATAAGAACATAACTACAAAATGAAAATCTTTATGGTTTTTCAAATGGGTGAAACAACTATACAAGAAAAAAAAGGCTTCAGTCTAGTCTTCCCACCAAATTATATCGGTATTACTTAAAACCAATCCCCGGCAACTGTTCCAAAAACTTGATGCCTTACACACCTAGTTATAAATTTATAAAACACCTAAATCCTACTACTAACTAGGTGGCATCCTGCAAGTATACGATTGTCAACTAGTAGTAAAGGAATGTAGGGATCGTTCCCACATGGATTGGTTGATAATTATCGGTTATTTGGTTAGATTTCAAGTTGAAGCGATTGATTAAGTAGGAAGAGATTTAAATAAAACTAGAACTAATGGAACTAATAAAGCAAGTTAAAGTAAAGATTAATCACTAAGAAAGCAATTAAAAAGGAAGTATTTTCATAAAGCAAATAAGGGAACAATTAAAAGGAAAAGCATATTAAGCAAGCAATTAGTTAATCTAAACTATTCATTTTCCCTAAGCAAACACAATTAGAGAAAGCCCCTAATCTATTCTAAGAAAGCAAGTAAAAAGAATGTATTTTTAGAAAGAAATTAACTAACCTAAACTACAAATTAACACTAAGAAAGCACAATTAAGGAAAACTCATTAACTAATCTAACAATTAAACTAAGAAAGAAAGTAAAAAAAGCAATTAAATGAAAAGCCCATAAACTAATCTATCCAAATTAACCAATCTAAACTACAAATTATCACTAAAAAAAGCATTTTTAAAGAAAGCCCATAAACTAATCTATCCTAATTAACCAATCTAAACTACAAATTATCACTAAAAAAAGCATTTTTAACATTTCAGAAAGCCCATAAACTAATCTAACAATTACTCTAAGAAAACAAGTAAAGGATAGATTAAAGTAATTAAACTAATTAACTGAAGGAACATCAAATTAAAGGTTAACTAAAGAAGTTTTAACATAAACAAAGCACTTACAACTAAAAAGATTCAATCTTGAACTTGGATTTGAAATCTACAAGAAAGAGAAGTCCTAATCTACTCTAATCTAATAAAACCCTTCCCAAATAGGGAGGAAAAAGGAAGAAAATTACTCTCTAATCTAGCCTACTTCTACTAGCTAAGTTCTTCTCTCAAATGAGGTTTATAAAAGGGGTATATGTAGTGCAAGGGTAGTAGGATAATTGTTCAGCAAAAATCAGCCCCGAACAAAGTCAGTTTTTGCTTTAGCCACCTCTAGATCGCCATCTCAAATTTGAGATTGTGATATGGACTGAAACTTCTGAAATGCAGCACTTCACAATTTTGCATCCAAAATCTTCATCCGACGTCCGATTAATGCGTTAGTATTTTTTTCATACGACCCTAACACATAGAGAATATTATTATCTATAATAAACCCTTAAAATAATACCTAAACATATAAATAAAATTCTCATAAAATTGGCCAACAAACGAAGGACAAACAAAGACGAGCGAAAACTTAACTCCCAATGAAGTTAAGTCAAAGACACGATACAACTCTAAATGGAAAAACCTAATAAAATATGCTAATTATCACCTAAATAAGTACTCAAGTACTTAATAAACACATATTAACACATTCTAACACATGAAAGAAAAATAGATAAGAACATTCACGAAAACACTAAAAATACTCGAAACTAGGAACAAAATCATCATGTTTAGGATACATATAAGTCTAGTTTCCTAGAGTTATCAATACATTTATAAAATCTTTTGTGATAACAAGTAATTTGATGGAGATAAATCAATTAAGCTTAAGAAATAAAGAAAAAGGAAAAAAGAGAGATTAAACAAACATCACTTCCAAGCTACCAAGCTTGAAATGTGGGTGATTTGTCCACTAAAATGCTTCTCCAAATTTGGTGAGCCAATAATCTCAATTGTACACAAAGTAGGACAATCCTTGCTCACACTAATTCTTTTTATTTGAGCCAAGAATTTTACCCTCAACCTCACTTTTGTACAAGATTATCACTCCACTCAATATTTTTGAATAGCACTATAAAGTACACACTAATACAATATTGCTCATTAGCTAATTTGCACTCAAATTGCTTTTCTTCTCGCTTGTATTCAATGTGTAAGATACATTTAACAATATCATCAAAGTTGGTATTTATAGGAGCAATAAATTGGGTAGTAACCACCACCCAACGGCTCAATAATAAATGCTCAAAAACTAGCCATTATGGATTTCGGACGTCCGATGTTATTGTTGTGCGTCCGACCCAGCGTCCGATCTCAAATAAGTGAGTAATGGATGCCATTCAGAAGGCCAAACTTGCATCCTTCCCATCGTCCGAACCAGGTGTATGTGGACGTTTCACACTTTTGTCCCAAGAAAGGATGGTATATCTTGTCCGAGAGGTTTAATGCTTTATCAGGAAATTTTTCCTTTCCAACAGTCTTCTTCGTCCGATGTAAACTTCTTTCAGACGGTTGGATGCGTCTATTGTAGAGCTTTAAATTCTTGATTCTACTCACTCTTTCAGACAGAGAAATACATTCGAGGGATATTCTTTCAGACGTGCCTGTGCTTCCGTTGTAGGTGCTTGAAAAACTTGTTCTCTATCTATCCGTTCAGATAGTGAATTTTCTTGTATGATGCAAAAAGATTTTGAGATGAGCAAGATGGGAGAACTCCAATTCTTACTTGGGATTCAAATCCATCAAACAAAAAAAGGAACTTTCATCACATAAGCAAAATATACAAAAGAGCTACTAAAGCAGTTTGGCGTGGAGGACACAAAGCAAGTTGGAACTCCAATGTGTGCCTCAACCAAACTTGACAAAGATGATGAAGGTAGCAAGGTTGATGAAAAGCACTATAGATGTATGATTGGTAGTTGATCCCAAGTACTTTATTTAACCGCTAGTAGACCGGAGATTATGTTTTCCATATGCTTATATGCTTGTTTTCAATCTTGCCTTAAAGAATTACATTTAATTGCAGTTAAAAGGCTTTTTCATATATTTAAAAGGCACTACTGATTATGGCTTATGGTATCCAAAACTCACTAATTTTGAATTGGTAGGATACTCGGATGCCGATGTTGGTGGTTGTAGAGCAGATAAAAAAAAGTACTAGTGGAATGTGTCTTTTTCTTGGAAATTGCTTGGTTTCTTAATTTAGTAAAAAGCAAAATTCAATTTCTTTGTCAACAGCAGAAGCAGAATATATAGTCGCCGATAGCTGTTGTGCTCAACTTCTTTGGATGAAACATACTTTGAATGATTTTGGTTTGGATTTTGGATGTGTGCCTATTAAGTATGATAACACTAGAGCCATTAATCTCACTAAAAATCTAATTCAATATTCTAGGACAAAGCACATTGACATTAAGTACCATTTTAATAGAGATCTTGTTTGTAGAAAGGATGTTTGCATTGATTATGTGTGTACTAAAGAATAATTGGCTTATATTTTTACAAAATCTTTGCCTTCGGATAATTTTGAATGTCTTAGAACAAGTTTAGGAATTTTTGATTCAAAAATTGCAAATTATTTACTCTTTTGTGTTTGGATGCTCATATTCGTCCGAAACATGGACCTTTCTATATGTACTCTCTGACATAAGTTCAGATGCTCATCACCATCAAAAATGTTTTCTTTATTTTGTACTATGCTTTTGGCTTTCGTTCAGACGCGTATCTCTATCCAACAGGACGCTTGGCTAACCCTTCCAGACGTCCATTCATCCTTGTTCGACACACATTCGGACACTTCATCACCCTTATTTGCTTTTATAACCTTTTTCATGTTCATTTCAGGAACTCTTCGTCATCCAAACCAAGCTCTAGCGAAAATTGGGAATTCAACGCTTTTCTCATTCTAACTTCAATTTTCTTTATTTTAGGCTAAATCAAACTACATCTAAACCAAAATTTGACATATTCCCAAGCTTTCTAAACATTTTTTTCCCTCAAATACTTCTTCACTTTGATTAATTTGGGTACGTCATTTTTCCTTTTCACTAAACCCTTTAAATTCAAACCCAAATGGCACATTCTTGTGGAGGATCTCCTGTTGGTGCAAGAACTAAAAATCCAAAGGAAAAACACCAGCCAAAGAAAAAACATCAAAAGTGGGATCATCATCTTAAGGGGCCACTCATCAAATCAACCCTAACACTTTACCGCCCAAATTCTTTCATACCAAAGCTTATGATAAGTATATTGATCTTCTTAGTAAATCTATTATTCCTCAAAGACCAATAGCAAGAGGGTTATTTGATGAATTAAATTTGACTTTTATTAAAAAAATGTTTTGAGAAACAAAGTTGGGGGTCATTTAATTTATCTTGATATACCTGTTTTTCATGACATGGTTTTACAATTCACTACCAATTTGAACAAAAACACTGAAACAAACAGTTTAAACACACTAGATAATTTGACGAGTAAATCACAAGGACATCGCTCAAGCAGTTAACCAAGGCAATTTGCTCAAGCAAGTGTTGAAAATAAAAGAAGATCCGAGAAATGAATTGAAGGAAAAATCACCCGGTAAGGGATGTGTGTTGACAAAGAATGAAGAGAGTTTTGCAAAGAATAAGCAAAATGGTGATGTCAAGAAATTGAGTAGGCATAAAAAGAAAAGAAAATGGTTTGAGAAACAATCGGAGATGTTAATTGGGGCACTAGCGATGGCTAAGGCTAGAAAGAAAGGACTTGTGCATGGAAAACCAGAAAATCAAGCTTTAATCAAGAAGAAAAAAGGGATCAAACTTTTTCTGTGGAAACGAAAAGGGAAATGAGGGTCAATCATCCACAATTACTAGGAATGAACTCCATGCCAAAGTCAAGCTAGTGACTATAAAAGAGCACTTCCTGGGAGGCAACCCATGTCTTTAATTTAGTTGTTATTTCTTTCTTTCGTGTGGATTTTAATTGGCTGTAATTTTGAGTAAATTGGTTTGAATTAGGATACAATTTTTGTTTTTTTTTTAAAAAAAAAAAAAGTTGAGTTTTTGAGTTGAATAAAGGGTGCTAAAAAATAAGTGAAAATTGTCATCCTAACTTGTGAATTGTGTGTTTGTTGGTTGTCCATGCAAATGGAGAAAAATGAAGAAGAATTGAGCAATCTTGACTAAGTGTAAAAATTACACTTTGCAGAAGTTTAAGTTTGAGATCGCGGTCTCAACTCCAAACCTCTGCAATTGCATTTTTCATGCCGAGTCGAGATCGTTATACCAGAATCGAGATCGCGATCTCGATATCAGGCCAGATTGCGATCTGGGAAAGTGAGATCTCAATCTCGAATTGCTGGAATGTTTACGTAAGCAGCTTTTCTTCTTCTTTTCTCAAAATTTTCCAATCTTCTTTTGTCCAAGAAAAAATAAAAAATAAAAATTTCATTAAAAATCACTTCAAACCATCTTTTTATTTTATTTTTAATCTTTGATTTTGACGTCCACAAGTAATTTAATTTTCCTTTTGGAAATTGGGTTAATGGTCTTAAGCTGACGCCAAGTTGATATATATTTTGATGCTTCATGATTGAATTTTTTTAGAAATCTCGTGTTTGACACTTGGTGAAGTTTGGTCATTGCTTCATAAAAGTAGAATGACTAAGGGCCCTAAGCTAATGCCATCTTTGCATTAGTTGATAAATTGAATTGGATGTTGATTTTGTTTGAAGCTTGAATTGTGAGATGCATGGCACAGTTTACTACTCTTAGCATTTCTACTCAATTTTAGTTCTTGGTTAAAATTATATTATTTGATTAGTTTTTGTTATTTTTGGGTATGTCCTTATGTTTAATTTTGCGTGAATGGAAGGATGATTTATTCATCAATTGGAATAAAAGAGATAAGTTTGGGGGTGTTTATTTCTTTGTGTTCGGAATGGTTATTTTATACATATTGTTGCCACTTGATGCTTAATGGATAGAAAATTGATCAATTAGGTACTTAATGATGAATAATAAATTTTCATATTCAATGCTTTATGATTGAAGCATATGATTGATTCATTTCAAGAATTTTTGTGTGAGTGAGTAGTTCGTTTACAACTTAAAGAATTCATAAACTTGGCATCACTATTTTTCAAAAATGAAGTGCTGAAATTTTAGGAAAATTTGTTTGAAATGTTATTTCTGATAAAATCACTTATATTATTTGGCTGATGAACTATCTTTTGGAAAGAAATGAGTTAAATGAAGTAGAAGGAATTTTGGGACATTTCGTGTGTTTGCGATCGGAAAGTTCTTCTAACTTGTGAATAATTGACATTTGAGATTAAATTTAGTTACATTTCACTCCTTTTCCTTGGTTTAGGACCGATCATTAAAAAAATAAAATAAAAATTAAATTTAGGATCAAGGCGAGTACAAGATTTCGACATGTACCCATGTTGTTTCTCTTAAATAAGCCATTAGAGTAGTAATAAGGCGAGTATGGGAGTCCGACATGTACCCATGTTGTTCCTTCTTTCATCCGAATTAAGCCATTAGGAATTGCGTTTTAAAATACCAATAATTTAAGGATTAAATGTTTGTAATACTTATCATTAATCCCATACTACTTATTCCTTGTTAGAGGTCTATTCCAAAAATGTGTGACATTTGCATTTAAGTTGATTCCCAATGGAACTTCTATTTTCATGATGCCTAGTCTAGATAGTTGACTAACTTCGTAATATTTGTGATTTGAGAAGTAATGATGTTTTAAATGGAAAGAACTAAAACTTTTGGTAACTCTTTTTGAATGGTAATGCTTGGTTATGTGAAATCTTATGTAGTGAATGAATGTGTGCTTCTATGAAGAACAAAATTTCAATTTTGGATTGATTCACTAAGATACTTCACATATCATATGATGTTTTCCAAACCTTATTTTGATGATGACATAAACACTTAACTCTGTAAAACAAGCTTTTGCAGGAACAGATCTTTCGGCACAGAACCGTCCGAACTAGGTCAAAACTCCTCGGACGCATCTTGCATCATCCGAACGAACTGGCAGAAAGAATGGGATCCTACTGCCTCTCTTTCGGACGCTCAGGACCGTCTGAAACCTCTGTCGGACGAAGGACCGGACGGATGCACGGACGTCCGAACGAAGCCTCTCAACAAAACTGAAAGATGATCGGACACCGCCTCGGACGCATTCATTCCTTCTCGGACGTCCGAAACCCCAACGGCTATTTTTTGTGCATTTATTACTTAGCCGTTAGGAAGTAGTTGAAACCACTATTTATTGCTCTTATAAATAGGTGCTTTAATAACCTGAAAAAGGTATCTAATACATTGTATACAAGCCTTAGAAAAGAGTAATTTGAGTGCAAATTGACTATAGTGCTTTGTTGTATTAGTGTGCAATTGTGAGTGTAATTCAACTTTGAGTGGAGTGATAATCTTGTATGAAAGTGTGGTTGTAAGTAAGATTCTTGGCTCAACTAAAAGAGTTTTAGTTTGAGCAAGAACTTCCCAACTTTGTAAATTTGTTGATTATTGGCTCACCAAGTGTGTGAAGCATTCAAGAGATTTGATACTTCAAGCTTGATAGCTTGAAGTATTGATTGTTTAATTTTTCTCTCTTTACTTTACTGTTCTAATTATTTTGTTATATCTGCATTCAATTTGAAAATCTCAATATTTCTCAAAGTAATTTTTAGAAACCTAATTCACCCCCCCTCTTAGGTTGCTTTGGGGCCAACATGCTTAAATTGCTTTTGAGTAAAGAAATATGGCAACCAACAATGCTCTATTTTTTGAGGGTCAATCCGTTACTAGGCCCCCTATGTTTAATGGGGCAAATTTTATTAGTTGGAGAGATAGAATGAAAATATTTCGGCAATCTATTGACATTGATTTGTGGTATGTTGTCAATGAAGGTCCATTTGAAGCTTCTATCATTGATGATCACACAAATAGAAGAAGAGAAAAGACAAGGAATGAGCTCACTCCACAAGACAAGGCAAACTTGACATTGAATGCAAAAGCCATGAATGAGTGTTATACAATGCCTTGGATGCAAATGAATCAACTCGCATGAAGGGTTGCATTTCTGCTAAAGAAATATGGGATAAGTAGAAGGAAATTCATGAAGGGAGCAATGATATTCGTGAGCAAAAGAAATCCCTACTTGTTGCCAAGTATGAATCCTTCAAGATGGAACCACATGAGAACATAGACAAAATGTACTGCAGGTTCAATGACATTATAAAGGATCTTGAAGCCTTGAGTAAGGAGTACTCTTTGGGTGAAAAAAATAGAAAATCCTAAATGCTTTATCCAAAGAATGGGATGCCAAAACAATTGCTATAGAGGAAGCCAAGAATTTAAATTTAATGCCTATTGAATCACTAATCAATTCTCTTACATCTTATGAACTCAAGTTAAAGGCTAAGGTTGTGGATGACGAAGAAGCAAGGCCAAGAAGGAGCATTGCTCTAAAGACCTCTCAAGAGGAAGATGAAAATAGCTCCATCAATCTAGAAGATGAAGATCTTGATTGAAGATTGATGGAGATCTTGCACTCATCACCAAAGGATTTCTTAAACATTACATCAACAAACGAAGAATGAGAAGAGGTGGAGCTACAAATTCAAATAATTTCAAAGGGAAGTCTAGGCTTGAAATGAAGAAGCAAAATGAAAAATGCTTTGAATGCGGTCAACTCGAGCATTTTGCAAATGAGTGTCCTTCCAAGAAAAAGAAGGAAGGAAGAAAACCAAGATTCAACAACTTTCAAATCACATGGGACGATTGCAACTCCGAAGGAGAAGTTGAAGAAGAAATGGAGTCGGCACAAATGGCCTTCATGGCCATTGGAGATGATGAGGTAAATTCTAACTATGACTCTAATGATGAAAATGGTGAAGATGATCTTGAAGCTTTCATTTTGAAATTACATGATAGCTTAAAGGAATCATATGCTAGAAATAAGCAGTTAGCTAAAAAGTCAAATGCTTTATTGAATGCTAACTCTAAACTTGTGAATGAAAACAATAGGCTATCGCAATTTCATAGAAAATCGTGATTTCAAGAAAAGAATGCATGTGAGATCAAAGGTCAAGGAAGAACAAGCCTCCTTGAAGAAAATAATGGATGATTTGAATACTCTTCTATCTAGAAAGAAAGAAAATATTTTTGATATGAAAAGAAATAGAAATGTAGCAATCAACAAAAATTTTGTCATGTTTAGAAGGGATGACTTATGTATTGTAAAACCAAAATCTTCTTTATATGGTAATAAAAGCATTATTTGTAGATATTTCCAACAACATGGACATGCTAAGAATAGGTGTTATGTCAAGAGGAATGAAAAACTTGGAATGAAAGTTGCATGGATCGAAAGCAATTTCACTAACTCAAATGGACCCAAGAAAATATGGGTACCCAAAGTTATCAATTGATTTATTGTGTAGGTACTTAACATCGCCAACAATGCTAAATGGTTCATAGATAGTGGATGCTCAAGGCACATGACGGGTGATGCCTCTCTCTTCACAAATCTTACATCCAAAAATAGTGGAAAAGTCACCTTTGGAGACAACAACAAAGCAAAATCAATCAGCATTGGTGATGTAGGTAAAAATGGTGAAACCTTGATTAAGAATGTACTTCTTGTTGATAATTTGAACTATAATTTATTAAGTGTTAGTCAACTTTGTGACAAAAATTTATATGTTTTCTTTACCAAGCATGAATGTCTTATCCTTGATAAAAATCATGTTGTGTTATTCAAGGGCACTAGGCACAATGATGTTTATGTGATTTATCTTGATAAAATTAGCAATAGCAATGTAAAATGTCTTACCGCTTCCATAGATGATCCTTGGCTTCGGCATAGAAGACTTTGTCATTTTAATATGGATTTGATTGAAAAAATCGCCAAGAAAGATTTGGTAAGAGGTTTCCCAAAACTGAAATTTTTGAAAAATAAAATTTGTGATCCTTGCCAATTTGGTAAACAAGTCAAAATTTCTTTTAAACCAAAGAATTTTGTGTCTACTCATAAACCTTTAGAAATTGGTATGAATTGTTGCATTTAGACTTATTTGGACCTACTCAATATGCTAGTCTAGGTGGTTGCAAATATGCATTTATTATCGTAGATGACTATTCTAGGTTTACTTGGGTATTATTTCTTGTTCACAAAAATGAAGCATTTGAAAAATTTGTAAAATTGTTTTCCAAAATTCAAAATTTTTTGGATACAAAAATTGTTCGTCTAATCCACGGACAATTAATTTGGTTGCAAATGCTTTATTTTAAAAATCAAAGAAAACCTTGGAAAATTTGACAAAAAATCGGATGTAGGAATCTTTCTAGGATATTCTAGTGACAAGAAAGCATACAGAGTTTACAATAGAAGAACGCTTTTAATTGAAGAAGTTGTGCATGTTACATTTCATGAAACTAATGATGTTATCTCAAAGAATTTATGTGAAGATGAAGATGTAGGTATTTTAAAGGAGCTCGAAAAGCTCATTATTCATTAAGATCATCAAGAGATTACCTCAAGCGTTGATGTCAACAACCATCAAATTGATGATGAAAAGAATAAGGATGCTCAAAATGATCTTCCGAAAGCTTGGAGATTCGTCTCTAGTCATCCTCAAGATTTAATCATAGGTGATCTATCCGATGGGGTAACTACTCATTCTCATAAACCTTTGAATAATAATTGTGCATTACTCTCTCACATTGAACCTAAACATATAGATGTTGCTTTGAGTGATGAATCTTGGGCTATTTAATGCTATGCAAGATGAACTTAGTCAATTTGAGAAAAATAATGTATCGACCTTAGTTGAAAGACCTTCTTCTCATCCCGTTATTGGTACTAAATGGGTTTTTAGAAACAAATTAAATGACAAAGGTGAAATCATAAGAAACAAAGCTAGACTTGTTGCAAAAGGTTATGCTCAAGAAGAGGGCATTGACTTTGATGAAACCTTTGCACCCGTGGCTAGGTTAGAATCCATTCGCATGTTTCTTGCATTTGCATGTTTCAATAATTTCAAATTATTTCAAATGGATGTCAAAAGTGCCTTTTTAAATGGTTTTATCGACCAAGAAGTTTTTGTCGAACAACCTCCGGGCTTTGAAAATAAAAATCTTCCAAATTATGTTTTCAAACTCTCCAAAGCTTTATATGGTTTAAAACAAGCTCCAAGAGCTTGGTATGAAAGATTAAGTGGGTTCTTGATAAAAAATGGATTCAAAAGAGGTGTAGTTGACACCACTCTTTTTACCAAAAATGGATTCAAATGGTTTGTTAATCGTTCAAATTTATGTTGATGATATTATTTTTGGAGCAACTAATGAAAATTTGTGTAAGGATTTTTCACATTTAATACAAGAAGAGTTTGAGATGAGTATGATGGGTAAGTTGCAATTTTTCCTCGGATTACAAGTTCATCAAACTAATGAAGGAACGTTTATTACACAAATCAAGTACACAAAGGAGCTATTCAAATGATTTGGAATGGAAGATTGCAAACAGGTTGGCACGCCAATGTGCACTTCAACAAAACTTACAAAAGACGAAGAAGGTAATAGTGTTGATGAAAAACACTATAGAGGTATGATCGGAAGTCTACTTTACTTAACTGCCAGTAGACCAGATATCATGTTTATACACATGTTTATGTTCTAGATTTCAATCTTGCCTTAAAGAATCACATTTGATAGCTGTTAAAAGGATTTTTAGATATCTGAAGGGTTCAATGGATTTTGGTATGTGGTATCCAAGGTGTGGCTGACCTCTACATTTGACTTGATTAGTTATTCTGATGCCGACTTTGCTGGATGTCAAATTGATAGAAAAAGTACCAGTGGTATGTGTTATTTTATGAGAAATTATCTTGTGTCTTGGTTTAGCAAAAAACAAAATTCTATTTCTCTTTCTACGGCTGAAGCCGAATACATTGCTGCTGGAAATTGTTGTGCTCAACTTCTTTGGATGAAACATACTCTGAAAGATTTTGGTGTATTTTTTGATTGTGTTCCCATATTGTGTGACAACACCAGTGCAATCAATCTCACAAAAAATCCTGTTATGCACTCTAGAACCAAACACATTGATGTTAAGCATCATTCATTAGAGAGCTTGTTTGTAAAAAAGAAATTCGTGTTGATTTTGTGCCTACTTCAGATCAATTGGCTGATATTTTTACAAAACCCTTAGCTCTAGATCGCTTTGAATTGCTGAGCAAATGTTTGGGGATTTTACAAATAAATCTGGCATAGGTTCATAGTTCGGACCCACTAGAACGCTATTCGTTCGAACAACTCTCCTTTCGAACGCTCTGGATCGTCCGAAAGCTGATGTTACTTCTCGGACGCTCATAATCGTCCGAACATTATTCTCTTTTTTACCAAACTCTCTGGAAATTTTTCGGACGCGCACCATCGTCCGAAAGAACTTCGGACGCACTGGCTCCTCCTTCGGAGTGACACTATTCCAAATCCTAAGGAGCAATGTAAGGCTATTACACTTAGGAGTGGGAAAGAGTTGGAAGAAAGAGTTGAGAGAAATTTATTGAAGAATGAAGAACAAGAAAGGGTTGAGGATGAAGACAAAGAAATTGGGAAGCCTTCGATTAGGCAAGACAAAATGATGAAGGAGTCCATTAAGCCTAACTCACAAAGCAATGAAGGCAAGGATCCTAAGCATCATGAGCCTAAGCATGTAAATGTGTCATTCCCTCAAAGGTTGAGGGATGAAGAGAAGTCGAAGATTCAAGAAGTTTCTAGAGATTTTCAAAAAGTTAGAGATCAACATGTCTCTTCTCCCTTTTATGGAAGCACTTGAGAACATGCCTACCTATGCCAAATTCATGAAACACGTCCTGACTTCAAAAAGAGAATTGCATTGTGATGAAATTTTGTACTTAACAGAGCATTGTAGTGCATTACTTACAAAGAAGTTGCCACCAAAGCTCAAAGATCCCGGTTCATTTTCTATACCTTGTGAGATTGGTGGTTTACAATTTGGAAGAGAATTATGTGATTTAGGAGCTTCGATAAATCTCATGCCTTTTGGAGTATTTAAGAAGCTGAGGTCAATTGAAATCAACAAGTGTCTCATTGCAACTTGCGGATCGAAGTATAAAGTTTCCGAAGGGGATCATTGAAGATGTGATTGTGAAAATTGACAAACTTTATTTCCCTGCAAATTTCATTGTGCTTGAAATGGAAGAGAATGAAGAAATGCCAATCATTCTTGGGAGACCTTTCCTTTTTACCGGCCGTGCACTCATTGATGTTCAAGAAAGGAAGTTGGAATTCTGAATAAACTGATGAAATTGTTACATTTAATGTCTTTAATTCATTAAAACTTCCATCAATTTTTGAAGATGTCACGAATATTGATGTGATAGATAACTTAATTAATGATTGTTGTAGGAATGCAATGGAGAATTTTTTAATGGAAGAAGAGGTCTTGGAGACACAAGTGCCAAATCAAAATGTTGAGGAAGGAATGAAGAATGTTAGTCACTTGGAGAATGAGAGTTTATTGCAAAAGGAAGAGGAAGAAACTCAAGAAAAAGGTATAGGGGGGTCTCCAATCAACGAACACCCCCATTTGGAGCTGAAACCCCTTCCTACTCACTAAATGTATGCATATCTTGGTAAAAATGAGACATACCCTGTGATTGTGAATGCATCCTTGACAAATGAGCCACATGAAAGATTTATTATGGTGCTTAAAAGGAATAAAAAGTGCCACCCATTCCGTTATTTCCAACTACATCTTCTTCTTCATTCTCCATGTTCACATTCCCTTGTTGAGCATTCGCAGATGTGCCATTTCTATCCTTTCTTGTTCTTGTTGCACCCTTCTCAACCTTCGAATTTCTCTTAGCTCTTTCTCCCTTTCCTTGTCTAGGCAAATGAACGGCTCTTGAGTACTTCTTACCATGCACTACACAACCAAGGCAAATAGTCAATTGGAATTCCAAGTCAAGATGTGTAGACAACTAAATCAAACATAAAAATCAACAAAATTAAAAACTAAATTAAACTAATCTAAAGTGCTTAATCTACACGACCCATAAAGAGCTTGATATTGCCAAAAACCAAAGACAATCCCCGGCAACGGCGCCAAAAACTTGATGCCTCTTTTAACACCCTAGTTTTAAATCAATAAAAAAGCCTAAATCCTATCACTAACTAGGTGGCATCCCACAAGTATACGGTTGTCAACTAGTAGCAAGGGAAGTAGGGATCGTTCCCACGAGGATTATCGATTGCAATTACCAAGGTTTTAAAGGTAAATGTGTAGTTAAGGTAAATCAATTAGTGGATGGAAGAACTATTCTAATGAAAGCTATAACTTCAATTCTAACTTAATTTAATCTAATTAAGTCTAAGATTTAGAACAAGTGCATAAATCAACTAAAAAGACCATAAAGCAATAAAAATTGATCACTAAAGCATTCATTTCTAAAGTAGAAATTAGGAAAAGATCAACTAGGAAATTAAATATTTTTGGATTTTTCAATTGAAATTAAGGAAACACAGTAAGAATTAACTAGAAACTAAAGCTAGAAATTGAAAATTCTTAAATAGAAAGCAATAAATTGATAAGAACACCAATTTCACTAGAAACCCTAAATTAAAAGCAAAGAAATTTTTACTAAAATAGATAAGAAAGCAATTAAAAGTTATATCTACTTGAAACTTACGAAAAAGCCATTACGATGATCTAATAAAGATGTAAACTTGACAAGAAATTTAAAGAAGATCTAAGATGAAGATTAAGAGAAAATTCTATTAGAAAAAGTAACTTGTAGTCTAAGCTATCCATCCCTAATCTGTCTAGAATTATCTAAAACTCTCTATTAAAACTAACTAACTCCCTTTCTCTCTCTACTACTTAGCTTAAATAGTGCAGCATTATACAAGGCAAAAATCAGGTTTTTGGGCTGGAAATTACGAAATTGCCCTTACAACTTAACATTTAGCGAGTCGAGATAGCGGTTTCGAATAGTCGAGACCGCGATCTCGACTCTCCTTCCAGCAATCCTCATTTCGTCCATTTTGCAATTTAGTCCCTTGAGCTTTGTTCTTTCCAGCTTCTAACCTTTAATTTTTAACCTACATAATTATAACACCATTAAGCACTTAATTAAACTAAAAATTTAACACAAAAATTATCATAATTAATTCAAAAATGAAAATAAAAATACATATGAACGAAATTAACTAAAATCTTCAATTACTTATCTAATTTTGGAATTTAAACTATAAAAATGCTATAATTTAAAGGAAAATAACTCTAGTTTACTAGAGTTATAGGTGCGTAAAAGGCTCTTAGATATCAATAGGTAGAGCCTCTGATGGCCTCTCGACTACGCTCCTTGCAATCTTACCAACTTGGCCTTTCTCCATAATCATAAGCCTCTCGTCAAATTTTTGCATATATTCATGTGACTGGAATGGAAGTTGGTGCATGTTCTGATGCAGTTCATATTGCTTCTGTTGGAAAGTACTGTTGGGCTGGTGTCTTGTATGCAAAATTTGTTGATTAGCCAACTGATTATATTAACAAAAAATTAGGTGATTTTTCCAACCCGAATTGTTTGTGTTACTATAGGGACTATTTTGGGCTGGTACTGATTTTGATTCTTCATGTAAATGACCTGCTCCTAACCTAAAAAATAAGAAGGAGTTAATGTACTACATTGACCATTAGGATAATCACTTGAATAAAAGTCACAAACAAGCGGTTGTAATATAGTCATGACATCTGTTGTCATCCCCTCCTTCTGCTTTGCTAGATTCACAATTTGGCTTGCCATACTTTCTTTGAGGTAAGAATGCGAATATCCAAGGTACTCAACTCATATTCCTTTCTTTTTTGTTCCCTTGCTTATGGTGAGAATGATTGAAAATAGTTGTTTTATATCATGTCCAGAAGCTCCTGTTTTACCGGTATTTTGTTCACTATTATTGATCCATTTGCTAAAGCGTCTATTGTTTCATGGGTCTCTTGGAACAACCCACTATGAAAAGTTTGGATCTGTATCCAAAACGGTAGGCCATGGATCGGACATTTACTCAAAAAGTCATTGTATCGCTCCTAAGCTTCACTAAGGTTTTTCCTAATGCGAACCTCGTGCGCAATCGACTTCATACCATGAAACCCAACAATTGAAGATGGCACCAAAATCCAAAGGATCGACTCCAAAGTTCGTCAAAAGAATTTGAACAGCAAACACACACAAACAAGAACGAAAAAAACTCACAAAAATCAAGCAACAATTCAACCCGTTGTCTATAGTGAGACAAGAAGCAAATTCTTAACAAGATTTAAAGCTAGAATTGACCCATAAGTTGCCTATACGAAGGGAAGAATCACATCTATAAGTCGGTTAGAACAATCACTATTGCTCAAGCGATGATCCCAACAAAGTCTTAATCCAAACACTAAAAGAAAGAACTTTTTCCTCACAAAAAAGACAAATTTTATTGACAAAAAACTGCTGTAAAATTCGTCCATGTGAAATCCTAAAAACTAGCTAAAAAACTCCTAAAAGGTAGTGCTAGGGTTCAGCCATAAGTAGCCCCAAGATTTGGGCTAAATGGGCATTATTAAGGCTAATTAATGAGTCTAAAAATTAAGAATTAAATCAACAACTAAACCCGACTTAAACCAGCCCAATTTACACAAACTTAACTACTATTAGGTTTCACATAATAATGGTGTTAAACAAATAAAATGTCTAGTAAAATATAACATAATATTCAACCCATGGATTTAAAGGATCTCCACTTGGTCTTCATTTTGAAGAATTGGACTTCATGTATTATAGAATAGTCTAATCCAACTTGATCAGAGAAAATAACACGAATGTGCTCCAATCTTGGCAGGAGTGAGTCCAAGCTTACTTCAGCTTTCATCTCCTCATCGTGACATATTTTTACCCTCTCCGGATTCGTATCATTCCCTCCTTCCTTGAAAGGTTTCGTCCTCAAATCTGAGCTTGAATAAGAAAAACACATATTAGTCAAATGGAACACAAAACTAGTAGAAGAAAGGCCTTGAAGCCGTGCACTATTGTGAACACAACAAAGTTTTGCAAAGTAATTATCCAAACAGTTTAACAAATGTGCACGCCAAAGTACAAAATAATTTAGTTTTGACAAGCTAAACTCAATTTGATCAATTACTAGAAAACAATAATTTTGGCAAAAATTGGAAGTTAGTTGACCATAAACAAAAATTTTAGTCCAAGTGTTTTGAGGAAAAAGTGATACGATTTCATTCTTACAAAGTATTTGGCCTAAATCACACAACTTAGGTTGCTCAAAAACTAAGGAACAAAAATTTCAGTGGCATACAATTTTGTCTAAGTAAAATAAAATCAAACAAGTCATCTCGCCATAACAAAAACTTAACTTGACTTGGACAAAATTGAAAATTTTGAAGTTAACTTTACTTGAGATTGGAAATTCATAAAAGAAGTTAACCAATCTAACAAAGTTATCCAAGATATTTTGAACAAAACTAAAATGTTGAAAATCATGTAGCATGCTAACACAACAATTCAAATTAGATTTGATAGCATGTAAATGATTATCAACTAAGGCTTGGATAGATTTATCCAAACAACGCTCCAAAAATTGGAATTGAAGTCTAAGAATTTGGATGCCTTTTCTATTCAAAACCACAACCAAGTCGAAGGAATTAATTTTAAACAAGAAATAAACAAAATGTGCCCTAAAAATAATTCTAAATTTAGAATTGAATTTATACAATATCTTAAGATGCTCAAATCTAAGAATCTCAGCACAAAAAATAGAAAGAAGTTCATACCTTTGAGAAAGGGTACTGACTACCATATCTTTCTAATTCAGTTAGATTCTTACCTCGCTTTGGTTGGAATAATGAGCTGCTCAAATGGGAGTGCATCATGGCTTACACTTTTGAAAGACTGCACATAAGAAAGAAAACTAGACAAAGATAAATTAAGGTTAGGAAAAATAAATTCTCTTGATATCTCTCTCTTTTTCTTGGCCTATGGTCGAAGACTTTACAATCTTTTTATCTTCACTTCCGTCCGATATTTGGCTTTTCCCAATTGGCTTTTTACTTTTATTCCATTCAAGAAATTTTCTTTCAATTTCTAATGTTTATTCATTTATTTGATGTTGTGGCAAAGGAATAAATTTAAACTTTTTACCCTTTTTACACAAGTGATACGCCTTAGTTAACTATCATAAAAATCATTTTCAGATAATTCCCATAGCTGACCAAGTAGTAAAACAGGTGTGCAAAGGTGCCACATCACAAATTACCTTATCAGAATACTTAGCAATAGTGAAGGATACAATAACTTGCTTAGTTACCTCAAATGCTTCACTTTCAGTTGATTCCATCGGAACTTATAAGGTTCTGGATGTGGCAAAGTAGGCAAATTCAACTTTTTCAACAAGATATGTACTTGCTATATTAATCCATATGCTACTATCAATTACAGCACCAGAAACCCTTTCATTCACGAGAACTTTAGTGAGAAAGTCTCTTCCTGCCTGCAAGATATGACAAATAAAACTCACAAAAAAAAGTGGTTAGTGTTAGAAAAAGAAATAATTATAATTTTCATCACCATTCGGCCTTACTCTTTGGAGAGCAATTCACTAAAATTGTATCACTCAATTTATCGTGTATACCCTTATTGAATGGCTTTTATCACTCAAATGATCTCACCACACTGCCTTTTTCCACTCTTTAGTTCACTCTCAAAGTCTTTGGAAGAATTTGAGGACCAAAGTGAGCTCCAATTATTTCTTAACAACTTAATTAGTTGGAAGTCAAAGAATACAAATAATCACAGGCCAACGACAAATAAGAGAGACAAAACTTTAGGATTTAATCTCCAAGCAAAGAACAAGAGACAGCAAAATATCCGAGACTACTTGAAGTAACAAAAGGTATAGAAAGAAAATAAGAATTTGGTAAGCAAATTTGCCAAATAAAAAAGAAAAGAAACTAAGCACAAAAGAACAAATAAGTAGCTCTTAAGATTAACAAAGAACTTAAAAGAACCAAAAAAATTAAGTACTTTTGAACAGAATTACAAATTTGGAAAGCAGGCCTTGATTTAGAAAGTTTCAAAAAATAGAAAGTTTCCACAAATGGAAAGTTTCAAATTTGGTGGATTTCCTAATTCAATTGGGATTAATGTAAGTAATCCAAATCCTACTAGTATTAGGATTAGTTTTCCGAATCCAACTAGAATTAGGATAATTTTCCTTCGTCAACTTGGATTAGGGTTTTTTAAATCCAATTAGGATTAAGATTAGATACCAATTCCAAATAGGATTAGGACATGAAACCAATTCCAAATAGGATTGGAATAAGGAAACCAAGTGCAATCGGGATTGGAATGATGGAATACCGCGATTGAAATATGGAATACCAAACACAAGTATGAAAAAGGTAAGAAACCATAATCTTTTATATTGGGAAATAAACAAATAATTCCCTATATTTTATAAGCAACCCAATATGCAAACCCTAAATTTTTTTCTTCTTCCTTGTCAATAGCTGATTCTTCTTCTTCCTTTTTTTTCCCAATGCTTTTTTTATCAACTCTTTTATATTTTCATTTTTTGGTCAAACAAATTTTTTTTCTTTTTCTTTCTTTTTTTTAATTCGACCAAGAAAACTTCTTCTTTTTTTTTTTAATTCGACTAAGAAAAGATTTTTTTTGTAGCAGCAACAACAAAAAGAACAATGAAGAAAAATAGCAAAAAAGCATCAATATGGCTGGAATTTTTTATTTTTTATCAATAAGAACAGACAACCAAGATTGAATGATAATCAAGAATCAAGGTATGACACAAGAAGAACAAGGCACAAGATCAAGAACAAGACAAGAATCAATAAGGAAAGTTCTTTTCTCCGGATAAACAGTAACGGTGAACAGGAACGCTGAACAGTACGTAAATAGTAATCATGAACAGTACAATTTATTTATTTATTTTTTTTTTGTAGAAACTAAGATATCATTTTCTTTGAAAGAAAATCTGGAAAAATTAAAGAGGAAAACAAACAGAATTAACCAGAATTGGACCAGCTCTGAAACCAATCTGATGCGAACCTCGTGCATAACCGACTTGATGCCACGAAACCCAACAATACAAGATGGCACCAAAACCCCAAGGATCAACTCCAAAGTTCATCACATGAATTTGGACAGCAAACATAGACAAACAAGGACCAAAAAAACACACAAGAATTAAGCAAGAATTCAACTCGTTGCCTATAGCGAAACAAGAACCAAACTCTTAACAAGATTTAAAGCTAGAATTGTCATGTTGCCTATATGAATCAGGCAAGAACCAAATCTATAAGTCGGTTAGAACAATCACCGTTCCTCAAGTGATGATCCCAACAAAGTCTTAATTCCAAAGACTAAAAGAAAGAACTTTTTCCTCACGAAAAAGACAAATTTTATTGACAAAAATGTGCTATAAAATTCGTCCATATGATGATGCCTATTTATAGGCTTATAGAAATCCTAAAAACTAGCTAAAAATACTCATAAATGTAGTGCTAGGGTTCAGCCATAAGTAGCCCCAAGATTTAGGCTAAATATGCCTTATTAAGGCTAATTAATGACCTTAAAAACTAAGAATTAAATCAATTCCTAAACCCGACTTAAACCAGCCCAATTTACACAAACTTAACTACTATTAGGCTTTACATAATAATGGAGTTAAACAAATAAAAAGTCTAGTAAAATATAACATAATATTCAACCCATGGATTTAATGGATCTCTACTTGGGCTTCACTTTGAAGAATTGGACTTCATGTATTACTGAATTGAGAATAGTCTAATCCAACTTGATCAAAATAACTCGAATGTGCTCGAATCTTGGAAAGAGTGAGTCCAAGCTTGCTCCATCCTTTTTCATCTCCTCATCTTGACATATTTTTAGCCTCTTTAGATTCGTATCACTTCTCATTCTACTGATTGAAAGTGGTAATATCATTTCTAAGCTTGGCATTCATAGAAGGTGGGAGTATTTTGTCATAAAGGCTTGTGCTAGCTTTTACCAAGTGGTAAATATCCCCTGCTTGTAACCTTGTAACCATAGCTTTACTCGGTCTCTTAGCGAAATGGGAAAAATCCTCAGCTTAAAATATCATCACTCTACCATTTTGTTTTAAGGTGTCATACATATCCTCAAAATTCATTAAATGATAGTTTGGATCTTCTCTCATAAACCCTCCAAATATCGCATGTTTTTGTAACACAGATATTAGATCAGACTTGATTTTAATGCTTTTAACATGGATGGGGAGTAAAACAATACTTGAATTAGCTCCTCCAAAGGTAGGTAAGATAAAATATCCTAAAGACTGAATATTTCAAACCAGTCTATTGTGACCATTGTTATTCCCAATGTCACTTGACATCATTCTCTACTCTTACAAGATTCTCAAGTCTCACTGGTTACCTTGGGTTCCTTTCATCAGCAATTTTCAATTCCTCTTCCAGCTATTGTTGTTATAATGTTGTCCTTCGATTTCTAGAAGTCCTCTAATCTCTGGATCAAAGCTGATAACAGTTTGGGCAGAGCGCATAAACTACAAAACAAGTCCAAGAAAAACAAGATCATACACCAATATATATAGCAACGTAAAACCAAGAAACTAGAATGAATAAAAGAAAAATGTTACTCCTGGATTTAATAAAAAATAAACTAAAGTAAAATAAAGCCTAAAGTTGGAATCATCTTGACATTGAATATTACCTAAACTACAGTGCCCAACAATGGCATAAAACTTGACGTGGGAAAAAGTTAAATTATCCTATCCAAAACTTTCCACTAATTTTTTCAAGTATACATTATCAATGTAGTAAGATGAATAGGGATATTTCCCATGAGAACTATACAAACAAGTACCAAAAATAATGGTTGATAATTTCTATTTAGAAGAGTCAATAGAGTATTTTTTTTTTATTAATAAATTAAAATTATCAATAACGAAAAAATAAATGGAGAAAAATGTTTTCAAATATTAAAATAAAGGAGTTAGGTGCTAAGCTAGTAATTTCCCGAAATTCATTCAAGTCTAATAGGTCTAGGGGTAAATTCCTCTCAACCCTTGTTCTAATTTAATTGAGTCTTTTGGCATATGGAATTTCAATGAACTAACTAGATATTCATGTCAATCATGACCACGACTTAATTTAATCTAATAATCAATATGACCTTATGGTAGGGGAATGACTTTCATGTCACCTCGATAAAAAATTCAACCAAGCTTATATTTTGAAAAAGAACTTTTCTCTCTAGAAAAATGCTCTCTTCTCTCTAACATTTTTCCAGTTGTTCTTTTTCATTTTAGCCTTTAATTTATTTTCTTTGTTTAATGGAGTCTAAATCTTTTGCACAAGTTGTGGAATCAGGGCAAGCTAATAAGATGATTATCATTTTCAACTGAAACAATTGGATTCTTACAAAGGAGAACTGCCTATTTACTTCATGGATAAAAAGATTAAACAACTGGCAATTGACTACATGGAAGTTTGCATTGGTGGGCAAATTCAACTAATGACGGCCTAACATGGAATCTTTGAGGAAGAATTTTCTTGCAATACATTACAAAAGATATTTATCATTAGGCTAAAATAACTACAAGCACATGCTTATCCATTTCAAACGGGAAGAGGATTTCCTTAGATGCTTGATTAAAGCCTCATGGTTCATTTTAGGGATTTAGATGAAAGTTTTTTTATCGAATCCAATGTTTCATCTTTTTCATTGGAACAATTGCCAGCATTTTTCATTAATAAAAAGATATTTTTTTCATTTGCTCAGGCAATTGGGAGGCCTTGAAGATTGATCTTACTACTGCTTCTCTTTCACAGCCAAGCACTGCAAAGATTTTTGTTGTAGTTGATTTACTTCTAGATTTACCATTGAGTTCTGATTTTGGCTTGGGAATGCAAAAGTTCAATACGATGATCTCCCATTATACTGTAAAAAATATAAAAAGCAAGGACATCAATGGATGGCCATACACAAGACCATGGTAGGATTGACAAAGCTGTTCCATTGGAAGAGAATGAGCAATAGAACATCCAAAATTCTTGAGTGGCTAGAGGAAAAATAAGAAAGAACAAGTTTTGGTAGCCTATTCAAGAGTGGAGAAAGGTTCAACAACCTAATTCAAATTTGAATGTTTAATGTCGACTAGCATATGGCTTCTCCCAAGGATTTTCCAGGAAGCTTGGCACAACCACAACAAATTGATATGACGAAATCAGGACAGGCACGTGTGTTCGCAAGAAAATGATTAAGATAATAAGCCGGTTCTTGTACAATTAAGACATTCAGCTTCTGAATCAGGGTTTCAACTTCCAAAAATGTAATGATATGTTAGATAAAATCATTAATGATTAAGTAAATGTGTTCCGTGTTACTTCTCAAGTCATGAAGAGTTGGGATTTCATACCCTAACGGACAGAAAATATTGATTATCCATTGCTAGATTGAACACAACATACACAGGTGTGGAGATATTTTTTGTAATCCTTGGGGTAAAGACTATTCCAGATGCTGATGGGTTCACATTAGCAACTAGTAGGAGATCAAGAAGGAAGAAGCAGTATGTCATTGGTCCTAATTTCATTACTTGAAGAGCAATTAAGGCTCTCAATTGCTACCCCCTAATATTTTATTAAATGAATAGTTTATTATGGAATATTAGGGATGTAGGGAATAATTCAGCAATTAGAAGTTTAAAGAAGTTAGTTTTTCTACACAATATTCAATTTTTGGCTCTTTTGGAGCTAATGTCATATGAGAATAATTTATCTCCAATAATCAAGAAACTAGGGTTTGCTTATGCTTTGGCACACTCTGATAGAAAAATTTGGGTTTTTTGGAGTTCTTTTATTTCTATCAATGTCTATTCAGTGGAAGATTAAGTGATTCATCTTTTATTACATTGTTCTTTTTTTAATAAGCCTATTCATCTTCAATAGTACATACTAAATGTACTACAAAGGATAAAAGAAGTTTGGGGCAGTCTTTGTGTAAAATTTTAGCATCCTGTTAAGATCCTTGGCTAGTTGGGGTGATTTTACTGTGATCAAGGAGTTATCTAAATATTTACAAGCTTCAGGGCTAGATGGGGGAGGAATTCAGGACTTTAATCATTCTATTAATTAGTGTGCTTTAATAAACTTGCCTTATTTAGGATCACAATTGACTTGGTATGGTAAAAGATTGGAATCATTTGTTTGGAAATGCTTGGATAGAGTTTTATGTAATCTGGATTTTTTTGCTACTTTTTAGACAGTGGCTATCACACACCTTAGCAAAACTTGCTCTGATCATGCTCCAGTGGTTTTCTCAATGAAAGAAGCAAATTATAATGGCCCTAGATTGTTAAGATTTTTGGATATTTGGGTTACTCATCATGGTTTCTGTAGGCTGTGAAGCAGGTAAGCTCGATTCAACATTACCAAGGAACACATCTTCAGAAGTTAATTGCCAAGCTGAAGAGTTCAAAATTTGATTTGAAATCCTGAGATAATTTGCACTTTGGGAACATCTTTGAAAGAACAAAGCAAGCAGAAGAGAGGTACGAAGAAAAGAAGTGAATTTTCAACAGATGCAATGTAAAGCAAATTAATTACAACTTTCACAAGTCCAAGATTGTTTGCTAAAGTGTCTATTAGAAGAAGAGGTAATCTAGAAGCAGAAGGCAAGAATTAAGTGGATGAAAGAGGGTGAGCAGAATACTAAACATTTTCACGCATATCTGCTAGTTAAAAAGAATAAATTATGCGTTAAGAAAATGAAGGATGAGGTTGGAAATTGAAGTGATGATCAATTAGAATTGCATGTAGAAGCAGTAGATATTTTTTAAACATTATTATCTACTTAGGATATATTATACTCTCATATTGTAGTTCAATCCGCGGGATGAACAAATGTTAGTACATGAAACAGGGAAGTTTGATGGGCATTTGTTCATATGTCAATCATAAACAGCCACACATGGACAAATCCCCTAAGCAATCATGACTGGAGGTGATCTTGATGTACATTTATGCTGCTTAACACATATTTATGTTTATTATTCATTTTACATCTTTCTCCAAAATCTTCTTGTTGTACTTTGGCTTTCTGAAATTTTTGTGATGATCATTCCTTAATTGGGATGAGAGTTTCACTTTTAATATCTCTTGAACTACATGAAGTTCACTAGTAGCACGCATTTCTTGAGCAATAGATTTTTGTGCTTCTGAATAGGATGGAACTTGTTGTTTCTCTTGTGTCAAAATACATGATGTTCCTTCTAAGAAACGAGGTGGCTGATCCGAGCCAGAATTATTATGATTAACTTGACCTCTTTTGGGAAACCATTTTTTTGATATCTCTTTGTGACCATTACCTAATAGTGGAGAACGTTGGCTTCAACATTAGGTTAAAGTCTAAAATAGGGTTAGAGTCGGTAAATAAGATTATTATTCAATTGATACTCATCCTTCTAATGACCTACTGTTGAACAATCTATGGAATAATGAGGAATGTCTTCATACTCAATCAATTGCCTAAATCCAATATCCCTATTATCGATCCATACTCATTCCGGACACGGTTTCAAGAGATTTAGCTCAAAGCGAATTTTTGCCTTTCAAGGATGACAACCTAAAATAGTGGATGATTCAATTTTCAGGGGGTTCATAACCAAGTGAACAATTGAGAATAGTGCAACCTTGCAAAAAAAGATATGGTCAAAGTTGATCGAGACTCATCAAAACCAAAGCTACTGATGCTTGCACGTTAACTCAGAAGTCAAATGTCCATCTGAGAATATGCATCCAAAACCATAGGCAGTCCAATACCATTGGCACCAACTAGTCCTCTTCAAGATCAAAATTCTTTAAAACATAGCAGTAATCCAGAAGACCTAGAATGTAAGAATCCGCAAATCCTATTTTTTTGAATTCCTTACACAAAGCTCTTCTTCCAAGGCTGGCCATCCTCTAGAAAAGTTTCCAGCCAAGACATATTTAAAATGCTGTGAAAGTTTTCGGATCTAATTTGTAGGGAAAAACACCGTCGGCTCTCCCTTGTATGAGGATGATTGATCAAGCAGGATGGAGTCAACGGTAGAGGAAACAGCAAGTGGTAGAGGACATATGGGCGGAGGATTGATAACTATAGGAGTAGAGTCATATGTATCCTAAACTTAATGTTTTTGTGACTAATTTTGAGCATTTCTAGTGTTTTAGAATGTGTTCTTGTCTATTTTTATTTTTATATATTAGAATATGTTAGTCTGTGTTTATTAAGTGTTTTAATACATATTTAGGTGCTAATTATATTTACTAATGTGCATTTTTATGTTAGGGCTCAGCAGGAGAAAATGGTACATCAATCAGACATCGAATGTAGACTACCAAATAAAAATAGTTAACTAACTCAGTCGATACCGTGCTATCAATCACAATTTTGAGGAGTAAAAGATTGGTCGATATCCAGGTCCAAGTTTCCTAAAGGGGCGAAGTAGTCCATTCTGTGGCTGATTTTTGCTGTACCAAATTCCCCTCAAACCTAGCACTATATAATACCAATTTTGAGCCTTATTTGAGGCCAACCAAGCACCAAGAAGGCTAGTAGGAGTAGGCTAGAATAGAAAGTAGAAGTTCTTCTATGTTTCCTCCTCAGTTGGGAAGGGTGTTCTGAGATTATTGTTTATCTTCTTGTAGTTTTAGTTCCAAGTCGAAGATTGAAACTTTTTAGTTTTAAGTGATCTAGTTATGTTCAAAATAATTTAGCTAATCTTCAATTTCATGTTCTTTAGTTTAATTACTTCCATTTAATGCTTTTTTTACTTACTTTCTTAGTTTAATAGGTAGAATAGTTTATGGGGGCTTTTCATTTAATTGCCTTTTCTACTTTCTTTCTTAGTTTAATTGAAAGATTAGTTTATGAGCTTTCTTTATTTATGCTATCTAGCTGTTAATTTCTACATTCAGTTTAGGTTAGTTAATTGCTTTCTAGAAATGCTTTCTTTAAAGTGCTTACTTGGTTTAATTGCTTTCTTTACATTCTTTCTTAGTTTTACTACTAGATTAGTTTATGGGTTTACTTTAAATATGCTTCTTTAGGGGGAATTCACTGTTTAGATTAGTTAATTAATTTCTTAAGATACTTTTCCTTTTACTTTCTTTCTTTAAATGCTTTCCTAAAATGCTTTGTTTAGTGTTAATGTTTACTTTAATGCATTAGATGACCTTTAAATTGCTTTCTTAGTTTCTTTAGTTTTACTTTTAATTAAAAATTTTCCTAAATCAATCACTTCAAATAGTAATCTAACCAAATAGTCAAAATTACCAATCAATCCTTGTGGGTTCAAGCCATACTTGCACTTGCTATTAGTTGATCCTGTATAGTTATGGGATGCCATCTAGTAAGTAGTAAGATTTAGATGTTTTATAAATTTATAACTAGGTGTTTACACATCAAGTTTTTGGCAATGCCATTGCTAGGGAATGGTTTTTAACAATATTGATATAATTTGATTGGATTACTATATTGAAGTTCTTTTTTTTTCTTGTACAATTGTCTTATCTATTTGAAAAAATAAAAAATATTTTCATTTTGTAGTTGTGTTCTTATTTTTAAAAATACAAAAATTTTCTTTGTGATGAATAGTTTAGAATAACTAGTAGTATAAACTTTCCTACTTTTCTTGTTTGTATGTTTTAGTTCATTTTCTTGTTTTTGTTTTGTTGTGTTCGTTGCTTCAAGAACATGCAAGGAACAGATTGGAATTATTGATGCCAAGGAAATTATCATTTTTATAGTAATGGATGTATACCTAATAAGCATGATTCTTGTTATGATTATTCTTCCTACCCCTTAAACTACGAAATGTGATTGTATGTCCATCCATATCCTTATGAGAACTACTAAGATTTATTCATTCCCTCCACCTCAAGAGCCTTCATATGAATTAATATAGCCCCAATTCCTTCACCACAGAACCAATCCAAGAGATGAGGCAAGATTGATGGAAATGGGATAATGCTTCAAGAAATCCAAGAAGAAAATGCCGAAGCCCGAGAGGAATCAGGCCAACTCCGAAAACAACAAACCCAACTCCGTGGAAAGCCAATTAGATTCTTCGAGGAACAAGGCAAATCCATGAAGTGGATACAAGACCAACTTGTCGAAGTTCAAGGAATGATAGATGATGAAGACCAGAGGACTCCAACACTTCCACCAATGGATAAAGAACCTGGCCAAGAAGAAGAAAACGAGGAATTCATATCATAGGAAATCAGTTCCCAAGAACTTATTTAACTTGAATTCATAACAACCGGGTCACTCAACACTTAATTAGAAGTATCACCGACACAACTTCTCAATAATTGTGAGTTTGTCCCGATTACAGCAAAAGAGGTCCTAGATGGGGTATTCATGGAAAAAAGCTAGTTCATGGAGTAGAACAAAAGGGATACTTTATAGAGGGGACGGGGGAGGTACTTGAAGCTACTTATGCCGAATTTCAAATCCTTGGGGACTTCAAAGGAGCTAAGAAATTATGCAAGTTCACTAAGGAATACAATATCCATAGAAAACCTCCTTGGTGTTGTTGATGGTGTACTTCTTTCCTTTTTCCTTATTTATGATTTCTTTTAGTTTATATGTTTTAGTTTAAAAAGCCAGTGGGTAATGAAGGCTTGTAGCCTTGTGATTAGTTTAGTTTATGTTTTGATGATTGAAAAATGATTTTTGACATAGTTGGAAAATTTTGCTTGTTTTATGACAATATTGATGATAATGAAAGAGTTGTGATCTGTGATTTATATATGATTTATTAGTTAAACATAGACTTGGTTTTACCATGTATTATGAATATTCTAGTTATTGATACACTTTATGTGTTAATTGTTTGAGCTTGTTTTGAGGAATTCATGTGAATGCTTAATATGTACTGCAATCTTTGTTGTCAAGTGTCTTTGTGGCCAATTATGTGTCAAACTAAACTGATTAGATACCCCTTTGGGTTATGTTAAACTTCATTACATTTAAGTGTGTTTTTTCCTTTTTCTTTGATTGTTTGGATCCTATGATGCCCCAATGATCCCTAGTTATGTAGCCATGTTGGTTATAGAAAGAAGTTCAATTTCTAAGACTTAAGAGTTTAACTGATATAGCATTTATATGGTTTACTTGGAATTTCTCATTTCTTTGTCTTGTTTGGTGTTGTGCTTATTGTTGATAGATTCATGATTAAAGGTGAAACCATGACTTCGAGTTCAACTTGTGCTTAATTTGTCACATTCAATTTCAGTTGGTTGATATTTTGTCCATCTTTTTTATGAGCTTTTTCATTGTCCAAGTATATTTCATAAGTCATTGCTTTTAGGTTATGTTGAGCTAGTTATGTGTTTCTATACTTTCTAGGAGTATTTTTCTTTCTCATGATATGGTGAGTTGTACGATGAGTTGTACTCATTATTTGAATAAATTGACATGTTTGGTAGTGTTCTTGTTTGTTGGGTTTTGTTAGTTTTTGGAAAGGTTTTTGTGTTGTAAATATGGAAAAGAATTGAAATGGTACTCAATGATGATAAATGACTTGCAATAGCATATGGTTGTTGCACTCAAGTTAAGCATTTCAAAATTTTAGTGTGAGTGTGTTGGTTTTTTTGTGAACAAAGAGCTCAAAAACAATTCAATGCCACTTTCGAAAAGATTGTGCACTCAAAAACACTTGGTGGTGTCTAGGGCGTTATGTCTATTGTATTGTTTTTTTGTGTTTGTTCTTGTGTTAGTCATTTTTGTTGTTCTATTTTCTTTCTTTCATATGTATCCTAAATTAACAGTTTTGTCACTAATTTTGAGCATTTCAAGTGTTTTAGAATGTGCCCTAGTCTATTTTTACTTTTATGTGATAGAATCTGCTAGGATATTATTAAGTGTTTTAATACTTATTTAGGTGTTAATGTGCATTTTTGTGTTAGGGTTCGGTAGAAGAAAACGTCTCGAATATCAGACGAATCCAATCTAAACGACTATTGGAGCTAAATGGTTAACTAACTCAGTTGATACAGCGGTATCAAAATCCCATACCGAGGTATCAAGGACAACTTCCAAGAGCCATTTTGTGTATTTCAATCGATACCGCAATATAGAGAATTGATACTAAAGTATCAATCACAATTTTCAGGGCAAAAGTGGTTGATACCACAGTATTGATTCATGAAGTAAAAATTGATACCATAGTCCAATTTTCCTGAAGGGGCAAAATACTCCATTTTGAGGCTAATTTTTGCTAAACGAAGTTCCCCTCAACCCAGCACTTTGAGGCCAAGCAAGCACCATGAAGGATAGTAGGAATAGGCTAGAGTAGAAAGTAGAAGTTTTTCCTTTTTGCCTTGCATTTGGAAAAGGTTTCTTAGATCAGGATTTATCTTCTTGTAATTTTAATTCTAGGTTGAAGATTGTACCTTTTAGTTTTAGGTGCTTACATATGTTCAAACTACTTTAGTTAATCTTTAATTTCATGTATCTTCAGAGACAGTTGTTTAATTAGTTTAATTGCTTCCATGTTATTGTTTAGAAACTTTTTTAGTGTTAATGTTTACTTTAATGCTTTAGATAGCGTTTAAATTGCTTTCTTAGCTTCTTTAGTTTTAATTTTAATTAAAATTCTTCTAAATCAATCACTTCAAATAGCAATATAACCAAATAATCAAGAATTACCGACCAATCCTTGTGCCTTTGATCCCTACTTCCACTTGCTACTAGTTGACACCATACACTTGCGGGATACCATGAAGTTAGTAGTAGGATTTAGGCATTTTATAAATTTATAACTTGGCGTTTAAGCATCAAGGATACCTTTCAGTCAAGGATTGAAGGGCAACCATACAACATGCGGACGAATAGGTTGAGGGAGAAAGATGTGGTACAAACCCTAGAAAGGGAAAGCGTGTATCCTTTGGAAGAATACTTGTGGATAAAAAAAAGAAGTCTTATTTACCCAAAAGGCTGACTTTTATTTCAAACATAAAGTCTTGTTTGAGAGTTGAGATTTGGAGAGAAAAAAAGATGAAAATTTGTTTATTTACTTAATTTCTTAGTTTAATTGGTAGAATAGTTTATGCATTTTTTATTTAATTACTTTCTTCACTTGCTTTCTTATTTTGATTGGTAGATTAGTTTCTAGGCTTTCTTTAATTATGCTTTCTTTAATTTTACTTGCTTTCTCAAAATGCTTTCTTTTGTACATACTATCTTAAAATGCTTACTTTGTTTAATTTCTTTCTTTACATGTTTTCTTAGTTTAATTTTTAGATTAGTTTATGCATTTTCTTTAAATACGTTTTCTTAATAGTAATTTGTAGTTTAGATTAGTTAAATGCTTTCTTAAGATACTTTCCCTTTCACATAGTTTCTTTAATTATTGTAAGTATGCTATTATCCTTTGTTTTGGGAATTTTAGTTTGAAGAAAACTAGAGATTTGGAGATATGGAGAAATTAAAATTTTTAAAAAATTCCATCGTAATGTGGTAAGGAAAGGAAGGAATTAAGTGATATTGGTTATACTATTAATTTGGCTCACTGAATATATATCAATATATTTAACTTAATGGATAAACTTGTTCAAGTTACATATTAATAATTTTCCTTCCTTTTCCTCCCTAAATCCCAAACAACATGCAAGGATATTACAATCTCTTATGTTTTTTTCTTTTCTGTCCTGACTTAAACTTTCTGTTTCTTTCTTTCTCTCTTAAACTCCCAAACTAGGCCTAAGGGTCAAAATACATTAAAGAAATGGGTTAATTACACTTTATCCCTATATAAATTTAATTGTGTCTCAAATTGACTCCTAAAAATTATACATATACATACATATATATACATACATACATATATATAAATTTCGAGAAACAATGGAGCTTTATTGATAAAAAATATGAGGTACAGTTATTCTCTATTACATTTGCGAATGCATGGAAAAGCTATAGAATCTAAAATAATTACCCTCTTATTTTAATGGGAAGAGAGCTAAGAGAGTTTGATACATTCTATAGAGCTGGCTAATGTTGCAAAAGCATCTATGGCTGAATTGATTTGCCTATATTGATGTTGAATAATTATATCTTGATGAGAAATAAGATCCTTGTATATTTTGAAGTAACCATCCGGGCTCCATAGGCAAGACGTGCGGTTTTGAGTGATTCCACAAGTACCTTTGAATCCGAATCCACAATGAGGAGAAGAAAATTATACTGCAAACACCATTGAACACCTTTAGTGAGGGCTCTAAATTCTTCCTCCAATGATGTGCCAAGTCCAAAGCTTTCGGCAAAACCAAACAAAAGGCTCCATTGTAGTCTCGAACTATTCCACCACTACCTAAAGGACTAGGATAGCCAAGTGCTGAACCGTCCATGTTGAGCTTAAATAACCAGCTAGAAGATAGGACCAAGAAATTGCCTTTAGTCTAGGATGATGCTAGACCGTCTTAAACCCTAGGTTGAGAAGGATGCTGTCCAAAGAGTCTGAAAATAAGCTACAAAAGATAATTTTCACGTAACAAATTACTGATGCGAGAGATAACTTGTCTTGCTGTAGAGGAAATATTTTGAAAAACTACCATATTACATGCTTTCCAAATCTCCCAACAAATAAGAGAAGCCATCAATTGTACCATATCTTGTCTCTACCCAGCATGAGAGGAACTAATCCACCAGGATTGAATCAAAACAAAAAATGCAAGACCCCAAACCCTAGGAAGTCCTAAGATTCTCGAAAAATAGTCCCAAACGACAATGGCAAATGAACATGAAGTAAAAACGTGATCCGGTGTCTCAATGGTGTGACAAAATTTGCGTTTTGACACTAACTGAAAGCCGAACTCCATTAAAACATCCAAAAAAGGAAGCTTACCATTAAGAAATAGCCACATAAAATAGAAATTTTAAGCAGGATTCCTTTACTCCAAATATACCTCCTCGAAGCTAATAAGGGATGAGGTTGCAGGAGACAATGATAAGTTGAGGACAGAGTGAAAACTCCATCTGGTGAGGGTTCGCCAAAGAAATGAGTTGTGATCTAAAGAATGGTAGACTTCTTGACTTAATACATATGAGACCTCCTTAACCGATAGGTCGCCTCGAACATCATGAAGCCACCACCCTTCATATTTAGAAAATAACTAGTTAATTTTGATATTAGGCTGACATATAGAAGTCTTACCATCCACAAGAGGGCCTGATCCTATCCAGTTTGCATGCCAAAAGGATGATACTCCATTTTGAACCAAGGTTTTAATGTTTGCCAGCACTACATCGTTAACTCGAAGCATACGTCTCCAAACCAGACTAGGGTTATTAATAGTGGCCCAAATGAAATATCTTTGCCTCATGAAATCAGCCCATAGCGACTCTGAATTGTATAACTGCAACCATAGCTTCAATAAGAAAGCCAATACTGCATCTTCTAATTTCCTGAAGCCCAGACCATTCTCCTCTATAGGTGAACATTATGCATGCCATTGTTTCTAATGTCAATTTGGCGATCTCTCATATGTACCCTAGGAGGAAGAAATTCGTCATGTGCTCCTCCAAAATCTTCAAGACTTTCTTTTGAGTGTCCATGATGGAGAGAAAATGGGTTGGAATGGATGACAAAACATGTTTTATTAGAATGATCCGTCCTCCTGGTGACAGAAGCTTTGTCTTCTAATTGGCTAGCATGGAGTCGAAAGAATCTTGAAATGCTTGAAAATAACAAGAATTCCTTCTTCCTTTGTTAATGGGCAACCAAGGTAGGTAAATGGGAGGCTCTTAGACTGAATGCCTGTTAACCTCTCCAATCTCCAGACTGATACATAGTTTTTGCCGATCACAAAAAATCTTTTCTTCTTGTAATTTTTTGTCTCAAACCCAATTGGTAGGTATCCAAAAAAGCAAGCAAAGTTCTAAAGTAGCACCTATCAGCATGAGAAAAAATTAATAAATCATTAGCAAAAGAAAGATGAGAAACTTGGTCACATCCTCTCGGCAAAGCATAGAGTAAGAGAGCATTGGTCAGGTGGAGATTGTGCAACCCTCTACTTAGAGCCTCAGGGCATAAGATAAATAAATTTGGCAACAAGGGGCCCTTTCTTAATCCTTCTGGATGCCTGAAAGGAACCTGCCGGTTGGTCATTGATAAGAATTAAGAACCACGCCTGTCTTAAGTTGGCTAGGATAAGATGTACAAAGTGACCTGCAAAGCCAAACCAAATAAGGAGATGCTCAAGAAAAAGCCACGACAATTTGTCAAATGGCTTCATCATGTCCATCTTGAAAACCATATTGTGACCCCTAACTTTTTTATTAAAAGAATGAAGAAGTTCCTGGGCAAGCAATACATTATTACATATTCATCGACCTTTTTATGAATGCCGACTGTTCTGGAGATTAGACCTTGCACCACAAATTTCAACCTATTAGTAATAACCTCAGTAAAAAATTTATTAACAAAGTTGCAAAGTGAAATAAGTCTGAAGTCTGCAAAGGTTGGTGGATTCTGTTTTATGGGAAGTAAAACAATTGAGGTGCTGGCCACACTAGGCAAACCTTTGCATACTTGTGGAATCCCCTGTCCCAACATGAAGTCCTTAACCATTTTGAGGACATCATCTGCAACTACATCCCAATAGGAGACAAAAAAGGAACCTTGAGAACCCATCCGACCTTGCCGAACTCTCTTTATCAGGCTCATGAATTGCCTATTTAACTTCTTCCGTTGAGACTATTTGCATGAGATTGGTATTTTGCTCCTTGGTTATCAAAGTAGGGGTATTGTCCAACAAGTGATCCATGGTTGCCTGGTTGTCATCCTCTGTTGTCAATAGCATTTGGAAAAATCTGGCTGCTTCATTTTGAATGGACCGATCCTCCTCTAGCCATTGGGTGCTTCGGTCCTTGATATGATGAATGGCCAACTTTGCATGCTTTTCATGCAAGGTTGCATGGAAATATTTAGAGTTAGAATCTTCTTCCCTAAGTCGCTTAACACGAGCTTTTTGACGCACAAATTCTTCCTCAGCCTGCAACTACCATAATAAGTCTGTTTGTGCCTAATGTAGTGTATACATACTAATGATTTCTTCAAGAGGGATACTCCTGATATACCTGAACTTTCTGTTCAACAAAATTTAAACACGTAAAATGGCATCAAAAATATTACCAAAAGTATCACAGTTCCAAATTTTAAGAGATAGTTTTAGCCATTTTAACTTCTCGGCTAGCACCTGCATCCCATTACCTAAAATGGTGCCCAACATAAGTCTTCACAATTTCTGCAAAAGTGTGATATCGAACCCACATGTGGTTAAATCTAAAAGAGGATGGCCCTCTATCAACCTAGTAAAGATTCCACTTGATTAGCAGTGGAGCATGATCAGAGGTTGTGCGATATAAGTGTTGCACTACCGCATCTAGGAATAGAGAGAGCTATTCCTAGTTAACCAATATTCTAACAAGACATTTCTAGAGTAGACCTCCACTCCTAGTGCCCATCCAAGTATAATTGTTCCCTAAAAAAGGTAGTTCTAACTTATGGCAATCATTAATACAAGCATCAAAATTTGTTACAGCCTAAATTGGCATCTAGGGTTGACCTGCCGATATATTCATTAGATGGGGATCGTACATTATAATCTCCACCACAAAGCTGAGGCCCATGAAATCCTTCTTGGACAACCTGTATGCTCTCTCAATGTACTAACCGTTCCTGCTGTGAACATTTTGCATAGACAAAAGTGGCACAAAAAGTGTTAGTAAACCATTCTCCATTGATAATCATGTGCATTCTTCAACATAAAGACTTTGAAATCATTATTGAATAACAACCAAATTTTATTTGATATATTTACCAAGCAAGAAAAAAACCTAAACGTCTTCTAATTTCATCAGACCCATGAAAATTCACCAAAGGCTCTGTTATTGACAGAAAAGAGACTTTGTACAGCCAAACAAGCTTTATGATTCTACATTGAGATGACTTGCCCACCACTCCTCGAATGTTCCACATTAGAAAATTATTCATTGGAAACAACAGGAGGATTATTTGAGGTAGACTTAGCACTAAGCCGAGTTTGGATAGTACAAGGGTGACTACGTACTACTTCTTTTTAGTGTGGATTATAGTCTAAGGGCCCTCATCCGAGTCTTCAATTGAGGTTGGCTGGCCTAAACGAGTACCCATTGCCTTTGAAAAGTCCTTCAGCTCCTGAACTATTGGGGGAATCCGTTCATCAAACATGATCATCATCTTGGCTGAAATCAAAATGCTAACGTCAGCTAGGTTCAATTTCTCTAATAGATTTTTTCTCTGATCATCATCTATCAAAGCATTAATATTATTCTCTGGTGGAATATCATTCTCATCATCTAAAGACTCCTCCCCTTCAAGGTCATTACCTTCAACAATGGGCACTAGGGTTAGGGTTTTGGATTGAATAGGTTCTTCAGCTAGGGTTTTGGGCAGGGCTAGGGTTTGTGATGATGGTTCATAAGGTTGTGCATGCATGTTGTTTGAGGGCTGTTTGGAAGAAGAATTATCGTACTTTGATGGCTTGGCCATTGGTGGTGCTAGGGTTTTCTCGGCATCCTTAGCTGGCTGCTTTGGGTGGTTACAATTTTGGTAAAGGTTGTCGTTGCCATTGGTGGTTGCTAGGGTTTCCTCGAGTGGGCCTGTTGGTCCTTGAACTAGTGACATTTGAGACTGAGAAGATACCATTGAAGACGTTCCTTCCCCCTGCTAGGTTAGGGTTTTGGACGTTATTGTTGAAGGCTTTGGCACCCACTGCTTTTCCTTGCCTTTTGCTGAGGGGTCATTTCTCTCATTCCCCTTTATCGTGGGATCAACCTCCTTCCCTTCGGCTGGAGGAACATCAATTATGTCCTTCTCCTTGGTAGAGTCAAGTTTCTCCTTACCCATTGCAATCGACTTAGGGTTTGAGCCGGATTCAAGCTTGTATTTTTTGAGATCACAACCCAACTTATAGCAAGAAGAACAATAGGCGGGCAAGCAGATTTTCATACCAAATATATTACCATCTTGCTGAAGATTGCTTTCCAACCCAAAATCTTCTAAGGAGTGGATTTTGAACATCTACTTCCAAACAGTAAATCTAGCCACATTTTGACGGGAAAGCGAAGCTGTGGCTAAGTCGAACTTTAGGGGTTCATCAATAATTTTTGCTATCAATTAGAGGGTTTGTTTATCATAATATTGTGCAGGCAATTTCTCTAACACAACCCAAACCGAAACCACAGAAGATTCTGCATCAATATGAAAATCTTGTGTCCATTTCAGAACCTTCATTGAAAATCCTTGAACGTTCCAAAATTTGCGCATCCAATACCATAGGTAGTTTTCCTCCAAATCAAACTGGATCAAAACATGATGATAGTCTTGGAACCCTAGGGTGAAGGTACCCTTGAATGCCACTGTAAGAAAATCTTATGCAAAGTAGCTATGCTCAGTTTCCTCTTGAGAATTTTCCAATTAGAGCACATTTGAAGGTTTCGATAATTGCTCCATCTCTTCATCAGTAAAGATAAGTACAAGTTCACCTTGATACATATTAGGCTGTTTGACCTTTGCTGAAATCTTCGTTTGGCTAGAAACCTTAGCACATCGGTAAAGGATTTCGAAGAATGGGGCAGAGGTTTCCTTTCTGCCAGAGACTAAAACAGCAACCATAGTAGTCATGAAGCCTAGGATTCACGGTGCAAAAGAGAGAGAGGAGACAAGAGGGAGTCGTTTCTTCTCCTTTAGTAAAGAAGTAATACATATATATATATATATATGTGTGTGTGTGTGTGTGTGTGTGTATGCATGTATATATGTATGTATGTATGTGTGTATAGTCCCTCCATCTAACGGTTAAAGCTAACAATTAGTAAAAATGTTAAGAAGTGAGCATACTAAGAAAATTTTAAGGTTAATTACACTTTACCCGCTACATTGTGTAAAATTATATTTTACCCTATATTTGATAAAACTACTAGTAATCCGATCCTAAATGACGTCATCTAATAAAGTTCATTATACGGTTTTAGTGGCACATCCCGTCAGTGGTAGTGTCATTTTTGTCCACAACCCAAAAAATTTCTACCAACCAAATCTGAACTTGAACTTTTATAATAAAATTATAACTATAGTATAAACTAGTCAATAAACCCATGGACGCTCTCTTCTTATACATGATTCGAATATTTACAAAATTTACACAAAATTTCATCAATATGACTTCTAGAGATTATAAAACAAAAATAAAATTACAATTTACCGAAAAATAATATCATATAAACAAGATCCATACAACGTTTGATATCTTATATATAAGCTCTAATTACTTTAATTTAAGTCCTAAGATTCTAAAACGATCTAATAGAAATCATCATAAGGATGATGGCAAATACATCAACATTTTAATTAATCAGTAAACAACAAAGACGATCATAATAAGAAATTCTTCATTCAAGCATTTTATTTAACTTAACTTTTAGGGGTAAAATGGAAATTTGATACATTATATGGGTAAAGTGTAACTTTTTACTATTTTATTAGGTATAGTATAACTAACCTTAATATTAAATTAGGGCAGTTTAGTAATTTAATGTCACTTTCTCATGTTTTGACTAATCGGTTGACTTTGTCTTCAATCAGAGTGGACGAAATGTATATAAATTTTTTCTAGGGGCAAATCAAAATATAATCAAGTTTTTGAGGGGCGGAGTGTAATTAACCCCAAAGAAAATTTGGGCCTTAAATTGAAAGGATGTAAAACATCCAAACCCAACAGCAAAATCACACTTTGAATTTAAATGTTTGAAATTAAATTCGTCTTATTTATAACACCCAAACCCCAATATCCCAAAAAAAAAAAAAAAGGGTACAGGCTGAATTTAATTTGAAAGCAGGAGCCTACAACCGGGTCGAGCAGTGAAGAGAGAAGAAAAGGGTCATCCTACGCAGTGAGAGAATTATGTTGCAATTTCCGGCATTCATGACTCAGTACCCTTGGTCAACTCGGATAATTCCGACGTCGTATTTTCTTCCGGCTCAATGGCCTCAACCCCAAAGCGACGAGCTCTTCCTGTCCATGGAGGAGTCCGACTTCGAAGAAAAGGTCTGAATTCTCCCATTTCATTAATTTTCAATAACTAATTAGATATTTCCATTGTTCGATCTGCAATCCAAATTTATTAATTTACTCTTGGGAACTAATGTTAAAATACCTATTTTAATCACTTTTTTTTATTATTATTTTGGTATTGAAGTTGCTTATATGCGTAATGCTTTTTTCTTTTTTTAGGGTTTTTAAGATGTGTAGTTGTTTTAATTGAATCTTAATGAAGTTTGTGTGATTTATTTGATAAGTCAGTGAAGCGAAAGCATGTGGTTAAATTTTTTTTTTTTTTTTTTGGGTTAATCTTACTGTTTGGTACTAGCGACTGTCAATCAACTATAGGCCTCAAATAGATATGATCACTCTGATAGGCTGCTAATAAACAGGAAAAACTGAACAGGGAAGTTAGGGCGAAAGGGCTATTGCTGATTGCTTAGCAATATGCTTGAGGGTTTCAAGTATCAGGATAGGTGGTAGTTAAAACAGCACTTGAAGTTGAAAAATGACCCTTTGCCCCCTTTTATTATTTTAAGCCAAATTTTTGTTAATTATTTTTAACTCGCAATTGCTATTGTTTGTTAACTTGTGTTATTTTATTTCATATTGAAAATTCCTTGTTAGAGAACGAGGTTCACTTAACCCATCAATCTAAGATCTGTATGCTGAATTATTAAACAATAGAAAAGCTAATCCACTGGAAGAAGCTCCTACAACTGAACATGTCCTAAGTTCTAACAGTGAAACATGTGTATTAAGTCTTTGTAGGATATATCTTTATATATAACTCATGGCGCATTCAACAATTAAAGCATTTCCAATTCATGTCAAAGCCATGAGGCTTAATCTTTAAAATAAATACAAAAGGAGACACATTGCTGCTTGAAATTTGTTATGTCTTGTTTGGAATGATTTATGTATCTCATAGTTTCAATACTCTTGGCAGAGTATATTTCAGACCTAGTTATGGACTCTGTAATTTTTTTTTTTTTCTTCTTCGGTAATTTGTCAAATGTTGTAGGTATTGATAGCACTACTATGTTGGAATCTATTAAGGTCGTTCCTATTTTTACGTACTACATTTGTTGATTTGACAAACTAATCATCCTTTATCTGGTTCCAGTTCTTGCTGGATTATCTGAAATAGCCCCTTCCTTGGCTTCCAACACCATTTTGGAATTTTAGAAAGTGATCCTTGTCTAGGTTATGTGGGAGCTATGTATGGATTGTCTTTGTATTGTTTATGATGACAAATTGTGTAGCAGCCAACGATAAAGAGGGTCTCACTACCATTCAACAATGGTAAAACGTTGTCTTTGGCTGCTTTTTTAAAAAAATGAGGAGCCCAGTGCGGATATTGTGTATTCAGTCATTTTTATTTGTATTTGAATGTCTCTTAGACTTGCCCAAAATTTTGAACAATTCATATATTTTAACTGATTTTGTTGATGGAACACTATTTATTTTTTTCAGTGCAATGAAATCAGAAAAATAAATAGCAATCTTGTTGTGATTGGAAAGACAACTGTTGACAATGATAAGGAAGACTTGGACAATCAGATGCAGATGATGATGATGCAGACAATGCAGAAGAGTCTGAAGGAGAGGACTTTGAACAGGGGACTGGTTGAAAGCTTTTGGTTTTCAACTGCCTCCATGCCTCGAATTAAACAATTTATGTTAATTGAGTGAAGTTTTATTTGTTTTGATGGAACGCATGAACTTAGATGCATCATCCTTGTTGAGGAAACCAGCACAGATGTTATCTGCTCTCTAATTTAGTTGCATTGAAACATCTAAATTTGCTTCGTAATCATATTTACGCTAGGATTCCCTTGCAGTTATTTTTAAAAGAGCATTAAATATTCATATTTTCCCTTCAGAAATTTCAACGTTGGCTGATGATTAAACCCTTTTCTTGCTCCTGTGATGTTACAAAGTACATTCACATGTTTGCAATGATTTATTGAACTCTACCAATTTTAAGTGTTATTCTGCAAAAGAATTATCCTTATTCTTCTGGTGGCTGGTGCAACTTGATTCTTGATTAAATAGATTGAGAGTTCATTCGCAACAGGAAAGGACCTGCCTTAGAGGTCGAATAGGGGAACAGTCGGTACTTATTCAGCACAGAAATCAGTTGGGGCCAAATTCATTAATTCAGTTTGAATGTAGGACGACGGTCTGAGCCATGAAGCTATGGAAAACCTCGAACCAAAATCAAAATGTGTGAAACTGACACGCTTGGCCCAAATTAATTTGAAAAAAAAAAAATTTGCCCCAATTGTAATTTCAAATACAACAGCCATCAGTCTATTCTCCATTTATTTATTTATTTATTTATTTATTTATTTATTGCTAGAAAGCCATAAGTCCATTAACTTCGGTGCATCATAAGAGATAAAAGTTGCGGATTTGTGTTAGTTTTTTTTTTTTCCTTTGGATTTTTAGTTATTTTTTTTATGTGTGATTTTTTTGGAATCAATTTTAGCAGCTTTATTGAGAAGGGAAAATCATGATTACACCATGGTTCAGAATACTCATCAGACTAACAATCTCATCTAAAAAGAAGTGACACATCAAAGTAACCAAACAGCAATAATTCCAGATTGATCACTTGATGAAGATCCTATGATCAAAGCCGCATTCTATGCTAAGGTCCCAGTTGAGTTTAGTGTTAGGTTCTCTCCTCCAGCTAGCCACTGATTTTCAAATCTCATCCTGAATATTCTTTACCACTATTCGAGTAGGCTGTTGCTTGTGTTTGATGATTTTCTGGTTCCTCTCTCTCCAAATCATATACTCAGTTGCTGATAAAGCCAATTTACACAAGTTTGCTCGGATGCTGCTACCTCTTCAATGTTGACTAAATCAATGACGCTCATCTCTCTAGCTACATATTTCCCTTATACAATCTGCAACCGATTTGCATAGAAGACCATAGAGAATAAATAAATGCTCAATTGATTCTTCAGCAGCAATACATAACAACACCATTTATCTGGAATAATCTTCCAATGAAACAGCCTGTCCTTGGAAGAATATGCATTTGCTAGCTAGCCACAATACGAATGCATATCGTACTGGGGACAGCTTTTTCTGAACCACACAACCTCTTCCCAATGAAATACTAAGCCATGGTCTCTCAAAATTCCTACTACAAACTTCATTGTAAAGCATCCAGAAGATTCAAGTTTCCATTTGAATCCATCAGGCGGACTCAGGAGTTGAAGGGGGAGGAGGGCAAAAACTGCATATACATATCTTTGAGGAGACAGTTTTATGATTTTTCTAAAATTTTAGTGGGTAAATTCTAATTTTTTAGGTTGATAATGAAATTTTTAAAAATATCAAGAAAATAATGTATTTTTCAAAATGCTTAAGAACAATTTTTTATATTCTCTAAAATTTTTGGAGAGTCAAAATCTAATTTTTATAACAGTATAATAATAATTTATAGAATTTTAACGGTAGAAAAACATAATTTTAAATATTTTGAGGGATGGCTGCCCCTTTCTGCCCATCAAGCCATGTGGAACTGCCTGGATGAGTTGCACAACTTCTTATGTAACCCTTGTTGCTAATAGCCTTCAGTCATGTACTCCATACCCCAATTACCATCCCTAACAATAGAGTTCAACTTGGCTTGGTAGTTGAAAATAAACTAACAACTTGTGGAGAGAACTGGAATAATAATGGCCTCAAATGATGCTAATTATCATGCTAAAGGAAAATTATTGAACCATCCCCAATGATAACCATGATTTGCTATCTAGCTATATGCCTTAGCTGTCTCCAAAACCAAGAGCACGATGCAGGAATAGAGACAGACCAAAAGTATTGACTCTTTAACTTTACGGTATGTATCCATATGATCCATAGGGAATCTTTTGTGGTATAAATAGCCTATATTTGTTTTAGGAGAATTGTTTTGTTCCATACATTAAGTCTAGTGAGGCCTAATCCTTCTTCTTTAACAGGCCTAAAAATTCCCTCCCACCAACTCGTGCACCATAAGATTTCTTATCAGGGCCAGTTGATGCCGGCTAACTATACTAGTAAGTGCACTAATCGATTATCGTTTACGCGAGAATTATACAAAATACCATAATTAACTTCAGCTTTTGTACACAATTATTTGAGAACATTGGCAAACAACGGTCTAATTACTAGAGAAATAAATAATAAACAAAGCCTTAAATAAAGGTAAATTACAAATCAATTATACCAAAAGAACTCAATAACGGCACAATCAAATTAATAAACTGTTAGGGAATTGATTATAATGATAACTATGTAGTTATGTAACTCAAACTTTATATGAATGCAGTGCGAACAACCCTAAGTTAGCAAAATTTCCTAATAAGCACTGCCACTTTTAGAGTTGTACTATTCCTGTTCCCCCTACGTTTGATTTAATCATTCACATAATTAATCTAGGTAAAGATCACGCTGTCCACAGTGTAAGATAGACTCAAAGTGCGTCTGCAAGTATACAAATCGAATAAGTAATATAGAGTTATTAGAGATCGTTTCCATGAAAGTTATGCTTAATTCCATCAATAAGTACCAGAATGGTGCACACACAACCTATCTAAACAATAAAATCATTTAGAAATGGATTAATAACAAAAACGAGAAATAACTAATTAATCAACTAAGCATGAAATCAATATAATTAAAACTTAGGATTTATTCTTCATTTATCAATCTAATTGATTAGGTTAATTTATCATTCCTTCAATTCCACATCATATTTACTAATCTAGGGTTTCGGTGATGATTATAAGTTCGATTAAAATACATTTCAGAACTATTAATCTTGACCTGCCCACTATATATATGTTTATGTGGATTAAAACCCCGACTGATGCATTCATGCAATCCTAATTGACTACTTAAGATGAGCAGATATATTTCTATCTATATCCATGAAATGGTTCAACCTATGGGCAATTATTCCAAACCAAGACTATTTAAACCTATCCTAATAAGGCTACAGATCACTCTAGATGATGGCTAATCATTTAAAGGCATTAAGTTTAATTCAATAAGCAGACGAATATATATGAAATTAAATGAAACAATAAATAGCATTAATCAATCTTCATGACAAAACATATTAAAAAAATGCTAGTCTATGGTTTAATGCATAAACATGGAGTAAAATACATCAAAGGAATAAATTACAACTATGAAAGAGTAATAAACGACAAAGAAGAGAAATAGGAATGAAAACGATACTTAGTCTCAATCCTTGTGTCTCATCCATGCGATTCCTCCTCTTGGAACATTGTTCTTCGTTCCTCCTGATGATTCTTTCCCGGCAGTTGCTCTAACCCTAAACTGATGTTGCTATATGTTTTCTAATGCCTATGTTATATAAGTTATGTAAATAATAGTAACACTTATGTATAGTCCCTACTAAGGCTTTACAAGTTTGGAGGTCAAAAATGCCCCTAAAAAGCTATACAAGTCAAAAACTCGCTAAATCCCATTTTGAGCCTGTAGCCAAGGCGTGGCTTAGCTCCCCAAGATGCATTCATACCTAGGGTGATGCAAACACAACCCAAGGATGTGGTGGAGTTGCACAAGGAGGTCATAACATCCAAATGCCGGTCAGACCAATCACGCAACATACGCATTCGAGGGCTAAGAAGTTGCAACAAACCATGTTAAGGTTCGTCAAAGAGATTGTGGACCAACAAGCTTTGTTCTTCAACAATGGGGGCCAAGACGTCATTAGGATTCAAGGGTTGAAGACTGTTAATGTTTTGGAAGTTTAAAATGCTCAAAAGTTTGATTTGATGTCCATGTCGCGACATCAACTCTGAACTTCTGCATGTGGTCAACATCGAGCTTGTCTTGATGTCGCGACACCAATTTCTATGCCGTGACATTGACTCGTTGGATCTTAAATGATGTTTCCTTTTGTTTTCCTTTTTCATGTTTTGTTAGGGTTTTGTTTTAGGTATTTGTTGATGTATCCTCAAGCCTATAAATAGATCAATACAATGTAATTTTGTGAACTCGTTTTGACAATTGATAATACAATTTGTGAGAGAATTTTCATCAATTTGTCCTCTAAAGACTTGTGGTCTTTTGCAAGTATGACTCTTGTAATTGCCACCTAGAATACTATCATGGTTCTTGTCACTTCATAGACAACGGATCGGTATCTCATACACTCAAGAACAAGCACTTTAGGCTATTGGTTTGCTAACCATAGCGTCTAAATCTGTCAAGTTGGAATTATCTTGTGTTTTTGTGTTTGAAGGCGATCCGGGTTCCACAAGCACAATATTGGTGTTAGGTCTCGTGGCATTATACTCGGGGTTTGCATCATAGGGGCCATTCGTTGGGTGCGGCTTAGTTCCCCAGGTGCACTCGCAACCTAGACCCTATAGGCCATCACACTATTTTTCCTTCGTTTTCAATCCATTTGGCTTCTGATTGATCCCAAATTTATAAAAATAGCATAAAATACATAAATAAGTGTATTTAAATATTTAAAAAACATAAACTAATATTTAGATACTATAATCTTAAAATTACCAAAACTCAAGCTAAAATGCGTGTAAGTAACTCTATTTCAAAGAGTTAACACACGCTGATTATCATGGTCAATGGAACCCCTTTCAGTTAATTCTCCTTGTAAGTTTACTAAACAGGCCACACAAATCATTCAGAATTCTCTTTCTCAAGAAAATCCAAATGAATCAATGGTATGAATCGCTATGACTATGATCTAAGTTCAGTTCACACATATGATCTTGAAGAACGGATTAATACTTCTTTGCATAATATAATTATTAAACCAGATCATATAAATTACACATAAGAAAGCATTAAATTCAATAACCCAAACACTTATAATTAGGTAAACAACGAAAACACAACCCAAAACACGTATACACATAAATGCAAGTTAAATAATATAAAATAAACATGAAAACAGTACATAAAACACATACTAACATATAGAAAATGAAATGTACAAAGGCACACACTTAAACCCTTAAAGTGCTCAAAATTAGGGCAACACATGATTAATTTAGGTGACAAATAATCCTAGTTTCTTGGGTTATCAAGGCATCACCATGTTTAGGCAACACACAAAGCTAATCCTCTATTTACAACCAACATCTCCTAATCATATGGGTGATGACTTAGTAATTAAATCCACAATAGAAGGATGCAAGGAAATTCTACAATATTTAAGATCTGAAAACTTATTCAAACGAGAAGTTCTAAACCTATATGACCACCACAACTTCATAGATATCTCTAGAACAACATGATCTAGTTTCTAAACTCCAGGACCACTTTCATACCTGGGTCGAGTACTTCTCTACCAAGATTTCTAATGCATCGTCCTTCCCTACTCAAATTCTCCCTGAAAGAAATCAATAAACATCTTCGATATCCTACACAATAGTCATAGGAGGTTGCATTACTATAAAGAAATATAATGGTATAAAGATCAGTACATGCTTTATTAGAAGTAATCTTTCACCTATTAAAAGAATTTTCATTTTTCAACAAGCTAATTTATGTGCAATCTTATCAATCAGCACAAAAGGATTTAGATAATCTATTTAGGAATGTAAGTTGGCTGCATCAATTGGGCAATATTTTCAAGATTTGTTTCAAGTTATAACAGATTGGGTTAACTATGAAGTAGTTTCTAAACAATTGGTGGTTAAAATAAGGAAAAAACTCAATCGAGGGGATTCTACAAAAATTGCTTCAAAGCCTTATATGCTAGGAAATCTTGAAGGCAAGAAATAAATCCTTGTTTGATAACTAGGCTGCTACATAATTTCAAGTCATTCAAGAAGTAAAGTAACAAGTTCATTTTATTTTAACTACTTTTTCTTCACATTTCTTGCTCTTAAACTGATCAAACTTTGCTGTAGTATGAATGGATTCAGGTTTATGTGTTGACAAGATCTCATTTAGCAATAACTATATACTGGTTACCCCCAATAAAACATTTTTATAAGCTTACTATATATGGTATCTATAGGTGAAACCCTAGAGTTTCAAGTGGATGAGAAGTTCTTAGGGATAGTTCTGGGAAAATAATATTTGCCTTTGGTTCATTTTACTGTCTTTCAAGGACAAGTTTGTAAGCAGAATCACAAGCTCTACTAAATGGAAGTGTTCAACTTTATGCTCCCAAAGGTTTTACCAATCTTATTGTTGAATTGGATTCACAGGTTTTGGTTAATATCTTCAACAAATTATCAAAGATACCTGGGAAGATTTTTTCCACAATTCAGAAATGATTTCAGCTCATTTCCGACAATCATGTGTCTTTTGTTCATAAGTTTAGAGAAGTGAATTTATTAGATGATTGGGGTTATGACAATTCTTCTAATATGATCTTTGATCATAATAGTTGACCCCCATTTGCTATATCATTGGCTCAGTTAGATAGAACTAGTTGGCTTAGTTAGATAGAAGTAGGTGTAGGAATCTTAGATTTAAAAAAATGACAATTACGGTTAAGGTTTTTATATCTCTAATTCATAGGAAGTTTTGGTTTTATGTCCCTCTTCTCGTCCCTTATTTTCATTATTAATAAATAGTTTGCATTAAAAAATGTTGGAACATAGCTCTTGATCTTCTTCCTTTCTTTAAAATACCCTAAATAGGTAAAAAGAAATCCTTCATTTTTGGGATTGACTAGAAAGTCTTGAAGATAATCCTTGATCTAGATGTTTCCAACTGATGACAGATAGAAATTGCTTTGTTGCCGTTTATGAGCTGACCAGAAGAAACTTCATATTGTTTAATAAAATTCATCAAGTTGCTCAAAGATTTCTAGTTCCCATTGAGAAAATTATTACACCATCTGCATAGGACAAATAAGTCATAGGAAGATATTGTCTTGAAGTAGAGTAATATTTAACAATACTAATTACTAACTTCAAATTGTCTCTTGAGAACTCCACTAAAAGCCTTAGTGGCCAAGATGAAAATGATAGTGATAGAGGATCTCCATATGTCCTCTCCTGGTAGACCTAAAGAATCCAGCGCGACTACCATAAAACATAATTGCAAAGGAATTTCCTTGAACATAATTGGCAATCAGAGAAGTAAATTGTGCAAAATAAGCAAACTTATGTAGAACTTGATTGAGAAAGCCCCAAGATATCCTATCAAATGCCCTGGCCATATCGATTTTAAGAATCACGTTTCCCCCCTCTCACTTTCTTGTCAATGAACTACACCATTTCTTGAGTCAAAAGATTATTATCTAAGATGTTTCTGCCCAGGACAAAAGCACTTTGTTTTTTGAAATAATTCAAAATAATTTTTAGAATTCACTTAGCAAAAATGGAGATGAACTTGTTATTTAATATAATGCTCTAATCAAATAAAGTATTTTTCTTCACATACCATTTTAGATAATGTTTAGTGTTTTCATATAATCTCCTACTCTTTTCTCGAGGCACTACAATTTCTAAAGAAATAAAAAATAATTCTTTAGTTAAAGTGGTATATTTCTTATTATGAATTACACAAGAAATTTCTAATTGTAAGTGCATTTTCATGAATCGATTTTATTAATTTATTTTCCATAATTTTTTATACTTATTTTTGTGATTATATATATATTTTTAGCATATATTCACAAATTTTATCTGCTATGACTTTGGGTAGTTTTTAATATTAATATAAATATATTTGGACATTGGTATTTAGGTCACATTATTTATAAAATGTAAGAGTAGAGTGCCAAAAATAAATTATGGAATGCCAAAATCAATTTTCTAAATTAAAATCACCACTTATTCACTAAATATTCATCACTTGAATGGTGTTACCTTTCTCTTCTTAGGTAAATAAAAGCGATAAAATAATATTAATGGTTCTTCTCATACAATCTAAAAGGAACAGTATCATTAGTTCAACAAAATATAAAAGAATTGACTTGTGACTTTGACTTGAAAACCAACATATTCAGCTATAATTCAGATAGGAAAATAAAAACATGTGAATGGTGGATATTGAAGAATTGAAAACAATATTAATAGAATGTAGGGGTCAACATGAAAGAAATGGTATTTATAAGCAACTAAATGCATAAATTTAGGAGACAGGGTTGAGACTTGTGAGTTTGAATTTCATATTCACATCCAATGTATCAAGAGAAAGAAAGATTAAAAGTTGCTAAAAGACAATGGAGTATACCAGATTTAGGACTACTAAAATTAGGTTATAAGATGTAGTTTATCATTGTCAAAATTTCCCATATTTGAGGTAAGATTTTCTTATCTCATATCTAATCACTGAAATTTGAACTTTGTTACTTTTATATATAAAGGTTCAAAATGATGTGAGGTGGATAATGTGGCTAACTTTGGGATACAATAGGCATACAATCTTTTCATTTAATTAATTAGTAAACTAATATTATTATTTTTGAAATTTTAAGATAATATTTGAAATTTCAAGAAAAATTGACTATATCTTCAATAATTCAATAACCTAAAGAGTAGTACACAAGGCAAAAAATGCACTCGTCCAAATATGCAAAACTTGTACACATGGAAAACTAACAACTTGTCCACATCAGCAGTTAACAAAGTTAGGCTATGCATATCAGATATATTTTGATAATGAAGTATAGCTCAGATAGTATGACATTGCTTCTGTTATGATCTAAATCGTTGGTTCAAGTCATTAATGGAGGAGTAAGTGGAGATCTACTATAGATCCTATTGTAATATATATATAAATGTTTGAGGGCAATACCTGGACTTGTCCTTGGTTGGACAAGGCTTGTTGAAATTGCAACCATGTTTTGAAAGATTCTCCAAGCTGTGGATTGTCTTCAGCAATTTCTGCCCAAGACTTTTGAACTACTACCTTTAGTGGTGTAGGGTTTTGAGTGGATGAAGAGGTTTCATCCTTTTTGGATTTTGGTGGTTCAGGATCACTCTTTTTCTTGCGGGGCATTTCTGCCCTGTATGAACTCTCTGGTTAGGTAATCCGGCAAAGAATTAGAACTACCTTTGATGAACTCAATATCAAAATCGAAAATTGATAAAATTGCTTGCCATCTGGCAAAAATTTATTTTGAAGCAAGATTTTTTACATCTTTTTGTAAAACATCTTTGGCAGCTTTGCAATCAATACGAAGCAAAAACTTTTGGTTGAGAAGAAAACGAAATTTATTAAAAGCTTTAAATAATTAACAGAATTGAGGAATACCTCAGGCGAAGTGTTGGTACAACCTACTTCTGCTAGTGGTACTCTGGGAGGAGAGGAAGGGGAGAAAGAAAATTATAACTTAGAAATTTTTTCAGATGATTCTCAAAACTGAAATCATCCTATTTATAGAGAAAATTTACTATTGCTACAGTGTCAAATATTGACCTGTGAACAGTAACTTCCCGTGATTTATGCCGCTACAGTGAACGGTATTTGTACAATTTGAACAGTAAAGAAATTTCTTTTTTGATAGTGGAATAATTCTTTTGGGCATTATTCCAATGTTTTGAAGTAAAACAAACAATTTGTTCAGAAGTAGAACTTCTTTGTTTTAAAATGCCACCATAACCAATGTCAGAGGCATCAGTTTCAACAATTTTGAAAAATTTTGGATCACATAAAACTAAACAAGATAAATTCTTAACTTGTAATTTTATGTATTTGACTGTGTCTGTGTGTTTTTGTGTCCATGCAAGAGGATTCTTTCGAAGTAGACCTATCATGCAAGGGTTTTGAAAGAATACTAAGATTAGGAATGTGTTCAGAGATGTAATTTAAACATCCTAAGAACCTTTGGTTTTATGGTTTTATTCCAGAATCTGGTCTGGAAATTTATCAGCAAATTCAATCGTCTGTTGATAGGGATAATTTTGCCTTGGCAAATATTATGTCCTAAGAACCTGATCGAAGTTTGACATAGACTAATCTTCTCTTAGCAGAAATGACTAAACCATTTCTTTTAGTTACATCTAAGAAAATATTGACATGTTTAAAATGCTATTCTAAATTATCAGAATAAACAAGAACATCATCAATGTAAACAAGAATGAAATTGAGATATGGATTGAAAATATCATTCATAACCTTTTGAAATTCAGAAGGTGCGTTTTTTAGGCCAAAAGGCATTACATTCCACTCATATTGACCAAAAGGGACTGTGAATGCAGTTTTGTACCTATCAGAAGGATGGATTTGGATTTGCCAGAATCCAGATTTTAAGTCAAATAATTTGAAAAAATTGAAGAAGCATGCAATCTATGAAGCAAGTCATTTTTGTTTGGAATAGGGAACCTAATCCACTGTAAAAATTTGTTGAGAAATCTTGGAGCTTCTCAATTCTCACAACCCCTAGAGAATTTTTGTTAACATAAAATGCAGCACAGCTCCAAGGGGACTTGGAGGGACTGATAATCTTCTTGGAAAGAAGATCATCAATTTCTTTTTTGCAGAATTCCAGAAGCTCTTGATTCATCTGAATAGCACGAGCTCCAGTTGGAATATCTTTTTCTAAAAATATTTTTCATTTGGTAGAGTTACAACATGTTGCTTTCTATTCCAAAATGCAGTTGGAATATCAGCACAAACTTGAGTTTGAATTTTATTTTGCAAATCATGAATCTTTGTTTTGAAAACTGGATCTTTTAATTGATTTTGAAGTCGTTCAAATTTAAGATCTTTTTTCAAAAAATTGATTTGATTCATTTTCATTTGCAAAGAATTGAGGAGTTTTTTCAAAAGCTGGAAATTTGAAATGAATGAATTGATTTCTTCTTAAGGAGTTGATAATGATACCTTGAAAAGTAGTAGTATAAGGTATCAGATAAGCAATGAATGGAACACCAAGAATCACAGGAGTAGTGATATTCTTAGCTAATAAAAAAGTATTGTAGGGAAAACTACAATCAGAATATCTGACTTCTACATCAGATAATTTGAATTTGACTTCCAAAGACTCACCATTAGCACTACTAATGCGCTCCCTGGACATATTGCCAGACTTTGCAAGTTTGTAAAAAATCTTAATCTTCTAAATTTAGAAGATTCAGTTGTCAATCAGCTAAACAATCTTCTCTTAGATGTCAGTGATTCTGACTCTAATTTCGAAGAAGACAATCTTATCAATGCCTTAGAAGATGATGACTTAGGTTACTCTTCTTCCTCCTCCAGTAAAACTTCAGTTTCTTCTGAAACTCCTCAAATAAATGTTTTAACTAGAGAACAGGATCTTATTCTTGAAATTATGATTGAAAAATTTCCTAATTCTGAACAACGTCATTTTTATTTACAAAGATATAAACAAACTTTTGAAACAAATGATTTTCAAAATCAAGTTTCTTCCTCCAATCCTTTGGTAAAACATCCCAAGGTTTTAAATACTTACAATCTTAGGGATATTTTAAACAGATTTCCAAACCAAAATTTTAAGAACATCAATTCAGGATTTACAATCTGAAATTGCTTTCTTAAAACAAGAAGTTAGAGAGATTAAAGCTCAGCAGCAGATTGACCAAATGGTCATTCATTCTCTCCAACTTTCCCAATGTTCAAAACAAGTTTTTGAAAATTGTGTTGAAACTCCTTCAACCTCTCAAGTGTATGAAGATCATTTGGTTTTATCTGAACAAGTGATTCCACCTGATCAGATTATTGAATGTGTAAAAGAACAGTTTTTAAATATTTTAAATAGAGTTACTGTTCTCAAATTTCTTATTCAAATTACTTTGGTTATTAATAATGAACTTTTCATTGGTGATGCTACTGCATTAGTTGATACTGGTGCAGATTTAAATTTTTTACCATCCTCAAAACAAAAAACCAGAGAATTTTATGGAGTTAATACTTAAGGATTCTCAATCAGTTATTCCAAAAAATAATATGCATGCTAGTCAGGCATATTACACACATTCAACCTACCAGATTCTAAAGGTTCTCAGACCTTCTGAATGGGGCAATGATCTTAATAAATTAAGGTCCTTCTCTGGTCCTGAATCCCAAAATTATCCTGGTTATTCTTACTGGGATTACCAAGGTGCTTGGTTTAATACCTTTACCAATCAAAATATTGAGAATAAACATTCTTGTTTGTTCTTCTTCAAAAAGAATAAAACTTATTCTTTCCCAATCTGGTTTAATAGATTTTGGTCTTTAATTGGACCAAATGAATCCATTTTACCTTCACCAATTTTAGAAGGCTTTGAGTTTTTCAAATCAAAGTTTTCACAACCCAATTCAACAATGCCAATGACCCTCCATTTCTTACTCAAGATTCGCATTACCTTGGATTTTCCAATGGAGATTCGAATCATAAGGATCTCTAATGACATTGCCCTCAGGATCAATTCTAATGGCATCAAAGATATTGTCTCTATCATTTTGGGATAGATGTTCATCCCACCAACCTTTAAGTTGTCCAGTAAATCCGGCAACTAAGATATGGCTTGTGCTGTTGCATCTGTCAGCTTATACACACTAGATTTCTAGTCCTAAGGCCACCATGGTCATCTGCTGGAGTTTGGATGTGATATTATACTCAGAAACGCCATCTATGTTCCATTCATAGATATTGTTGGCATTGTAAGAGTTTTGAATCACATTGGGCTGTTCTTCTAAAAGAACATCAGGATGGGTAGCTCTAGGATAATAAAGCTTATTGGATTTCTTCCAAGAACTAGAAGAGGGTTGAATTCTAAGCTTAAAGATGTCATTAGACTCAGGCTTAGGAGTTTGAGGAACTGACTCAGAATCAGAAGCTGGTTTAACCCTATCAAGTTAATTGACAGAGATTGTAGCTTTCTGTTTGTCATCCTTAGTTTTCTCAGTATACAGAATCAGAAACATAAGCTAACTTAATAGCTTGTTCAATATTTTCTATCCTAGATTGTAATTCACTATCGATCTTAGGACTAGAAATCTGGGTCCTAAGTTGACTGGGAATTTCATAAGGCTTAAAGATGGGAGTATCTAAAGCTGATTTGTAACCAGAAGGTTGTTTCGATGAAGAAGCAACAACTGGTAAAGGAATGGAAGAAGTTGAAGGTGGAATCTTGACAGAGAGATGTTCACCAATAACTTGTAAATATTTATTTGTAAAATTGTTTTGTTCAATTATTGGTAAAAGGTCTTCATTTAAAACTGCAGTTTTACCTTTAAAAGGTGCAGCGTAAATTAAAGCATTATTTACCAAAAATTCAAATTTTCTCATTGGAGGGAAATCAGAATGAACTTTTTCCCCACTCGAGATTTGCCAAGCTTTGGTCATAAAAATTGATTAAGTAAAAGGATAGTCAATTTTGTTTTGTTCAGCATAGGCAGAAAACCAATCAAAGAACTGAACATGAATTTGATAATGATTTAGAAAAGCATAAAATTCTTCTTGAATTTTAGTTCTCTTATCATCTTTATAGTTTTCGAAAAACCATTGTTTTCTTACTTCATTATGAGGTGCATAAAACTCATTTCGAAGTAATTCTTTGTTAATTTGAAAATTTGATTCAACAGTTAAAACATTAATCTCTGCGTCAAGTCCAGAAGGATTAAGACTAGAGTAAGTTGGAGAATTGACCAAATCATCATCTTCCTGTTGGACAGTGTAAGAGCCTGTGGAAAATTAGATTCTGGTCTCATTCCATGGATTTGGGTATTAACAGAAGAGACAGAGTGCCTAGCACTTTGTGGGTTCTGAAAATCACTAGTTGAAGTACTGGAATTCCTAGGAGATATAAATCTAGCACTATTTGATCTATTGAAGGAAATTTATACACATCGAGATGTGTATTGAGACATGTTGGAAACTGATCAAGTATTGTTGTCCTCCAACAGGCTGTCTCTTAGGCAGTATCTAGTTTTGAGGAAGGGATACTTGATCCCACATTATTGGCTTAGGAACAGATAGGTGAGATCTGCTCGAATCAGTTTAAAAAAGAATTTTTTCACCTTTCTTTTGAGTTCTAAGAGCTCCAGAATTAAAAGCGGAGTTCATAGCTTTGTATTAAAGTCTAAAAATAATAGCAACTGGTAAAGATCCAGTTTTAGTTTTATAATTTGAAGTCTTAACATTTAACGTTAAGGAATCTAAAATGTTTTGATCGTTTAAAGAAACTGAAAAGTTTGGAAAACAATCAAAATAAACAGGACCACCACATAGGCTGGTTTCAACCATACCAAGTAGTGAATCATTAAAATCTAGAAATCTGGCATCTCTTAGACATAGTAAAAGAGACGTATCCAGACCTTCTCTAGATAATGGTTTTGCAGCAATTTGGGCAAGTCCAAAATGTAAATAATGGTATTTTTGTTGTGTACTTTCAATTGATTTTTGAGATGTGTATTTGATCTCGTCATATTCCAGACTGAAAGTTTTGTTCAACAGTTACCATTATTTACATTTTGGACTTGCCCAAATTGTTGCAAAACCATTTTCTTTTGAAGGTCTGATTGTCTCTTTTCCAATCTATCTAAAGATTGAGAAATATCAGAGAAATTGATTTCTTCTTTAAGAGAAGAAGGATTTGAAGAAGAGGAGGAGGAGGCTTGAGAAGATCTAGAATTAGATCTGAAGAAAGCACTCATAATTAAAACAAAATAAAATACAAGAATAAAATTACAAAATAAAATGCAGAAAATAAAATAGAAAATGCAGGAATGGTTTTACCCCCTTGTTCCCTTTGGCACAGAAACCTTCGGGTTTCATAGGATGAAAATTATAAACCAACCATGTTAATGTTTGTTTTAGATCTATCTAATTATGTTTAAGCTGATACTAATTATTTATTATAAATATAAAAGCATAACTCAGATCAATAGAAAGTCTTTATGCAAATCTTAACATTCAATCTAGATCTTTGTAAGAACAAGTCCTTACACTCTATGGATAGAGGACCTATCAAACCTCAACGCCTGTTCGTCGGCTAAACGGCAACAGAGTCATATCCCATAGGACCAACAATATATATATACATATATACTAATTCTAACCAGTGATTTCCTTGATTGGGTGAAAAGCAAAAAACCTTATGACACTTATCTACATTCCTTATATCCATATCTTGCACACAAAATTGTTCAATTGATTTTCAATTATATTATTTGTATATTTTTTTAAAAGTTAAATACACCTGTACATTAGTGGTTGGTCAGACATCCGTTTTACTAATAATTGGAAAATGATACACGGAGGGGGACGTAGACCAAAACCTCCAGCAAAATACAAATCCTATCTCATATGATAAACCATATTACAATGAGTAGAACTGCCCAAATTTGCTGGGAAATCTTCTACTCTATTACCCTTTCTATACACATGCAAGAAAGTGAGAGGGTTTATATGTTTCAAACAATGAAAACACTGCTGAATAGTACTATCAATAATCCAAGCTATAGAAGCTTTCTATGTAAGAATAGTAACCAACATTTGAGAATGCAGATCAGTGATAATATTTTGGCACTTCCTTGTCCATGCATAATTTGATTCTTACAACAAAGCCAAAGTTTCTACCAAAAGATTAGTATCAAAATAAGAATAATAATAAGAAAGTGATGCATAAATGATACCTTCTAAGTCCCTAAGCACTCCACCTCCGGAGATGATACTTGAACTTCCCTTACAAGCTATACTAGTGTTTGGCTTGTAGAACTGAGTTGGAGGATAGTTCCATTGAACTACAATCACCCTCTTACTGCTACTTCTTTGATAATGCAACCATCCTAAAGGAAAGATGGGAAGCTCAGTTTCAAATTGATTTGAAAACAAAAATCCACAAAAGGTTGTGTTGCAAGCAATCAACTGCTAAGCATATAGTTTGTGAATAGACATAGATCTTCCCTTAAAAAAACCTCAATTTCTAGCCTTTCAGATTTCCCAACAAACCAAGTTAGGAACTAGTTTGTATAATTCCATTTTTAATAAGCCTACTCCATTGTATAACCACCAATCATTTAAATGTTGGGGCAAGTTCCCTCTTGAAAGTGTAATCTCAAATACTAGCTCAAAATGTCTCCAGACATTTTCATCTAACTGACAAGTCAAAAATAGACGCTCCAAAGTTTCTTCTTCTATACAGAACTGACACTTGGAAAGAAAATGAATACCTTTTCCCTTTATAATGTCATCCAATGGTTGCGAGCATTGAGAAGTCTCCACATAAATACATATATCTTTAAAGGCATTCTTCTGCCATCTTTTATCATCTTTCTAGAAAACAAGTAGAGTTCCCAGCTTGATAACTGTTATTGCTAAAGTGATAGAAAAAACTGCACAAGAAGTTTTCTTCCGTGAAAATATGTCAAGCTCAATTGACAAATGTAGTTCTTTTTGGCATAGCCATTGTATCAAAGGAAGGACAACAATGTTTGATCAGCTCTACATCCCATCTAACTCCTTTCCATGCCTGATTTAACTTTATATCCCAAAGGGGATAGACTTCAATTGGAGGTAAGCCAACTTGATCCCAACAATCAAACCCGAACGAAGAATTACCTTCCCTCTTAACAAATTTAAGTGGTTTAACAAGATCTGTCACGCCCCAAAAACGGGACCGTAACACGCCGCGCTAATGGCACACCGGTTCAAAGCGCAAGGCACAAACGAACAGAGCAACAAACTTAACCGCAATTTAATAGAACCATCAAACGATTTCTTAACTATAAAACCGAATAAGTTCATTTTTACACAAAAATACGAATTACAAAATTCCTTCTTAGTACAAAAGATGCTACAACAAAAACAAAGTTCATCAATACAAAACCTATCTAATATACTACCCCTCTCCAAACAAAAGAGAAGCTTGGAATATTATCCGCAGAGTCCTACCAGTAATGTAGAATCTGGAGCACAATCTAAAAGCTGCTAACGCAGTGGAGAGTCCAAAACGAGCACCTAATCTGAAAAATTATAAATCACGTGGGGTGAGCATAACTAGCTCAGTGGATATCATAAAAGCTCTTCAAATGGGGCCAAGCATTTCGATAAAAAGAAAACATAAAGATAATATCATTTGTGAAAACCATAGTCATGAAGCAGTTTCTAAAATGTCTCATGCCATTTAAACATCAGTAAACCATAATCATAAGTAGTTTCTAAAGTGTATCATGCCATTTAAACGTCAGGCATGTCCAAAACACAGCCAAAAAGATCCAATCATTTCAAAACATAGTATGCTAAAGCATAGCGTAGCCAAAAAGATCCAATCATTTCAAAACATAGTATGCTAAAGCATAGCGTAGCCAAAAAGATCCAATCATTTCAAAACATAGTATGCTAAAGCATAGCGTAGCCAAAAAGATCCAATCATTTCAAAACATAGTATGCTAAAGCATATCGAACAAATCCAATGTTCAGTTTCAATCCGGAATATAATAAAATAGCATGAGTATCTTTTAGGCTCGAAGGTATGACCTACAGTACTAGTCAGATCTAGTAATCTACCACACCTACTAGTCTGACCGGGAGGTCAAGTTATCCCAGCACAAGACCCCGCAGTCAAATAGTTCATAAAGTCACAGCAGTCACCATGGCGTCCCATGGATGACTATAGAACCGGAGCTCCCCAAATCAAACATTTCCAAACACATCCAAAATTATATACCTAGGTCACCTATGAGCCAAAACAGTTATAAAATGCTTTCATATCAAAAGAGTTTGTAAACATATCAATTGATTAACATAAAATAGCTTGGTCCCGATTTCATATGTAATAGTTTCAAAACTTGGTAAAAGTGCAGTTCCAAACATCATACACATTTTAAAATCCATCCAAACATATTTCGAAAGTCGTTAAACAAAATACAAGTGGAAGAGGGTCTATGTTGCCCACCTATCAAAGCAAAAACTGCCCAAATGTATGCACTCAATGTCGAAGTTGGATCAGATAGAAAACGACACCAATAGCTCTTTGGTCAAAAATGACCTTTTCACAATTTCTGACCAACTTCGACAAGCTAAAACCCCAGTCAAAACACTTAGTTAACCCCTCAAATTCGTATTACAGCTAGATTAGGAGATAATAAGCTCAGTTTTCTAGAAAAACCGAAAAACTTCGCCTCTCCCTAGGCTATAATTAGGCTATCCTCCCTGCCAATAAAATCCAATTCCAAGGTATTCAAGGGACCTTGGTTACAACCCAACTCAAAACAACATATTCAACCAACCAATAAAATCCATTTCCAAGGTATTCAAGGGACCTTGGTTACAACCCAACTCAAAACAACATATTCAACCAAAAAAATCCATAAATGGAAAGGTTCACCGGAGCAATCTGTGAGCCGGGACTATTCAATTGCATTCCATTGGATTTTGGAAAACACCTAAAACCATCAAATTATCATCTAAAGACCCTCTTATACACATCTTAATGTATCCAAATTATCCTAGTTGCGCAAAACTTCCGCTTACTTACAAAATGAAGGGAAATCAATTCCACTTGGTTTCAAGTCTCAATTCCTATCCAAACTAACCTTAAAACACTCTTAAAACATCATTATGTGCATAGACATAAGCATTCATAGCATAACACTCTAGACCACATATGGAAGACAAAACCCTAACTCATAATCTTAAAATTTGTAATCTAACCATGGAAAGTTGTTAAAAATCAACCCCAATCACTTCCCAACCTCCAAAACACTAAAAACAACCCATAACATACATAAATCAACATATATAAGGCTGCAAAGAGGGTTTATTTTCAGCCCTAAGAATCCTACAAAACTTGAAATTAAAGCTTGAATCATAAAGCCCATAAGCTATAAATGCTAAAATACATAAAATCCCTTACCTTCCAAGTGATTCCTACTTGAAATCCAAGAAAATTTTTGGGGGAAAATAGAGGAAGAAGTTCGGCCAGCAGCTTGGAAGAAAATGGAGAAGAAATAACAAGAAGAAGACTTAAAAAGAATTCCAAAGTTGACTCAAATAGTACCCATTGACCAAATAGTCTCCAAGTCAGCCATTAGCGCGGCGTGTTACCTGTCTACTAAATACACATTCTAGATGTGCCATAAGACAACACTCACACACCACAGTGGCAGTGAAGGATCTTGTGAAACCCAGTATTTTAATAGTTTACCCGGTACCGAAATCGCGTAAATCGAAAAATTTGCCGAATTGAAAAACGAATAAGTTGAAGTACCTTATGACTAAAAATAATTTGAAAAACATTTTAAACCAATTAAAATCAAAGAACAAGGCTATTAAAATACTGGGTTTCACAAGATCCTTCACTACCACTGTCCTTCTCAAGCTGAGGAAGCATTCCCAGATAATTCCATGTAGTTAACTGATGCAATACATTGTTCAGGTATTTAAAACATATGAAATTTCCCCATAGTGAACTCCTGGCTCGAAAAATACACCAGAGCTTAATAGACATCCCTGAACAATTAAAGCAAACCTTTGAAACCCAAGGCCACTCTGCATAATGGGTTGAGCCATTTTCTCTCAAGACCTCCAGTGCATTATCCTTCCAAATTCATATTCACCCCAGAAGAAGTTAGAAAACTTTCTTTTAATTTCTTTGACCACACACTTAGGGTCAGTACTAGTAGCAAATATATGGGAATGGAACTCAGTACATTCTTGACAAGCAAATGCCTTCAACCTGTAGAAAGAATTTTTTCTCCCCAACCTGCCAATTTGTGTGTTATCTTATCAATATTGGTTGAAATAAAGAGTGAAATTTCCTTCCTGTTTTGTTGGATATCCAAGATAAATAAAAGGGAGATCCTTCTTTGCAAATCTAGTCATCCTTGAGATTAGTCTTAACCTTGCTGAATTGAGCTTTGAATGGATATTACTTATATCTAATCCTTTTACTTCATGATTTCTACTCGTTTCTTGCATGTTGTCAACTTGTCAATTCTTCATTCCTTGTCCAATACAATTCTTGGCATATTTAATCAAATCTTGCATCATCACTTTGCCATTGTTTGGAAAAGATTGAGATAAATGATTTTTACACAATGGAATTTAAATTTGATAGATTTACGAAGTAAAATTGTTCTTTACCTATTGGAGAACAACATTATAATCTCCAATTATGAGTTAATATATTAATCGAGGATAAAATATGGGGAAAACCTATGATTTTTGAGGAGAATGAATTATAGATTTGATGAAATATTTTTACAAATCTAGATTTTCTATGGTTTAGAAAATAAATTTGACAATAACAAATTAGTGGTTAGATTTTGAGATGAATTTGAGATTATTCAAAAAAAGGGTTTCCAAGAGAAAAGATTTGAAAAATACGAGGAATAGATAGTCCATATATTGAAATTTTGGCATTCACACATTGTCCACATCTGAACACCGTGGTGGTCAAATGTTTGAAATGGCTCTCCTATAGTGGAGTTTTTCCTACCTAGATAGAAAGTGTGTGACTTTATATACATATTGATTGTTGTTTACAATTCCATGGAAATGTCATGGACAGTCGTTTATGTGTTAACTGTGTTAAGATAGAGTATCAGAGAGTGAAAAGTGATTGAATTTGATGCCTTAGTAGGAGAGAACGTAGAGTTTATCAGTCTCCCTCTATGGATGGTACGAACCGTATTATAACCATATTGTAAGATTTGGGCTCATCTATGGGTCGCTGGTAAAACCTGCAAGGCGAGGTCAGGGCTTTCCCTAGTATTACTCTTATTCTTGAATAAGTAATTGTATGAAGAATGAGTCGAAACTCTAATAGGAATTCATATACAATTTGTCAATAATAATGTCATTGTGCTGAATATTTTCTAAACCTACCTTTATAACCCTATTTATAAAGGGATAAGTGAGACTAAATGAACTTTCAAGAATTTTCAGAGTGAGTTATTGTTGTGGGACGGAACTCCAACCTTTGTGTCTTGATTGTCCTTAAAAAAGTAAGTCGTTATTGTTGAACCCCAGTATGTTAATCATGTTTTGAGGATGACCAAATCACACTAATGGTTTGAAAACAATTGTGCAGAAAAATAGGTAGGTTCGGACGCAAATGATCGTCCGAACAAAACAACCAGAAGACTCCACGGACACAAATGACTGTCCGAAAGACAGACCTTCAAATGATGGTAATCGTCCGACACAAAGAACCTGAAGTAGTCTCGAACGAAGAACAGTGTCCGATCATATTTCCAGAAGACATTGCTTCGATCGGACACAGGTCCGGACTCATCCTCGGACGTCCGAACGAATATCCTCAGAGAACGGACGCAACGTCGAACGCAGGGTTTAGCAGCAGCCGTCCGATTGGTCCAACGGCTTTTTCGTTCGGACGCACACTTGCTGCATCAGCCGTCCGAAAGGTCCAACGGCTAGTTTTCCAGTAAACAGAAAAAATAGCCGTTGGAAAGTTGTTGGAAGTAGATTTTGGGCAACTATAAATACCCCTAAGCCTGAATTAAATAATAAGAGACTTCTACATTGATTACAAGTAATTCTTGAGCTATTTGGGAGAAATAGTGGGTACAAGTGTTGTAATAGTGTAGGTAGTTTCGTGAAAAGAGCTTAGTAGTGTAAGAGTTCTTCAAGTGTAAGAGTGGAGAGATAACAATTGTAACAAATAGAGGTTGTGAGTGTAAAACTCTTGGCTCAACTAAAGGAAATTAGTGTGAGCAAGAGTGATCCTCATTTGTGTACAAGAGGTTATTGTCTCACCTACTTTGAAGAGACATTTAGTGGCTAAACTTCAAGTTGAGGACTTGGTAGTTGCCTTGTAAGAAGCTCTTTGTGGTTGTAAGCTCCAAGCTTGAGAAGCTTGGGAGTTTGGTTTGATTCTCTTAATCTCAATATTCTTATTTGTTCTTTAAGCTTAAATTGTTGAATATCTATTGTATCTTGATTTGTGCTTAAGTTTTTAATTGGTGCATAAAGTTTGAATTTCTATTAAGCACATAAAAAGGTTTGTTTTAGATACAACCTAATTCACCCCCCTCTTAGGTTGCTTTTTGGGCCAACAATTGGATCAGAGAGCTTGCTCTCTTTCTTTTGGTTTAATCACCTTTGAGTAAAGATCATTATGGCAACCAATAATGCTTTGTTTTTAGAGGGGCATTGCATTTCTAGACCTCCCATGTTTAATGGCATTAATTTTGTTTTTTGGAGGGATAGAATGAAAATTTTTGTTCAATCTATTGATATTGATTTATGGTATATTATTTGTGAAGGTCCTTATGAGGCCAATATTCTTGATGAAAATACTCTTAGATTAAGGCCTAAAACTAGATTTGAGTTAAATGCACAAGATAAAATAAATTTATCTTTGAATGCTAAAGCCATTAATAATTTGTATAATGCCTTGGATGCAGATGAGTTTTCCAAAGTAAAAGGCTGCAAATCGGCCAAGGGAGATATGGGACAAATTGAAAGAAATCCATGAAGGAAGTGAAGATATAAGAGAGCAAAAGAAGTCACTTCTTGTGGCTAAATATGAATCCTTCAAAATGGCACCTCACAAGAACATTGACAAGATATCATTGTAGGTTCAATGATATGGTAAAGGATTTGGAAGGTTTGGCTAAAAATATTCCTTAGGTGAGAAGAATAGAAAAATTTTGAATGCTTTACCTAAGGAATGGGAACCTAAATCCATTGCCATAGAGGAGTCTAAAAATTTAAATTTTATACCTATCGAGTCTTTGATTAATTCTCTAACCTCCTTTGAATTGAAGATGAAATACAATGTACAACATGAGGTGGCAAAAGGAAAAAGAAGCATAGCATTTAAAGCTTCATCAAAAAGGAGAAAAGACTCAATGAAGCCTCACTTCAACAACTTCCAAATCACTTGGGATGATTGCAATTCGGATGGAGAGGTTGAAGAAGAATATGAGGAGGCTCAAATGGCATGATTTTATGGCAATTGGCAATAATGAGGTATCCTCTAGTTGTGATTCTTGTGATGATTCATGTGATAATGATGATGATGATGTTGAATCATTTATTTTTAAAATGCATGAATGTTTGAAAGAATCATATGCTAAGAACAAAGAGTTAAAAATTAAAGTAAATACTTTATTGAGTGCCAACTCAAAACTTGTGCATGAAAAAAATTCTTTGACAAAAGAAAAATTTGTTGAAAAAACCAAGATCATGGAAGAACAAGCTTCTTTGAAGAAGTGATTAGATGATCTTGATGATATTTTGAAAAAGAAGAAAGAAAATGTTTTTGAAAAGAAAAGAACTAGAAATATGTTTTTGAACAAAAATTTTATCACCATTAGAAAAAATGATTTGTGCTTGGTTAAATCTAAATCTTCTTTTTATGGCAATAAGAATATTAGTTGAAATTATTTTCATCAACATGGCCATATAAAGAAAAATTGTTATGTTAAAGGAAATGAAAAATTGGGATTAAAAAAATCTATTTGGGTGATTAAGCATGTTACTAATCCAATTGGACCCAAGAAAGTTTGGGTACCAAAAGTTGTTGCTTAACTTTGCATGTAGGTATGCTTGGAGAGCACCAAGGAATTCAAGATAGATTATCTATGAAGGGTATTCAAGGCATATGAGCTAAGATGATATTCAAATGGGTAACATCTAAAATTTTGTGTGCTTTCATTTATCAAGTTGAACTATGTTCTTTGGAATATTACTCATCTATGTGTTTGAATTTGTTTAGAATGCTAGGAAATATGTATCCCCAATTCTTTTTGTCTATAATAAGTCACAACTTGTAAATGAAAGGGGGAGCATTCAAATTTTTTTTAATGGATTATTTTGCAAAAAATTGCATCGCACATGCTTCATTGTTTTGATGATGTTTTTTGTTGAGGAGTGAGCAAAAATTGTTTTGATCCTAATTCTTTGCATGAATTCCCTCATAACTACTTGAATATATATTCTTGAAGGGAAGAAGCTCATGTTTTGCATAACTTGACATATTCTCCATATACTTATATTTAATTATATTCACCTTTCAAGGGGGAGAACAAACTAAGGGGGGAGCTTAAATTGCATTATCTTTCTTATGCTTTGATGATGTCAAAAGGGGGAGAAAATATTGGACAAAACTTCTTAACTTATGCTTCATATTTTTTGGTTGTTTTTAAAATTTTCCAATTGATTTGTCATCATCAAAAAGGGAGAGATTGTTGCACCCCAGTTATGTTAATCATGTTTTGATGATGACCAAATCACACTAATGGTTTGAAAATAGGTGTGCAGAAAAATAGGTAGGTTCGGACGCAAATGATCGTCCGAAAACAAAACAACCGGAAGACTCCACAGACACAAATGACTGTTCGAAAGATAGAGATTCGGACGATGGTAATCGTACGACACAAAGAACCTGAAGCAGTATCGGACGAAGAACAGCGTCCGATCATATTTCCAAAAGACATTGCTTCGATCGGACGCAGGTTCGGACGAATCATCCTCGGACGTCCGAACGAATATCCTTAAAGAACGGACGCAACATCGGACGCAGGGTTTAGCAGCGGCCATCCGAACGATCCAACGGCTAGTTCGTTTGGACGCACACTTGCTGCATCGGTGTGATAAACCCCAAATAATTTCTTTGAACTTCCCAAATAGAACCTCCTTTGGTGTAACCAGGACAAACCCACACTCAAGTAACAGGAAAGTTGGTGATTCGTCTACATAAGTATTGAGTGTCTTAGTTGTTATACCGTCAACTTCATGAGGCTCTTGGGAACCGGTTTCTTGCAAGACATTTTCAATTTGTTCTTCTTGAACTGGTTCTCACCCATTGGTAGGGAGGTTGGAGTCCAATGTTCTTCACCATTTACTACCCCTAGAATCTTGAAAAGTTGGTCTTGTAACCGATTGTTGGATGTGGCTTGATCTTCATAGAATCTAGATATCTTTTCTTGAAGTTGAGCTTGTTCTTCTCGGAGTTTAGCACTCTTCTCCAAAAGTTCTTGAATTCCAATCCACAAGTCCATTGATCTTGCCTCATTATACTCTTGGATTGATGGGTGAAAGAATTGGGGCTCCATTGATTCGTATAAAGGATCTATGGGTGTAGGGAAAGAATAGGGATAATCTTGGTAACTTGAGAAAGAATTTGGACAGTTTGACCATCCCGTTTGATAATCATAAGAGTAGGGAGGATAATCACAAGAAACATGCTCATTGGTCATGCCTCCATAGTCATAAGGATGATAATATCCTTGTCATGAGTTATTCCAATTCATTCCTTGCGTACTCTTGTAAGACCGACACAAAAACAAAATACAAAAGCAAGTACTAACACAAAAGTACACAAACAAGAAAAATTGGAGAATTTAGACTAGTAGCTAGCCAAAACTATCCACTAAAAGAGAAAATCTTTTTGGATTTTTGTAATAAAAGTGACACAAACCACAAGAAGGGAAAATCTTTTTGGTTTTTTTTTTCAAAATATTGAAAACACACATACAATGGAATTAAAACAAATAAAACTAATTTACACTTTAAAGTAGTATGCTTGTCAAATTATACCGATATTGCCAAAGACCCAATCCCCGGCAACGGCGCCAAAAACATAATACATGAAATATTTAGTTATAAAATTTATAATATTCTAATCCAACTATTAACTAGATAACACACCGCAAGTGTACGGGGTCAATAATATATAGCGGAGTAGGGGTCAATCCCACAAGGATTGCTTTAGTAATTACCGGTTATTTGACTCAAACGCTATTTGAAGAAATCATTATGGAAGAGATTTGACCAAATTAATCTAAGAAATAAATTATATTTAATCTACAAAAGCAAATAAACTAGTTTAACCATTAATCTATGAAAGCAGCAAGTAAAGAAAGCATTAAATTTGAAAGCAAGGAAAAGTATGTTATCGTAGAAAGCATTAAATGAGAAAAGAACTATAAAACGAGAACTAAATAATATAAGAAAACTTTAAGAAGGGTTAAGAATGCTTATTCTCTAATGAAGAATCACAAGTTCTTGGTCCAAGGTTGTCAATCTTGAACCTCCTCTTCAATCCTTCTTAAAAATAAAGAAAACCCTAATCTAATCTAACGAATTTCTATTCTAATGTCTAATTTAACTAATAGCTGCCATCTTCTTTTCAACTCCCCTCATAATGAACAAGTAATAAAAATCCATAATTATCCTAATCAACTCCCACACACCTAAAAGTATACAAGGTGAGTTTGTATATAGGATGAGTAAGGATCGTTCCCACGACAACTATTGGAACAATTACTAGGTTCACAAGCCTATTTACTAGTTAGACAAAATAATCTGGGGTTTTTGACTAAATTTAAACTAAATTCAATCACAAGAAATTGAAATAAAGACAAGAATATAGAATTCTAACCCTATGGAAAGCAATTAACGATAGTTAACTAAAAACCCTAATTCAATCTATCTTACTTCCAAGAATTAAATCAAGAACAAAAATTTAAATTAATCTACTCCACAGTAAAATAAAAGTAATTAAAAATGATCCAATAAAAGCCTAACTACTACACTATGGAAGCAATTAAGAATTTAAAGAAAATAAAACAAGAACGATAATTAAAGAATAAGAATGGAAGGAACACAGAAATTGAATTTCAATAAAAATAAACCAAACTCAGTAATTGTAGCAAAAACGAATGAGATGAGCGCCAAATGTTGAATTCTTGACAAGAGAATAAAATTCTTGCCCGAACAATTGAGAAAATCTACCCTACGGCTAAATTATCGTTCTAACTATTAAAAACCTTAAAAACTAAGAATGTCTTATGATTATTATTGTTTCCTCCCCTTTTGTTGGTGTATTTATAAATGTTTTTAGGGTTTTGGGGCTCGCTCCAAGATGATAAGTACATGATTTCCCATGAAAACGGGCTCACAAGAGGACTTTTCTTATATTATAAGCAACCTTATAAGAACATCTGTCAATCGACGCTTGGACACTGCATTTTTGTTATGTTTGGGTGACAAAGGGCATAACCAAAACAAGCTTATTTCTGAGCTGGCGCATAGGCACTTCAATTTTGCCGCACCGGGCGCCAAGGTAGAAACAACTTCAATTTCCTCCTCGACTTTAACCATGATGCACGCCGAATTTGAGAAAACTCAAAATATGAAAGTTGTATCTCTAAGTCTTAGCTTTCCAAAATATCTTAAATCACACCAATTGAAGCTTAGAAAATAAAATTATTATCAATCTACCAAACTGTATCAGATCACACCTCACCGGTGCACGTAACTTCTAATTTTGCAATTCTCTTCCACTTCTACAATCAATTTGAACTCTTTCTTCACTCAAACCCTAGAAAACTCAAATAAACCATTTTTGCTCATAATTAATCAATTCCTTCTTATTCATCACCAGAAACAAGGTAAACGATACAAGAAATATATGATATTTAAGTACTTATCAACTACCCCACACTTAGTTTTTAATTGTCCTTGAGCAAAACATTGAAATAAATCACAAACATACAGTTAATTTTACAATCAACACATGTCATCAATCATCCATATAAATAACCAAGAACCAAACCATCATAAGGAAAATAGTCAAATGATAATAAACCCCTATACATTAATTCTAGCATAGGTGTGTGCATAGCCATACAAAAATAACTTTTAAGACACCTCAGATCAAATCATGCAATCCCCTTGAATTTTTCTAAACACTCCATAGCCTATTCTTCTTACATTTCTCCACTAATGTAGACCACTGACTCGACTTAAATTAGGTAGGACTTTTAGCTTGTAACATAAGGCTAGGGTCTTGGCTAACAAAGAAGGAAAAAAAGGATAAACAAATAAGAAAAAGTGCTTTAAATTAATGTGTGCCTCATTAACATAAAATTTCTTTTTGAACATTAAAACACCCATCCTTCAAAAAAGTAACCCCATACTTAATTCTCCAGACACCAATAAAAAATTTGTGCAACAAGCAGAATAAAATCATTCTTTTCAATTTCTACCTTACTCACCAACACCTTATAAAAAGCTATCTCCTTCCGTTATTTTTTTTCTTCTTTTTCTTTTCTCCGAAATAGGTACCAGTGGTAGGCACTACCTGCAAAAAATATCTACGCAGATACTAGTGATAGGCACTACCTACTAACACTCCAATGCAGGTGCCAGTGATGGGAACCACCTACAATGGTCAATAAAAAAATTTTCTAACACTCCTACACCTTAAACTGTACACCATTCATTCCAACATTCCCATACAACTACCTTCCATCCTTATATTATTCCCTTTACAATTAATGCGGCATTAAAGCTCTTTAAGGGATATTTAGGATAGTCAGAAAGGAAGATAAAAAATGAGTTAGAGCAAAAAAAATGAATGGTGCTTCTGTCCATTCAAAACAAATTAAGACTCAAATAGGATTCTAGGGATAAATTTTACTGTAAAGGTTGTCTTGAAAGACTCAAACATCCAAAGAAATGGCTACCCTCATCTTTAAATCAAATCAAATTTGTTGAACCCAAAGCAACCTAAGAGGGGGGTTCTGATTCTTGTAAGAATTGGGTTGTTTCCAAAAAGAAACCTTTCAATGTGCTTAATGAAAATGTAAACTTTATGCAACAAATAAACACTTAAGCACAAATGATCAAAGATAAATATTTGACAATTAAAGCTTAAAGAACAAATGTAAAGATTGAGATAGAGAATATCAAACCAAACTCCCAAGGTTCTCAAGCATGGAGTATATCCACTAGTAGTGCCTCTTCAAATAAGGTGAGGCAATAACCTTCTTGTACACAAAGTAGGCTCACCCTTGCACCAACTAAGTTCCTGTAGTTGAGCCAAAGGATTTTACAATACAACCTCACTTTTGTATACTTGTTATCCCTCCACTCTTACACTTGAAGATCACTCACTAGTCTACTCTTACTCACACTAATTCTCTCCAGTTGAGCCAAGAGAAATATACTACCCAAACCAATACAACCCATAATATTTTAGCCTATTTCTCCCCAGATAGCTCTTACTAGTGTTTGTATTGAACGTAGTAGTTCTATTCCCATCATTTGGATGTCCTTGGGCTATTTATAGATGAAAGATGTGCTGAAATTAGAAATCTAACGGTCAAAAAACTAGCTTTAAAAATTAGCCGTTAGGGGATCGGACGTCTGATCATGCATCCTACAGCTTCATGAACAGTGTCTCGGACGGTCTTATGCATCCTATAGTTTTATAAATAGTGTCTCGGACGGTCATATGCCTCCTACAGTTGTGACAGAAAATTTCTTCATTTCGAGCTCCTTTCTTCGGACGGTCTTCAATGTCCGATTTTTTTGGCTTCGGGCGATCTTCAACGTCCAATCCTTTTGGCTTTAGATTCCTTGTTTCAAATGATCTTTTGCATCTGAAGCACGGTCCTTCAGACAGTTATCTGCGTCCAAAAGATGTGTTCTTCTTCGATGTTGCTGGTCATGTTTCGGATGCTCCCTTGCGTCCGAGCTCTTTTCTTTCGGATGCTCTTTATCTTCCATAAGGTGCTGCTCAACTTTTGGTTGTTTTTCTAAATTTCTTAATTGTGTTCGAATGATCATTTTCGTCCAATCCTTCTTGTTTTTGCTGCACACTTGTTTTCAAACCGTTAGTATGATTTGGTCATCATCAAAATGTGATTATCATAACTGGGGTTCAACAATCTCCCCCTTTTTGATGATGACAAATCGATTGGACAATTATAAAAACAACCATAAAGTATGAAGCATAAGACAAGAGGTTTTGTCCATAATTTCTCTCCCTTTTGGCATCATCAAAACATAAGAGTAAAAGCAATTTATATACATGACCCCTTAAACTATGCATACAATTCAAGTAAGTATATAGGGGATAAGTTAAGTTAAAAATAATTTCTTCCTTTCAAGAATATAAAATCAACTAGAAATGATGAAATCTATGCAAAGGATTAATATTAAGGCATTTATCATTCATTCCTTACCAAAAAGCATCATCAAAATAATAAACCATATGTGATGCAATTTCTTATGAAACAAATAAGCCATTTAGAAATGAGAATGCTCCCCCTTTCTTTTGCAAGTAGTGACTTGATATACATAAAATTTGGTGATCCTCATACCCCAACATTCTAAACAATTTCAATCACATAGTTGACTAATATTCAAGAGATTCACATTATCACATTCTCAAAAAAATTAAATGTTACCCATTTCAATGTCATGTTAGTTCTTATGCCTTAAACACCCTCCATTGATAATTCACCTTGAATCCCTTGGTGCTCTCCAAGCATACCTACATACAAAATTAGAAAACAACTTTTGGTACCCAAACTTTCTTGGATCCACTTGAGTTAGTGAATTCACTTAATATCCACAGAGATTTCATTCCCAATTTTTCATTTCTTGTAACATAACAATCTTTCTTCACATGACCATGTTGATTACAATAATATCACATAATATTCTTATTGCCATAAAAAGAAGATTTAGATTTTACAAATCGTAAACCATCCTTTCTAAAGGTGGTAAAATTCTTTTTGATAAGCACATTTCTAGTACTTTTGTTTTCACTAAAAAAACATTTTCCTTTTTCTTTTGCAAAAGTACATCCAGATTATCTAATCTCTTCTTCAATGAAACTTGTTCTTCCTTGATCATGGTTTTTGCATCCAATTCTTTTTTCTTCAAAATATCATTTTCTTGAATCAACATATTATTTTCATGCACAAGTTTTGAGTTAGCACTCAATAAAGCATTAATCTTGATTTTTAGCTCCTTGTTTCTAGCATATGATTCTTCCAAACATTCATGCATTTTAAAAATAAATGATTCAACATCATCATCATTATCATCACTAGAATCACAACTAGAATCATAACTAGAGGATACCTTATTATCTCCAATGGCCATGAAAGCCATTTGAGCCGCCTCATATTCTTCTTCAACTTCTCCATCCGAATTGTAATCATCTCATGTGATTTGGAAGTTGTTGAAGTGGGGCTTTCTTTACCTTTTCTTCTTCTTGGATGGACATTCATTTGCAAAATATCCCGCTTGGCCAAACTTGAAGCATTTATGACTTCATTTTGAGAAGCTTTTAGTGCTATGCCTCTATTGGCCCTTGCTTCCTCATCATCTTGTACCTTATATTTCAACCTCAATTCAAATGAGGTTAGTGAATTAATCGAAGACTCAATAGGTATAAAATTTAAATCTTTTGACTCTTCTATGGCAATGGATTTAGGTTCCCATTCCTTGGGTAAAGCATTCAAAATCTTTCCATTCTTTTCACCCAAGGAATATTCTTTACCTAAACCTTCCAAATCCTTTACAATATCATTGAACCTACAACACATCTTGTCAATATTCTCATAAGGTTCCATTTTGAAGGATTCATATTTAGCTACAAGAAGTGACTTCTTTTGCTCTCTTATATCTTCACTTTCTTCATGGAACTCTTTCAATTTGTCCCATATCTCCTTAGCCGATTCGCAACCTTTCACTCTAGCAAACTCATCTGCATCCAAAGCATTATACAAGATATTCACGATTCTAGCATTTAAAGATAAATTTACTTTATCTAGTATTGTGCATTTAACTCATGTCTAGTTTTAGGCCTTAATTTATGTGAATTTCATCAAGAATATTAGCTTGTAAAGGACCTTCACAAACAATATACCACAAATCAATATCAAGAGATTGAATAAAAAATTTCATTCTTTCTCTCCAACAAATAAAATTAATGCCATTAAACATGGGAGGTCTAGTAATAGAATGCCCCTCTAAAAACAAAGCATTATTGGTTGCCATAATGATCTTTACTCAAAAGCTACTTAAGCTCAATATAAGAGACCAAGCTCTGTTACCAATTGTTGACCCCAAAGTAACCTAAGAGGGGGGTGAATTAGGTTGTTTCAAAAAACAAACCTTAAAATGTGCTTAATGAAAAATGTAAACTTTATACAACAAATAAACACTTATGCACAAATGAATAAAGATAAATATTTAACAATTAAAGCTTAAAGAACAAATGCAAAGATTGAGATAGATAATATCAAACCAAACTCCCAAGCTTCTCAAGTTTGGAGTATGATTAACTATAATCCACTAGTAGTGCCTCTTCAAAGAAAGTTAGGCAATAACCTTCTTGTACACAAATTAGGCTCACCCTTGCACCAACTAAGTCCCTCTAGTTGAGCCAAAGAGTTTTACAATACAACCTCACTTTGGTACACTTGTTATCCCTCCACTCTTACACTTGAAGATCACTCACTAGTCTACTCTTACTCACACTAATTCCCTCTAGTTGAGCCAAGAGAACTATACTACCCAAACCAATACAACCTACAATATTTTAGCCTATTTCTCCCCAAATAGCTCTTACAAGTGTCTGTATTGAATGTAGTAGTTCCACCCATCATTTGGATGTCCTTGGCCTATTTATAGATGAAAGATGTGCGAAATTTGAGCTCCAACGGTCAATAAACTAGCTGTTAAAAACTAGTTGTTAGGGGTTCGGACGTCCGATCACATGTCCTACAGCTTCATGAACAGTGTCTCGGATTGTCATATGAATCCAACAACTTTATGAACAGTTTCTCGGTGATGGTCATATGCATCCTACAACTGTGACAAAAAATTTCTTCATTTCGAGCTCCTTTCTTAGGACGGTCTTCAACATCTGATCATTTTGGCTTCGAACGGTCTTCAATGTCCGATCCTTTGGCTTCGGATTCCCTATTTTGGACGATCTTTTGCGTCCGAAAGATGTGTTCTTCTTCGGTGTTGCTGGTCATGTTTCAGACCCTCCCTTGCATCCGAGCTCCTTTTTTTGGATGCCCTTTATCGTCCGTAAGGTGCTATTCAACTTTTGGTTGTGTTTCTTTGATTGTGTTGGAATGATCATTTTCGTTCCATCCTTCTTGTTTTTCTGGACACTTGTTTTCGGGACACTTGTTTTCAAACCGTTAGTACGATTTGGTCATCATCAAAACATGATTATCATAACTGGGGTTCAACAAAATTATCTAAAATTTCACTTCGAAGGTGCAATAAAATAAGTGTCTAGAGTGTAATATAAGTGAATCTACACAATTATCTCTTAGTGCCAAAATTTCATAGCTACAACATTGCACGGATATTAGTGCCAAAAATTAGAAATCATGTTAGGAAAATATTAAATATCGACTACCTTACTCATGACAACTTCGCTCAAAAATTATCAAGTAGAAAATCAAAGAAACATGCTAAGCAGTTAGTGAACAAAATTTTCAAAAATTTGAAAAGCTCTCAAATCAAAAGCGAAGCTACAAATATAAAAGCAAAAATTGAACAAAACGAACAAACAAACCTCCAAACAAATAGAAATTAAGAAAACTCCCCACCCCACACCTAAATAATAGCATTGTCCTCAATGTAAAAATAAAGAGTAAAAAGGGAAAAATGGAAAAACGGAAGCTTCTCTGTCAATGAAGAACGTTTGATGCCATTTATGTTGAACTAAATACCCTTGAGTTGTAGTCGAAAACATCAACCAGTAAAATGAAATACAAAACATAAAAACCCTTAAGATATTAAGAAACAATAAAACCAAGAACTAAACAAAAGCACAAGAAATAAAATTAAGAAAAAACATGGGTTGCCTCCCATGTAGTGCCCTTGTTTATAGTCCTAGACTTGATTTCAGCACTTGAGATCAATTCAAGTACTTAAGGATGGTCGGCCATCCTTTTCTTTTGGATTTTCACAGGAAAAGTTTGACACCATTTTTCATCACTCTTGATGCTTGATTTCCAACAAGAACTTGAACTTGCCCTCATTTCCAAGCATTTACCAGATATATTGCACAAATGATAGCCTCAAGTCGCTCTTTGCACTACTTTTTCTTCTTCTTGCTCATGGTCCTTTCACCCAAATCCTCACCTTTCCGCGCTTGTGAAACCGATCCATGAATCCATCCCATCTCACTTTCATCATCTGGTGATTCAATTTCGGAGTCTTCATTTATTTCAACATCCTTTTTGAGTGCATTATCTCGACCCACCTTGGGTACCTCGTTTTCAAACCTATCAACAAATAAACCAAGGGAATAATTAGCATATTTTTTCTCAAATATTGGAACATTATACCGGTCATCATAATTAAAAACATCAATTTCAACAGATTCATTATCAACTCGCAAAATCAACTTCCCTTTATTAACATCTATTAAAGTATGTGCGGTTGACAAAACTGGCCTCCCTAGAATCAACGGAATTTCATTGTCCTCGTCGATGTCCAACAACAAGAAATCAACGGGGACACCGACTTCTCTACTTGCACAAGCACATCTTCCAACAAGCCATAAGGTTTTATCTCAGACAAATCTGAGAATTGGAGTGTAATGTTGGTTGGTTTTGCATTGGTGATCCGTAAGTTATCATAGATGGCCTTCGACATAATGTTGACACTCGCCTTCAAATCACAAAGTGAACGATGCAACGTGTGTCCTCCAATGTTCACCGGTATAGAGAAACTACTGGGATCTTTGAGTTTGGGGGCTAACCTCCTTTGAACAATGGCTCTGCACTTGGTGTCAAGACAAACTATCTCATCATCATCCCATTGCTGCTTCTTAGCCAATAGATCCTTTGTAAAAGACTTGAAGACCACCAATCCGCACATAATTTCGCATCTTATTGAGAACATTAACCAAAAGGATATTTACATTCACCTTTTTTAGCATCTAGAGAAACTTGTGGAATTGTTTCCCTTTTTCCTCCTTCTTTGGATCAATGAGTCAATGAGGAAATGACACTTTTATTGTAGGGTCCAATTTAAAAGAATCATTTGCTTTTTTCTTTCTCGACTCCTTTATTGCTTTCTCCTTGGTCATCTTCTCATTGTTATCTTCAATTTCAAGTTTTTCTTCAACTGTCTTGGGTTTTGGTTTCGCAACTTTAGTATCAACCTTTGTCTTGTCATTTTGTATAACCAATTCCTCCCCACTCCTCAATGAAATAGCGTTTGCGTTACTCTTTTGGATTTGGAATTGTGTCGCTTGGCAATTCTCCCATAGGTCATTCATTATTTTGGCAAGCTAACGTCCCAATTGAAGTTCCATATTTCTTGTAGAAGCTCGCAAATTCTCATACTCCCTCCTCAAAGCTTCAACGTCCTTACTGTTTCAAATTATCCCTAGTGGATTGATCATGATTTACATATGAAGGATAACTGGGATTTTGAGGTGGGGTTCTTAATGGTGGAAGTTGGTCCAAGTTATTTTGTTGAGGCAGAAAGTTTTGGAAATTTCTTTGGTATGGTAGTTGATATGGATGATAAAGCTTGATTGGAAAAATTAGATTGTTCCTGTGATGGTTAGAAGGATGGATTTTGAACGTTATTTTGATTTGTCCAAGAAAAGTTGGGATGGTTCCGCCAAGATGGGTTATATATGTTCCATAATTGGTGGGCTGATTTCTTGAGGTGAGATTTGTGATTAGAAATAAATTGAATCTACTCATCTTACATCACTAATGTTTCACAAAAGCCATTCTGGTGATTTCCTTCATAGAAATCACAATTCAAGATCCCTTGGTTTGTCGAACTAATGGAGTTCACTGAGCTTTTCCCCATATTCTCTATAGCTTTGGTTAAATTTGAAATGGCACTCATCATCATGTTCTGCTAGACTGAATATATGAAAGTATCATAGCTAGGCATACCTCCTTGTTGGATGTTGACTTCATTCACTTGTTGTTGTTGTCCAACTGTGGAAGTTATTGCTCCATGATAATAATGAGTGGATGTCATTCTTTCTAACAACTCTTGCACTTCCTCCAGAGTCTTATAGGGAAAAGAACCTCCCACACTAGCATCAACTATCAATCTAGTCACTGAAAATAATTCATTATAGAAGGTTTGGACTTGCAGCCATAGAGGTATAGCATGGTACGGACACTTTCTCAACAACTCCTTGAAGCGGTCCCAGGATTCACCTAAGCTCTCTCCAGTGATTTGTCTGAATGATGTGAGCTCGTTTTAGAGTTTAGCGGTCCTAGTCGGTGGAATGTGTTTGGCTAGGAATTCTTGAACGAGTTGATCCCATGTTGTGAAAATGGCTTGTCGATATGACTACAACCAGGACCTTGCTTTATCACATAAAGGAAAAGGGATTGCTCTCATTCAAATACAACTATCGGGGTGGAATCCATTGTACCGGAATGTATCAATGACCTCCTCAAATCTGATCAAGTGCTCATAGGGATCTTCATTTGGTCCTTCTCTAAACATAGCATGTATTTGGAGCATTTATATTACCGCAGGCTTGATTTTGAAGTTATTTGCTTACACAAGAAATCGAGCAATGCTAGAACTCGCCCCCTCGAAATTGGGTATGGCATAATCTCTGAGATGTCGGGGGTTAGCATAAGCATTAACCAAGTTACCATTGTTGCCTACAATCTCCTCTTGTTCATTTATAGCGTGGTTTGGATTCTCTATTGGATGGTCTCCTTGGTTTGAGTCTTGTCGTCTACGGTTTCTACTTATCGTATGTTCAATCTCCAAGTCAATCAGATGAAGTGGTGGATTCGATGAACGAGTATCTACCTTAAACTATAAGAAAAGAAAACCAAAGAACAAATATCAAAGATAAAATCCAAACAAACTTGAGAGAACAAGAAATAATTGAAAATGAATATGATGACAAAAGAAATAAAAAAAGTCTAATCTAGTAAGACTCACTACACCTAATATTTTTGCCAAACAAAAATAGTCCTCAGCAATGGCACCAAAAACTTGTTCAGTAAAATATTGATTAGGTTTATGAGAACAATGAACAAGTAACAAAGAAAACCTTAATTATCCTAATCAACTCCCACACACTCGCAAGTTCACCAGGTGAGTTTGCATATATGATGAGTAAGGATCATTCCCACAAGAACTATTGGAACAATTACTAAGTTCACAAGTCTATTTACTAGTTAGACAAATTAATGAGAAGTTTTTGACTAAACTAAAACTAAATTTAATTGCAAGAAAATAAAGTAAAGACAAGAATGTAAAATTCTAACCCTACGGAAAGCAATTAAATATAATTAACGAAATCCCTAATTTAAATCTACCCTACTTGCGAGAATTTAATCAACAACAATAATTTAAATTAATCTACCCTATGAAAGCAATTAAAAGCGTTTAAATTAAACCCCTCCATGACTACTAAACTATGGACGCAATTAAGAATTTAAAGGCAATAAAACAAGAACAATAATTAAAGAAGAAGACAACAATAAGAACAAAAATTGAATTGCATAAAAATAAATCAAACTCAGTAATTGCAGCAAAAACAAATGTTGATGGTCATCGAGTCTTGAATTCTTGACAAGAAAACAAAATCCTAGCTTGAATGCTTGAGAAAATCTATCCTACAGCTAAATTATCTTCAGTTAAATTATTGATCTAACTATTAAAAACCTAAGAAACTAATGATGAATGATGATGATTATTGTTCCTCTCCTTATGTTGATGTATTTATAGATGTTTTTATTTGGAGCTCCAGGATGATAAGCACACGATTTTCCACGCAAACGGGCCCATAAGAGGACTTTTCTTGCAAAATAAGCAACCTTATTAGACCTATCCATCGATCAGTGCCTGGGCACTGCACTTTTGTATGCCTTGGCGCCAAGGGCATATCCAAAACATGAAGTTTCTGATGCCTGGAGTTGGCGCCTAGGCACTGTCAATTCTGACGCGCCTAGGCGCCAAGGAATGAAACAGTTTCAACTTCCTCCTCAAATTTGAACATGATGTATGCCGAATTTAGGAAAATGCAAAGCATAAAAGTTGTAACTCTATATCTTATCTTTCCAAAAAAAATCTAGAATCACATCAATTGGAGTTTGGACAAGCAAGTTATACTCAATCTACCAAATTGTGTCAGAATCGCTCCTCGCCGGTGCATGTAAATTCCAATTTTGCAATTTCCTCCACCTTTGTGATCAATTTTAACTCTTTCTTCGCACAAACCCTAAAAAACTGAAAATAAACTATTTTAGCTCACAACTACTCAATTCTTACTTATACATTAACAAAAATGAGGTAAACGATACATAAAATATGCGACATTACGAGCTTATCAATTTTCACATGCGTTAGAGTTGACCATTAGTTCACAGACTATAGTGCTAAAAAAACTTTGGGAGTAAAGTGATAGTAATGCTACAATTCTTCCAAGGGTGTAAAGTGTAACTAATCCTTAATTCAATTTTTATCAAATTATTTATAATATATTAACTAACCTTTGTATTCAACAAATAGTCTTTTTTTATTCTGTTTCCCAATAGAGTTATCTTTCCCTTATTCTTTTTTACTACAACAAATATATGGCAGGGAAAAAAATATGATTTTCAATGACTATTTGCCAACATACTTTTTTCTTTTCAAAATACTCTGATGTTTTGTTACTGTCAAGGAAAACAAAATGTTATGTAAGAGAATGGCTTTTAACTCTAACATAATAATTGCATTTATTCTTGATAATCTAATTTCCAGCTTCATTCTTGGTCTCGGATAAAAGTCAAAAAATTTGACACGAAAAAATAAATCACATTAGTATTTAATTAATTGACCATTTAATTATTGATATTAATTAAATTCTTATCAAATTATTTATTATAAATTAACTAACCCGCAATATTCAACTAATAATCTTTTTTCATTATTAGTTATCTTTTCACAAGATATATGGTGAGGAAAAGTGTCATTTCCAATGATGTTTTGGTTCTACATTTTTTTATTTTAAAATCTTCCGAAATCTATTACCGCTAAGGGAAAAAAATTTGATTTTATAGGATTACTTCTAACATAGTAATTATATATATTCATGATAATCTAATTTTTCATTTCATTCTTGATCTTGGGAGAAAACCAAAATGTTTGACGGGAAAAAAATAAGTGTTAGAATTCAAGATATCAATAACCACACAATAATAACCCTTATTTTTTGTGTACTCTTACACTTCAGTATTACAATATGGAAATTTTAGGAAAGTGAATTAAGTTTAAAAGTCAGAAACTTTTGCATTTAACTTTGTGTAGAATAGAAGCATTTCAAAAGTTTTTTCCTAAGCAATCGCTTACATTCTAGGCCAGCTTTTAGTAATACTCATTCAATTGTACATTAATTATTAGATAATTAGTCTATGTATTTACAATCTTTTGCAAATGTATATTTCAATAGAGCATGAATTAGTCCATGAATTGGATTAATTCAACAGATTTTATATATTAGATATAACTAATTACAAGAAATCTTGAAACCAATAAGACTCTTATATTACACATCTTGAAAGCTTTAAACTATTATCCTTAAACCATACTTATACAATTATACTACATATCTTATTAGTATAACATTTTTACTATCAATAAATATATTAAATGCACTACTAAATTACTATTAGTATAGATAAAATTAGGTAATCATATATATTCCTATATATTGTATTATATAACTTAACAGAGGTTAGTGATTCAATAAAATTTTTCTATAAGAATTGATTTTGGCAAGTGGTTCTGAATTTGTGATTTTGTGAATCAATTTTAATATGTATATATAATATATACACTAATACACATTCATCTATTAAAATTTATGAAAAATTGACCAATCACCACTTTATTGTACAGACACCCACGAGATTGAATACGACTTTCTTTTATAGTGAGAGATGGGATTCATGAGGCTTAACGTAGATAATTGTTTGCTTTTCGTTGAACGATGTTATTTATTTTTTTTATTATCTACGAACTTGTATTTTAAATTTGTGAAACTTTCTTATCTTGTATTTCTATCAAAACGCTCGGTTTCCATTTCAGTTATAGGTGTAACCAACCTGCTATTAAGAATATGGAAGAAATAAATAATAGAAAAAGAGCTCCGATTTGTTCTTATTTATCGGAAGTTCAGTTCAGCGTCACAAACCTTTTTGCTTTTCTTCTAGTATTCAAGGCTATATATTTTGGAGGCGTGTATGATACCTGGGCTCCGGGAAGGGGAGATATAAGAAAAATTACCAACTTGACCCTTAGCCCGGTATCATATTGGGTTATTTACTAAAATCGCCTACCAAATGATATGGAATTTACGGAATAATGTACTAAGTTTTAGTATTAGAAAATAGAATGGAAGAAGATTAAACATTCGATTCATTCGACTTGCCTCATTGGTCGAGCAAAATAACTCGACTTTAATCGATTTTGAATTTATATGACTTGATTTTGAGTTTGAAATTTTCAAATTAAAAGTCAAACAAGTCAAATCAACAAATCGAAAAATCAAACACCGATCGAATGAACACCCCTAAATACAACTCCTACAAATGTCACCATGCTCCTCACTTCTTGTTGCAACACGCTCGCTTCCTATTGCAACCAAAAAACATCTAAATTGGGCAAAATTCTCATTTCTTTGTCTTTTGGCAGAGTAAAATAAATAGGAATAAATGATAAAATGTTTGTAACATTTCAAGATAAACTAAAAATATTCCCAAATTTGCTCATCCGGTACTCACAAGGAGTATAAACAAACCAAATTCTTGCGAGGAGTTTGCGAGGAATTCGATAAAAAACTCGACTCGAGATTGAATTGACCGAATTCGAGTCGAATTTGCTCAAATTCGAATCTCTTGACAAACCGATTTCGAGTATATATAAATTATATTCGAATGCTCGTCGAACTTTTCAAACACGTATATAATATTTTTAAATTTTCTTATTATATATAAAATTACTAAATATCTAGATTCTTTAAAAAAAAAAATACATTTTTTACTTATAAAAAAATCAAACTATTTGAATTTGAACTCGTTTTACTTATTTTCGATCGAAATCAAATTGAACGCGAATTTTATCAAATTTTTCGAGCTCGAAATAGAGCTCAACTTTTGAAGCTCGTTTGAACATGAGTCCAAACTCGAGTCTCATAAAAAATTTCGAACTTGAGATTGAGTAAGGTACTACTCCTGCTTGACTCTTCTTGTTTTACATCTCTAGTGCAAACATGATAGTGAGTGCAAAACTCGGAGTTTCTGTGTGCAGTAGCAGTGATGGGGATGGAACTCGAAGGAGAGAAGGAAAAGAAATTTAGAGGAGAGGAAGAGAGTTAATGAGATGAGTAGTAACAAAAACAGAACAGACAATTTCTCACACGACACAAAATTAACAGGTTATGACACAACTTAATACTTATTGAGTCATTATTCGATCAATCCGTTAATGTACATTTCACACAAAATTAAACAAGTAAGATTGGGTTAACGGATGGATTAACATGATAACCTGTGTAGAATTGACTATAGTTTGGGTTCCGAACCGAAAACCCGAAAACCAACAATTCTAGAACCGGGACTATGGACGCAATTTCGGTTGCGATTCTCTCTTTTTTAGAATCGAAACTGGAATCGGGTAAAAGAAAGGAATATATATGTGTGTGTACATATATAGACACACACATACATATATATACACCAATGTAATTGATACATTTAATTTTTTTTAAAATTATCTTTCAGTATGGATTATCCAAAATGTATCTTTATTTTAATTTTTAATTGATCAATAAATAATGCAATTGTGTACTTATTTTCCCAAAAATAAAGTCTAAAATTGAAATATAAATAAAATACAATTTTTTTTTGTTTCTCATCTTAACTTGTATTAATTTTTTTAATATTATCCACTCTTTACTTTAAAAAAATTCGAAATTGGAACCATGACCGAAATCGGGATCGAAACTGACATTACAAAATCAAAAAACCGACAAAATTATCAGTTCTACAACCAGAACCAGAACCAGAACCGACTCCCAAGTTCTTGTTTCGATTTTAGCTCTCCCTGAAACCGGAACCAATAGTTCCAGAACTGTGGTTATGACTAAACCCGTCAAGGTGATGAATGAACAGATTTTACTAAATTGTTGAATGAACAGATTTTACTAAATTGTTGAATGAACAAATTTTACTGAATTGTTTGTTCAACTATAATTTAATATACCATACTTTAAAATTGTAAATAATAGATTTAATATAAGATTATTAAATCAAATATAATTTTTTTTAAAATTATTTTAAATATTATTTAAAAATTTTCAATAATTTTAATTATGTGTGTTAAATTAGTGTGAGAACATGGTTAATATTAATGATTGTTTAATTTATTAAATAATTAATTTGAAATTTTAATTCAAATTGTTAGCAAGTTATTCAATTTGTCAAATAAGTTTATACTTTCCATTAGAAGACATGAACACGACAAGCAACACGAATAGATCAGACACAAACACGACACGATAAGAAACGGATCCCATATGATACGACACAAAAAGAAACGAGTCGCATCTAACACGATACAATGATGACTAATGACATAACAGACTCATTGACACCCGTAATGAAGAACACAAAAATTTGAATTTTTTTTATGACAAACAACACAAAAACAATAAACAGCCTAAAATTGTCACAGTTTGAATAATGGCAAAACTAAGACAAGTTACACTGAAAGCAAAAGAGAAACTAACACCCTTTTGCAAACTGAATTTTAGTCCAACATCTGAAGCAGAAGCCAGCAATTAAAAATAAGAGGGAAAATTCATATCTCATATTAAATGAGCTAAGAGTTATCAAAGTAGATTAGCAATCTTAGACAGCAGTGAGAAAACGTACCAAAAAAAAAAACAAAGGGATAATTTATTATGTAATCCCGTTTCAAAGCGAACCAGATATAGCCACTGCATCAACTCCCAAAACATATCCTTAGCATATTATATTGAATGCGTACCCAAGAGTTCAAAATACCAACTTCTAAGGGCATCTTTGTGTTCAACATGGCTGAGGCAATATATGTCAAAGTTGAAGCAGTGTTCAAAGTCGTTCAACTGTAAATGGTATTCTATGAAAGCAGCTCCTTGCATTCTATATTGTCTACTCAAAGGACAGGATATGTGCTACAATATTTTTTATTTATATTTAATTAAAGAAAATTTTGGCACAAAATAAGGAATTAACTTGATTTTGTGTTAAACTAATTTGCAGATAGCTGCAGAAACTCTTATCATCAAGCAAGTAAAACTGTATTAACAAGTCAACAGGAGCTAAACAGAAGCTGAGAGCTACACAGAAACAAACAGTGAAGGAAAATTAAAAATGGTTGAGGCAATAAGAAGCAGTTTACTTGCATTTGATCATAACTGCAGTTTCTTAAACTAAACTAGGACACTAACAGATAAAGAAGTAAACAAAAAATTTCATCATATATGACAATCAACACAATCCCCATTTTGCGTGCAAAGGCAGACCATACGATGTGAGAATATCAGCCCATCTCACTCAATAATAGATTGAATAACACCGGCTCCAACAGTCTTCCCTCCTTCCCGAATAGCAAACCTCATTCCCTGCTCACAAGCAACAGGCATAATGAGCTCAACCACCATCTTCACACGGTCACCAGGCATCACCATCTTTGACTCCTCATCCTTATCATTCATAATCTGCATTACCTTGCCCGTAACATCAGTAGTCCTCATGTAAAATTGAGGCCTGTACCCGGCGAAAAAGGGGGAATGCCTTCCTCCCTCTTCCTTCTTCAACACGTAAACAATAGCCTCAAACTTAGTATGAGGCGTAATCGTGCCCGGCTTTGCCAAAACCATTCCTCTCTGAATATCTGCCTTCTGAACACCTCTCAACAACAACCCCACATTATCTCCAGCCATTGCCTCATCCAAAATCTTCTGAAACATCTCAACCCCCGTAACAGTAGTATTCCTGGCTGTATCCTTCAACCCCACTATATCAACAGTTTCCCCTACCTTAACAGTCCCTCTCTCAACCCTCCCAGTAGCCACTGTCCCTCTACCAGTAATCGAAAACACATCTTCAACAGCCAACAAAAATGGCAAATCAGTCTGCCTTTGTGGGATAGGTATATAACTATCAACAGAATCCATCAACTCATAAATCTTATCAACCCATTCATTCTCACCCCTTTTAATACCAGGATTAGCCATCAACGCTTCTAAGGCCAATAAAGCAGAACCTGAAATAATGGGAATATCATCACCAGGAAATTCATAAGAAGACAAAAGCTCCCTTACCTCCATTTCCACAAGCTGAAGCAATTCCTCATCATCAACTTGATCCTGTTTATTCAAGAAAACAACCATATTAGGCACACCAACTTGCTTAGCCAACAAAATATGCTCTTTGGTCTGCGGCATCGGTCCATCAGCCCCAGAAACCACAAGAATGGCTCCATCCATCTGTGCAGCACTGTCCAGTAATCATATTCTTCACATAATCAGCATGCCCCGGGCAATCCACGTGGGCATAATGCCTGTTCTCAGTTTCATACTCTACAGTAGCAGTGTTAATGGTAATCCCACGGGCCCTTTCTTCAGGGGCGGCATCAATCTCATCATATTTCTTCGGGACAGAGTTTCCCAAGGAGGCTAAAGCCATCGTTAAAGCAGCTGTAAGAGTAGTTTTTCCATGGTCAACATGTCCAATAGTACCAATGTTAACATGGGGTTTTTTCCTCTCAAATTTCCCCCTAGCAGCCCTAATGGTAAAGCCGCGCCAGCGGACAGAATTAGAGGAAGAGGGGGAGTGAATGAAGAGAGTGGTTGAAGAAGATGAAAGAAAAGATGAGGACAAGATAAGTCTGCTGGGTTTTGGATAAGAAATTGAAATAGAGGAAGAAGGGGTACACGGGTAGATGAGTTTTGCGGAGGCTGCTGTGGCTGTTGCTGAAATTGAAGCCATCTTTTAGCGGGCTATGTATGAGATTGGGAGATTTGGGGTTTGGGAATGGAGGATTGAGGGAGATTGGGAAGTTTGAAGCAGAGGGTGAGAAGAATTGATGCGGTTAAGGGGTTCGAGGGTGGATATAAGATTATGCGAGTTATCTCTGCCAAGGAAATTTTGGGGCCTTTCGAAAGTAGGCTCTATCCTTTACTACCCTCATTCACGGGATAACTTATGGGTTGACAACGGTCAAAATTGTTAAATTTGGTTTCGAGTGATTTGGGTTTTATTAGAGTCCATGGTTAGTAAAGAAAAAGCGCGGTTGATGTGGTGTTTAACATATCTTAACTCAACTAAATTAGATGACAAGTCCGACAATTACACAAAATTTTTATTTTTTTTTAAAAATTATTTGAAAAGGTAATAAAAAGTAGTTTATAATTGAGTTTTAAAAATTAATGAAAAATTAATTAGTTTTTAATATAAAATACGTTTTATCTTCAAAAAATCTAATAATATAGTAAATTTTAAAAATTCGCAAAAGTAAATATGATATGATTATAAACGGTTGTACAAATCAATAAAGTTCAAATTTCTTGACTCAAGTTTTTCTTTAATTGTCTATGTCACCTAGAAAAAGGCAAGAAAACTAATGTAATTTTCATAAAATAACCTTAATGAACTATCAATATAACAATTCTAATATTTACTGACCAAATTAGTTTATACACTAAAACAACAAATAATTCAAATGAAAAAATAAAAGTTGTTAGAATAGAGGAAAATGGTAAAAAAAATTTATTTGATAATAGATTAATGAGTAAATATTTGAATGCAAAATGAGTCAACCCATGACTAATAAATACTTTCAATTAAGGGTGTCACATAAGAGTGAAAAAAATTCTTAATTAGAATAAGAGGTTTCATATAGAGTAAATGTTACAAGCATTATCGGTATAAATTTAATTTACACCAACAGCTTACCACTTTGTGCCACATCATTAGTGGATACTGGTAACCTATTATAACGGATTAAGTTAATATAATAATTACCCTAAATAAAAATGTATTTTTCTCAGCTGAAATAAAGTCCTTCACTTTTGTCAACTGTTTTTGTCTTTATCGTCAACCGTGAACCTTTGTCGCCCTCACTACTAGAGGTGTTCGCTACTAGAGGTGTAAATAAATCGAGCTGATTGCGAGTAGTTTAGTCAACTGTTCAACTCAAACTCGGTTTGACCGAGCTCGAGTCGAACTCGAACTGCTCAAATAGTAACTCGAGCTGAATCTCGAGCGCATAGGTATTCGACTCAAAAGCTCGTCGAGCTTTTCGTGCTTTGGTATATATTTATATATTTTTTAATTTTTTATACTATGTTTAATTACTAAAATATCACAAGTATTTGAGAAAATTACACTTCTACCATATCACTTTCTTTTTCTTTAATAGTATATGGATATTTTAGTTAAACATTTTTTATCTAAAAAATTTTTAAAAAATAAATAAATACTCTGAAATATCTCAAACGATCATTATATCAAACTCCACAATCCCTACCTAATCCTGCTTCTGAACTCACAAGGAGAATTGTAGTCACAAACCCTACTATTTCGAACTTTGATTTTATTTTTTCATTTTTTTTTTCAAAGTGCAAGATGATGATAAATATTAAGAGTGCTTAATTGGGGCTAAAAAAATTGATTAATATCCTCGACAAAAAAAATTATAAGAAATCTAGCATTGGGAAGTCTGATTATTCAATACGACTATAGTGCTACTATCCTTTAAAGGCCTAAAATAAATTGGTGAGTGGTTCATGGGTTGTTATATGGGGTATGTGGGGCTTGATAGTTATTAATTATATAGTATATGGAGTTTATCATTGTCTGAAAATCAAAAAGTCAAAGATTTGATTAGTAATTCAAGGTGGTTTACTTTTTTAGTACGTGGACTTTAATAAATCCATGCAAGCAACCCTTTGATCACTTAATTCAATTCCCAAATCCTTTACATCATGATGTCCAATGTTCACATGTTAAACCACATACTGATGCATGGCCTATACTCCCCCACAAATGGCCACTTCATAAAATAATAAATTAATGGTATGATACTTTTAACTCTTCAAAACATTAATGGAAATCTTTATTTTTTTATTGCATCAAATCCTTGCCCTTTTACTTTCTTAACACTAGAGAAAGCTGATTAGATATTACCTCCACCGAGGGTCGCCGACTCGTCAGGACTATCCAGTTCTTTTCTTCTCGCTCTCAATTGTTTTTTCCGGCCTTTAACCCTAATTCTCAATATAAAATGTTTAGTTACTTAACCTCAATATGTAATACTCGACTTTTAATATTTAATAATTAGTCTCCTCATAATACTTAATTACATATTAATCAAACATAATAGGATTCAAAAAAAATACCATCAATTATTGGACTTTAAATACTATTAGTGGGCCAAAAAAATCCGGATTTCACATTCTGCCCTTCTTATAAGAATTTTCGTCCTCGAAACTTCACGTATAAGGTTTTCGTTGCGCACTCTGACCACCAAATCACAAATTCATCTTAACTCTACAAACGAGACCCACAATCCAGCATCCTGAATATTAAGCCTAAGATGCACACAGAGATCATAACTTATTGCTTTGATACCATTCTATCACGCCCCGTTCCCGGCAGTTCCGTAGCCGCCGTGCCTTCACTTTTTTTCAAGGATACCAGGCTCAGAATAACTTCCAATTCTTGATCAAATTCTTTAATCGAATCTATAATTATAACCAGCAAAAATGTTAATATTGTGGGGTGAGCGAACCATGAGCTCAATAAGTAATTCTTGTATTCTGTTACAGAATTGAGCATGTTACAATATATACATTTTCTTTACAAATTGGACCATTCATTAATACACAACAAAATGACACAATTCAATAAACATATACATAGCAAGTGGTCATAATTTGTGCAAACATTTCATTAACGAATTATCAAACATCAATCGTAACAATTGGTAATATTTGGACATATTAGATTCAAGAGGTGGCTTGAACGGATTCTAGAGGCGGTTCCCGCCCACTTTGACGTAGCACTTAAGTTTCGAACAACACTTAGTTCTTACACTTTCTCGAGTCACATCATACCATCAATTGTGCTATCAATCAAACAATTAATGCAATCATATTATTCATTAGATTTCACTAAAGACCACTTAACATATACATGTACAAAAAAATCAAATATGAACCATACTCGAATCGATTTATAAACAAATATAAGTTTCGCAAATATTTAAAATGTTACTTGAAAAAAATAAGAGAATACAAGAACCACTTACCTTCTTGATAATTTGAAACATCAGAGTTTAACGTACTTAAATAGTCCAAATCTTGTGAACGTTTACCTATCAACTAACCAAAATACTTAATTTTTGTAATATGATTGATACACCGTTCTATAAAAGGAATAAAATAAGTCTAGGCTCTTGACTGCTAACTAAAAATAATAAATCCGTGAAAGCAACCCTTTGATCACTTAATTCAATTCCCAAATCCTTTACATCATGTCGTCCAATGTTTACATGTTAAACCACGTACAATGTATGATGCATGGCCTATACTCTTCCCATAACACTTCATAAAATAATAAATTAATGGTCTAATACCTTTAACACTTCAAAACATAAGCTTATCAGTTCCTGTATTTGGAAATCTTTATTTTTTTGTTGCATCAAATTCTTGCCCTATTACTTTCTTAACACTAGAGGAAGCGGATTAGATATTAACTCCGTCGAGGGTCGCCGACTCGTTAGGACTATCAGTTCATTTGTTCTTCCCCCTCAATTGTTTTTGTACGGCCTTTAACCCTTATTCTCAATATAAAATGTTTAGTTACCTTAACCTCAATATATAATACTCGACTTTAAATATTTAATAATTAGTCTCCTCATAATACTTAATTACATATTAATCAAATCTAATAATTTGTGGGTTCAAAAGAATACCATCAATTATTGGACTTTAAATACTATTAGTGGGCCAAAAAAATCCGAATTTCACAATATGAGCTCTGATTTTTTTTGTATCATTGTATATCATATTTCCTTCAATATAAAATGTAATTTGAAGCCACTATCGTAAATAGCAAGTACCTAAAGCCATTATTTAATCCATGGTCTTTGTCTCATGAAATTATTCACTAATCCTGAATTAATTTGATTGTGCTGATCCAAGTCTCAAATATGTGTTATTAAACCTTTAAGTATATTTCACTCCATTCATTTATGTGCTAACTTTATCTCTTTTTCCTTTAGAAGTCGGAATACTACTTAATTTGGGACGACAATCAAGTATACAACTAAATTTATACCGGAGAGCCTATAAAGATATGTATGCTTATCACCATTTGCCTTTGTACATGCTTAATATGTAGATACTTAAAAGTGTATTTGTGTATGTAGAGTTAGCTAAGATAAAAGTTAAAAACTTTTTATTTATGTTTTGAATCGACCATTGCCGGATCGTGAAAGATTATTTTAATTGGTTTCAAAATTTTGTTATTACTTTATAATATTTTAAAATTTTGTATATGTTTTGAATCGACTTTTGTTGAGTCTGATGATTGGTTGTTGTTATTGTTTTGTAACTAGGGAGACGTTCAAAATTAGGAAAAACTATACTGAAATATTTAGAGGATATATACTAATTATGAATGCTTAGGTAATAATACTAAAACATCTAGTAGTATATGTGTATGTGTGTGTGTATATATAAATTTGTTAGTACTTTATTATTTTTACAAGAATATTAATTAATAATGGATAATGCAGTAATAATAATACTAATAAGATCTAGTTTTATAGTTTTGCAACTAGGGATACAAGAATTTACAAGTCAAACTATTACTCAACAGTGTACTGTTATAATCATCCATTAAATATTTAAATATTTACTTCTAACAGATTATGAATATTTAATCTTGTCATCATTGAATGTATGATAGGCTATTATCTAATCGAACTGGCATTTTTTAGATGGGGTTATAAAGTTTATTAAATTTCGTGTAGTCAATCACAATATTTAATGACAAAGAAATTAAGTGCCCTGTTCTAAAGACCAACATTGATATAACAGGAAATTGATGAATCCGGATCAAGTAAGGGAACACATTTTGAAATATGGTTTCATGGAAGATTTTTTTTTTTTTAAGCAACCACCTAGTTGATGGGGTATTTCATTTTATTAATAAGAAGAAAAGATACATGGTGGCTAATGGAAGCCTAACCCTTCAGCAATGAGAAAATGAATTCAAAGACAAATCTTTTGAATTCTAACAAGTTGTGAAATGTAGAATATCTAATTTCCTCTAATTCTTTGAAATGTCCCCATCTAATTTAGAACTAATCATGGAGAAAGAGGTTTGGAGGATAGCCAGGTTCGCATTGCTCTTGACATATTGTATGTCTTCTTACTTCTTCTTTTCCTTTTTAGAGTAAGAATTGCCTATTCTTGAATTGGATGTACTTTCCAGCCATGAAGAGATTCATTATCTAAAAAATAGCAAGTTTGTTCTACCAACACCTTATCATTAGGCATGATGGAATCGTCCATCGATTTAAACTTTGAATGTTGAGATAAAGTAGGTAGATTGAACTTCAATGAATCTTTCTTTGAGTTGATTTCGTTTGTCCTATTTGTACTAATCGGTGTGGCCTAGTTGTGATAGCTAAAGTTCTAATGTTTGTAGGTTGTCTTCCTTTAAAGTTTGCGGGGGAGAAGGTTCCTTACTGCTTGAAAATAATACAATTTTCTTAAATGTTGGCTTGCCTGTGGTTGGAAGATCTTCCATGATTATGAGAGATGTCTGAATCATTCATGGATTTGTTGTCCAAAAATTGAAGATGAGGGTCGGATTTGTTCTCCAAAATCTGAAGATGAGAAGTGCAAGGCTAGTTTGTTGGGATGGGATTTGAATTAGTCAATTCCTTGCTAGCTGAATCTATTAGCACTAGAGGATTTTCTTCTAAGGTTGTTTGTTCAATTCCTTTAATTAAGGAATTTGAATTTAAACTTTGAAAGTTCGAAAGAGTAGGGGATGTTGTTGGTTGATTGGGCTTATTTGACTCATTCACCAAATTTTGAATCTTTGAGGCTTATCCAAGGTTGTTGCAGAACTCCCTTGAATGGTGGAATTTGATTTTTGTGCTACCGGTTCTTATAGAGGCTCCTCCTCTACAGTTGGTGGCTCCTCCATGGCTAGTGGCTCCTCCATGAATGGTGGCTATTCCATCCCATTCTCCTTATTCACAGCTGGCTGCTCAATGGGATGGGCCTCATTTGGTCCTGATGGACTAGCTTATTGATATTCCACAGGCGTCTAGTGTGGTTGGATAATTTTCTTGGCTAGACGCATCAATTTGTCCACGAGACTATTGTGTTGTTTTGTAGACCTAGAACCTCTATTCTTGCATTCAATTTGGTCATGACCAATTTTGTAATACTTCGTACAGCCACAAGGCACATCTTCATAACTGATTTTTTACCAAATGCCTTTCTTTCCACTTCTAACCATACTCTAGAAGGGAGTGTGGACAAGAGATCTACCTCAACGCATACCTTGGCAACACTTGGACGAGTGAAAATTTCTATGTACCAACTAAGTCCACTTCGGTATTGGACTTCACACTGTGAATCTAAACCAGTTGAGATTGATGCTCATAAGGCAGGCTCAAGTAATTCTGAATTCCTATCTAATGAACATTAGAATCAGTATCAAAGTATGGTATTTGCTGCGGTTGGTCCGAGTAATTTTGGATATGAAGATCATCAGAAGGAACAACATAGAGCAAGCAAATTTTCAAGAGCCTCCAAAAATTGAAGCCGCTCACTTTTATGATATGTTGCAATCAGTTTAATGACAATTATACCCTGGTTGTGAGTCATTTACTGAGCTCTACATAGCTGTTCAATTGACAAGTTTGAAATCAAACTATAACTTGTCATAGTTGAGTTGACAGAGTGTGTGATATTGTGCCACTGGGCAATTCCTCCTAATAATTGTGTTATCAATAATTTTGACAAGACAAAGAAATTAGGGATGAAACTTGGTTTATCTGCTATTGAGTATGACTGTTGCAAAAACGGGTGCATGTTTTATCTCATACAAAAGTACCAAAATTAATTGTAGGCACTGCAAGCATCCTTGATATAAACCACCCAAAAAGGGGGATGAAAGTAGTAAACCGGTTCTTTACAAGAGGATATATTACCTACCACTCATACCAAGACTTAAAAGGTTATATGCCTCTTCTAGATCAGTTGAAAACATGAGATGGCACATGAAAAATAGGAGAGATCTTGATGTCTTATGCACTTTTCGGATACCGAAGCATCGAAACACTGTGATCGAAAATACCCAAATTTTGCATTAGAACCAAGAAATGTAAGACTTGATCTGTGTGCAGATCAAGTCTACTCATATATGCCTCTTCTAGATCAGTTGAACCCTACTCATATATGCCTCTTCTAGATCAGTTGAACACATGAGATGGCACATGAAAAATAGGAGAGATCCTGATGTCTTATGCACTCTTCGGATAGCGAAGCATCGAAACACTGTGATCGAAAATACCCAAATTTTGCATTAGAACCAAGAAATGTTAAGACTTGATCTGTGTGCAAATAGTTTTAATCCTTTCAACAATAATGGTAAACCCTACTCATGTTGGCCTGTTATTGTAACTCCATATAACCTTCTACCTGAAATGTGCATGTCTACTCCTTATATGTTTTTAAGTTGCTTGATTGCTGGTCCACATAAACCAAAAAGTCGAATTGATGTGTACTTGCAACCTTTGAGTGACGAGTTGAAACAATTATGGTTAGATGGAGTCCCTATATATGACATTTTTAGGAAATAAAACTTTAATATGATGAGGGCAGCATTAATGTGGACTATTAATGATTATCCTACATATAGCATTCTATCAGCGTGGAGCACAGCTGGAAAATTGCCGTGCGCCATTTGTATGGAGCTAACCAAAGTATTCAGGCTAAAGTTCGGAGGAAAGAATTTTTAGTTTGAATGTGATTGCCAATTCTTACCTGAGAATCACGTTTTTAGGAAGAATAGAGATGCTTTTTACAAAATCGTGTTGAGAGGTCATATGTCTTCGTCCTCGTAGGTTAACTAGTAAAGAATTGTGGAAACGAGAAAGGACTCTATCGAAAATAAAGAATTTGAAGGTTAAACACCAAAAACTTGATGGATATTGGGTGACACACAATTGGTGCAAATAGAGTATCTTTTGAAATTTACCTTATTGGAAGGACAACTTAATTATTCACAACTTAGATGTCATCCATATCGAAAAAAATATTTTTGATAATATTTTTCATACCGTGATGGATAACAAACACAAGACAAAAGACAATGCAAAGGCACGGAGAGATATAATTGTTTATTGTAAGCAATGTGAATTGGAGTTAAAAATCTTAAATTATGGGAAACTTGCAAAGCCAAAAACTAACTTCTCATTTTCATTAGACCAGCAACAGGAAATCTGTAATTGGGATGAAGGATTAAAGATACCAGATTGATATGCTTCAAATTTGGATAGACGTATTGATTGGGATGGAGGCAAGTTACTTGGGATGAAATGTCATGACTGTCATGTGTTTATGGAACGATTGCTTTCTAATGCATTTAGTAGATTGCTTGAATCAATATCACTGAGTTGAGTCTTTTTTTTTCGAGATTTGTGTTACACTGAGTTGCAGAAAGATGTGCTCCTTATAATGGAAAAAATATTCTTGTAATCTTGTACAAATTAGAACGCATATTTTCACCGAGATTTTTTGATGTGATGGAACATCAACCCATACACCTGATATATGAAGCACTAGTTGGAGGATCTGTTCAATAGATGGATATATCCGCTAGAAAGGTAACAATAAAACTTAAAACATAGTAAACAAAAATTTTATGAAAGCCATAATGCATGGTTAATAACCTATTATTTTGAAATAATTTTTAATATGTATATTTAATCAACATCTAGGTATTTACATGGTTTGAAAGGTATGGTTAAAAATAAAGCATGTCTGGAAGGTTCCATATATGAGGCGTACTTGTATTTAGAAACTTTTTACTTTTGATCTTACTATTTTGAATCTCATGTTCACCTTCAATGTAAGTCCACAAAAATTGGGTGCAATGAAGATGATGGATTCGATGTAACCACGCCACATACCTTGTCAATTTTCAATCAACCGGGTTGACTGTCAGGAAAATGTCAACGGAGATTTTTGACGAATCAGGAGATTGTTACAACAGCATTGCACATGCTTTTAAATTGTGATAAAGTGAAGCCTTTCTTGATGTAAGTATAATATTCTTTAATTAATTATGATACTTTAACATAGGTTTAATGTATTTAAAATAAAAATTAGATGTAGGATGTACGAGCAAGCTATGCGAATATATTAGCCTCATCTTAGTGACAAAAAAGTTGAATTATTAGTAGAGAAAAATTTTGTAACGTGGTTCCGTCAATATGTAAGTAATAATACCAATTGTATATAGTTCCATAAAATTTAAAAAGTAGATGTTTAATCTAAGATTTTTATTGTTATGTTAGGTTTACAATCTACAGAACATGATACGTAATGGGCACTTGAATGACTCACATGGTGGCCCTAGTAGAGAGGTAAAAACATGGTCAAAATTTTTTGTCAATGGATACATCTTCCACACCAATGAATGGGCAGAGCATAGAAAAACTATTAATAGTGGAGTCTTTGTTAAAAGTGAAGGTTCAAATAGCTATTATGGTGTGCCAAATGAGGCGGTTCAATTGCAATATCCAGGCCAAAAAAAGGTTGTTTTGTTCACTTGTGAATGGTATGCTTCGGTTCGCAATCGAGGCATTAGAGTTTATAAACAATATGGAATTGTTGAACTTCAAAAAATAGAGTGGTGTCCAAATTTGATCCATTCATACTTGAATAACATGCATCTCAAGTGTACTATGTCCCTATCCAAGACCAAACAGAAAGTGATTGAATTGGTTGGTTGTTGTAAAGACAAAGGGCTAGGGGTAGAATTAACAAAGAAACTGCTTATCAGGATCAACATCCTCTAGTTGTAGGGATAGTTCTTGATAGGACCCAATAGGACTTTCAGTAGACAGTAACGGGGAATTCAAAGAAATTGATGGAGATGGATTGGGTAGGCCTACAATGGTTGGTATAAAAGAAGAAGAAGAAGAAGAAATTGATGGAGATGAATTGGGCAGGCCTACAATGGTTGGTATAGAAGAAGAAGAAGAAGATGAAATTGATGGAGATGAATTGGGCAGGGCTACAACGGTTGGTATAGAAGAAGAAGAAGAAGATGATGATGGTGATGATGACAGAAGAAGAAGAACAAGAACAAGAACAAGAAGCAGAAGAAGAATTTGATGGAGATGAATTGGGCAGCCTACAATGGTTGGCATAGAAGAAGAAGAAGAAGAAGATAGATGAATACAATGCTGAATAGAAATTTATGAATTTGTACTTTATGTGTCTCGTCTCTATCACTCTTACAGATTATACTTTATGTGTCTCGTCTCTATTACTCTTACAGATTATATGTTAAATTTTCTAGTGGCTAATTATTTCATTTGTACTTGATTTTTTGTATATTCAAGGGATAACTATGTTTAGGTTCATATATGATTATCTTCTTCAGTTCTATTGCTTTATCATATCAGTTTTGTTAGATAAGTATATACATTTTGGTTGTTCTAATGGGTAGTAGAAATAGTTAGTTTGGTATTAATGGACTTTAGTTGGTATGACATTTAATACTTTTGGACCTTTTAGGCCTTTTTATCAATTTTTGGTCTATACAGAATTTGCTAACAATATTTCTTTGTTGCAACTGTATGTTTTCTCTTGTGAAATTAACAGATGGTCGACACAGGGAAATGGAAAGGTAAGAATGTATGCACGAGCAAAAAGAAGAAACCTCCTCAGTACCTCATCATTCTTGCCTCCTCCTACATCTATGCCTTTCGTTATGTGTCCTCTTATATCTATGCCTTTCAGTATGTCTCCTCCTACATCTATGCCTATAACTATGTCTCCTTCTACATCTATGCATTTTCATATGCCTCATCCTATATCTGTACATTTTACTATGCCTCCTACATCTATGCCTATGACATAAAAGTATGTCTCATCTTACGTCAATGCCTTTTAGTATGCCTCCTCATACCTCACTGGCTGGGGGTGTTCAAAATCCTTTATCACATTCGTCAAGTGCTTCAACTAGACCACCCAAAGCATCTACAAATAGTAGTTCAACTGACATTCAAAGTGGGAGCAATATTACAAAGAAATTTTTACAGCCACATGATTTTGAGTAATGAATTTATAGCTATATTATATTGTTTTTAATTTTATTTAAGGATAATGTGTCATTTTACTTTTAATGAAATGATTATTTTAGGTGCATATATTTATTATACATAATTTTTTTGTTTAGGTTTGAAAATTATTAGCACGAGACTACTTGTATAATCACCTTATCAAGACTAATTTGACTGGTCCTTACCTTTCTTCTAAGAAAATTCCAAAAGAGTTGCGAGACTTGATGTTTAAAGAATTTGGAGTGGGCACTTTATCTTTGATGTTATTTGATTTTAAATTTTTTTTACTTATAATTATAAAATTATGAGTTTTGTTTTTCTGTCTTGATATGCAGAACATTTTTTGTTGGCTTCTGAAGGACACTAATGAAGTTTGAAGGATATTTTGAGCATTGCGGTTCAGAACGCATGAAGAATATAATGCGCAACATTCATAAAGGTCAAACTCGACCAGACTGGATTGGAGAGTCTATATTGCCTCAATTGCTAAAAATATAAGAAGTTGATGCGTTCAAGTCCAAAAGTCAAAAAAATAAGTAGAATTGTGCATCCATTTGTGGTGATAAAGGATTTCCACCGCATACTGGTGGCAGCATCACCTATTTAGCACATAAAGATAAATTGGTATATATTTATAGATTATATATTGTTTATTTTGATTCATCCAGTTTTATTTATAACTTAGGTTTCATATTTCTATTTTTTTGCTAATTAAGGCATTATCTTACATGTTCTAATATTGGTAGATAAAAGCAAATGATGGCCACGATCTTGGTGTAGCTGTTAATTTTTTACACACCCATACAAAGAAAGCATAAGATAAGGATGACATTAGGTAATGGGTAAATTAGTGAGCACTAGATATTCATAGAAGTACTATATTTTTTAGAGTTTTTGTGAATTTTTATAATTACTTTCATGAAAAATTCACTTTTGTAATAATTGATTGATGCTCTAATAGGAAAATTTCATTGCTAAGTGATCTAAGATTTAGTAGTCAAAACTCTAATGCTAAGGCTGATACATCACAACAATCCGCCTTACCTAGTGAAATTGAAGTATGGACACAAAGTGTTGGTAGAATGAACAAAGGTGGCTTATTGGGTTTGGTGGCGAGGCTAGATCTATTAGTAGCAGTACCTCTTCTACCATGTATGGGATGCTTGCGAACTGAGAGATCACGATTCAAGAACAAAACAAGCATATTCAAAGTCTTCAAAGCACAATTACATCCTTGTAGACAAGTAATAATGAACTTCAAAGTAGAATTGTATCCTTACGATCAAATAATATTCAACTCATGGATACTATTGACAACTTAAGCGTCTAAAATGGAGTCATTTAAAAAATGATGTCTCAAGGGACGAGTTCTATGACCTTTCAGTATCTTAGTCAAGTTTCGACCCATTTCACACCACTTTATCAGTCTACAGAATTTGTTCGGTTTGCTACAATACCTCAGGTATCTTATGATGGTGGAAGTGGTGTGAAGAAGACACTACGTCCTATAGAGGAAGCTGTAGATGAAGGTGGTTCTGCCAAAGATAGTGAGGAGGAATAGGGTGATGATGACGAGTGACTTTGATACATTATCATTAGATACTAATTTGATAAACTTTGTATTTATTTGATTACTTGATTTTTGTTATTTATACTCTTGTTGTTGGGATTTGATTTACAGAATATTTTATTTTAGTTTGATTTCTGTTTGTTGGAAGTATTTAAATGCAATTATATATTTGGTTTCCGTTGGCAATTTGCAGGGTATGGATTTTAATTAGTAACATATTTTATATTTTTTTAAAAACAAAAATTAGCGACGGAAATACATTTTTAAAAATTAAATTAGAGATTGATTTTTCCGTAGCTAATTTTTATATATATATTTTAAAAAACTTAATTAAACGATAGAAAAATTCATCGCTAAATTATCTGTCACAAAAATTTGAATAAACATCTAGCTTAGGACCAAATCTTGCAACGAATTTAGCGACAAAAATATTCCACTGTTATTTCCATCGCTAAAAATTTGTCACTAATCTATCGCTAAAATTTAGCAGCGCAATATATTCTTGCATACATGTTTTGTTGGAAAATCTAGTTAGTGATAATTTCAGTATAAATTTTCGTCACTAAATCCTGTTTTTCTAGTAGTTACTTGTGTAATAGAATATTAAGAACGACTTTAGAAATTAAAAAAAGAATAGGAAATAATTTTATTGGAATTGATTTTAGAAATTAAGCAATAATAAAAAAAAATAAAATTTACTTGAAAAATAAATTTACATATCCCATTTATACTTTTGGGCCCTTAACTAGGAAAAAGTCTAAAAGGTACATCAGAAAATGAAACTAAAATTTTTAGACTATATTTAAAATTAAGTTTGATTGAAACAAATTTTCTCATGGAATAGAATTTAGAAATATATTTAAAAATAAAAGATGAATATTAAATAAAATTATGAAAAAATTAATTGAATATATACTATAATAAATGAAGGAATTTGATTTAGTTTTAGATTTTCTTTCCAAATTACCCCACTATAAAATTTAATAACTTTGTCATGTTCCCAACTTGAATGCCTTTTTTATAATTTTTAGGCTATTTATGTAAATATTCCTCAAAGAGTAAAAGAAGAAATGCTTTTAAGATTTCATATTAGAAAATAAATTTGAGTGAAATAAATTTCGTTATTTAATACAATATTAGGAATGAATTTTAGAAATTAAAGAAAAGTAGGAAATATTTTTTGGAGATGGGATTTAGAAATCAAACAATAAAAAAACATAAAATTTGTTTGAAAAATAAATTTATAAAATTAATTATACTTGAATCCTTAACTAAGAATTTTAAACAATTCCTTAAAAGGTAAACATGAAATAAAAACTAACTTTTTGAAACTTCATTTATAATTAGCATTTGATTGAAATAAATTTTTGTACAGAGTAAAATTTTGGGATAGAATTCCAAATTAAAAATGAATATTAAATAAAATTATAAAAAAAATGAATAGAATAAAATTTCTCAGGAAATAGAATTATGTATATGATTATTATTAATATATATAGGTTGTGGATATATTAATAGACTAGACAAGATTTATAAGCAATTAAAAAACTAATAATTTATTAATAACTATTAAAAGAAAAAGATAAATTCATTTGGCAAATAAAGGAAAACAAGGAATACAAGGTTATTTTAATTTTAAAGAGTTAAATAATATTTTGACCATTCAAATTAAACAAAAATCACAATATGGCATTTTTAAATGAAAATGTCTCGATTTGACTCTCCAAATTGAAAAATAAAATTATTTTAATATAATCTTCCAAATTTAAAGAGTTTCAATTTCGGTGCTCAAAACTAAAACAAATGTCCCAACGTGGTTCCCAAAACTGAAAGATTATTAATTCGACCTTCCAAATTAAAAATCTGTTCTAATTTGCCCTCCAAACTGTATTACGATACAAAAATGCTATTAACCTTTTAAAAACACACAATTTTGAAGTTTACTTTCAATTTTAATGATTACTTTAATGTTAGAATAAGATTTTTGTATAGAATAGGAGGTTCCATTGAGTATCAATTTTTCAAGAATGAATTTTAGAACTCGTACGAATGTATCAAATAAAACTTTTTCAAGATTAGGAATTAACTTAAATAATAGTAAGAATTATCTTTAGATAAAATAAAGTAAGACTTGTCGCGTATAAAATTTTTAAACTATTTTGAGAGAATAGTTCTGATATCTATTTCTATTTTTGATACACACAAAAAAAATAAAAAATAAAAAGGGCATACAATTGTTTAAAAGTCTTAAGGCTACCTAAACTTAAATTAACAAAGACATTATCCTTTATAGATATTGTCAACATCTTCACATTCCTTCCACCAATGTCATTTATTTTGTATCTAATGTGTTGTCTAGACTTTATAATGATGAAAGAAATTCGTTGTTCAGAATATAAAAAGAATTTAACTTTTGTATGGCATACTAAAATACTAATACAATGTAGAATCCATGTTTTCAATTATTGTTAAATTAATTAGATGAGTAGGAACAAGTATGAAAAATATGATCCACATCTATGTTATTTTTTTTAAAAGAATATAATTCCTATTTCACAATTCTAACTTTGCTTTTAGTTCCTTTTTTGTGTATTGACTAAGTTACATTTTTCCTATAATAAAAAATAGTTCCTAATTATATCAGCTAATATTCTTAATAGATAATTATTGTCTTCTTACAAAAAATTATTGTTATTGCCTTTGCACTTGTCAATATATAATATTGGACATTAGTAACGTATAAATTACATACTAAAAAATATGGATATCAAATCATTTACTAATTAAATTTCACACTAAATAAAGTATACTTTATCTATAAAACCTAAATATTAAATGTTTATTATTACATTTTAAAATACTACAACTATATATTGTTGATCTTATTCTATCAAATAAAATTTATAATATCAAATATCTACATTTCAATTTACTACTATATAGATTGATAGTTTTAACATAATAAATTAATCACTAAATTTCAGTGTAAATTGCTAAATGGGGATAGACTATTTTTTCCTTTTTTTTTTTTTTTCTATTTCCATGATATAATTCCTATAGTTGTGCAGACTATATATTTAAGAGAGATTTTATTTCATAAATTAGAAATTGCTAATGAATATTTGCACACATGATTTCTTCATCAAATTGGTTCTAAGAAAAGTTTAGGGATTAAAAAATAATCAAATACTTTGATGCCCTTGATAATCCAAATTTGCTAGGATAAAACTTAAATAATTGAAGAGTGTAAAAAGTTCCAATAAACTCTATAAATTTCAATTTTTCAAAACTACACTACCTTCTTAATTTATACGAAATAGTAATAAACTCTAATATATTTCCTATTATACATTGCTCTCTTGTCTAATAATACTTTAAACTTTTTTATTTTTTAAATTAAACAGAATACCAATAAATTCATTGTAGAATGCTTTAATAATTCTAAATCGAGAAAATGGACTTAAATTACAACTTATATTATTCACAAGATACAATTATTTACCTTTTATATAATTGCTTGAACTACTAAATTAAACAAACCACTTATATTTCCAACAAAGTATATCTAAAGAAAATACATAAAAATCACCTATGAGAAAATATTTCTGTTAATTCATATAAACTACAAAAAAAAATTTTGCCTTAGTTAAACGTTGAAAAAAAAATTATAGAAATGAAAAATTAAGTAAATTAAAAAAATATATAAATAGTTAATATTTCCAAACATACTTTACTTTTTAATTCATACAAATCAAATAATTGATATTTTCAAACATGCAAAACACGTGCTCCATACTAGTATGTACAAGTATACAGATAAATCATTAAAAAAGGATCACCTGTTGAAGCTATAAGTTGACACTCAAACATTATGAGCTCGTGAATGGCACGTAAATAACAGTAAAATAAAATCAAAGAAAATGTAACGACCTCTTTTACAAGGATTTACAAATCCAGTTAATTCCTTACCTCATTCGAAAGCACCATACGACCATCTACACCACTGCAAAGAGAGGGAATCATGGATGCAGACATTCCCCCACAAGCTTTCACTCCAGCTCATCATCTGCCAAAATTACTGCGATACCAGTACCAGAATTCACATTCCACTTTACTGCTCTAATGCTGTATCTTGAAACAAGCCCATGTTTAAGTTTTTCAGCAATGCCTGTGAGCTTGCAATGTTTCCCTGGAATCTGGTCCCACAGCATTCTGGAATATCTCGAAATCGTTGAGGATGAGGAGATGAATGGTTCATTCAAAGAACAATCCACATTATTATCCACAAGCGAGTTGAGAAAGACCGTAACACTTATATCGCTGGCCATAGGGAGCCTGAATATCTAGAACTTTCAGCAGTAGATGTCTTGTATTTCAATTTGTAGTGAGAAATCTTCAAATTATAGTTACTTAGAACTCTGGAACAAACATCTGGAGGAAGGCCCTTCAAAAGATCTAAGACAGCCAATTCCTGCTTCCTTCTGAGATCATCGAACTCATTTTTTTGATCAACCAGAAGCTGCTCAAGTTTCTCCTCGATGATTCTCACATCAGGGGAACAACCACTGACTGAATAATTGTCATCCAACAGATGAAGCCCATCAGGAGAATGGAAATCTGCAGAATAATCAGTTTCACAAGACGGTGCATCATGGAGTTCGCCACCTTCATTCTCTTTTATATTATCATCAGGTTCAGTCTCATTCTCAGCAACATCTGATTTAATGTGACTGTTATGAAGATCAGGTGAGAGCTCATTTTCTTCAGTCCAGCAATCTCTAGGAGTGGCCGAGTCTGACCCTGATAAATTCGAAGGGCCTGGCCCAAGGGGAGAGCTTCCACCCAAAGTTTTGGGTGAATCAGACCAATATTTACGACCTGAAGGCAGTCTTTCCAAAACTAAGCTAGGAGAACCGACACACTCAATTATAGAAGGAGATGCATCACCCTGAACTTCAAAGGTGCTGCTATCCAATATTGTAGCTTCACCACTATAACTACTGGAAATTTCTTGGGGTGCCCAATCTGGTATATAAGATCGAATTTCAGCATTGATCATTTCCCCAATTGCTGAGACATCTTGATCTGTTAAGTCTAGCTCTTCAACCATTTCGCTAGCAACAGCTGCTGCAGTGTCCACTTCAATATCAAATGGAAAATGGATATTCCGAATATGATCTGAAAATGTGAAATAACTATCAGAAAACTTATTACTAGTCCTATTGATCAGATCACCTTCAAAAAAATGGATACAAAATTGAGAAGGAATTGGTTACAGCAGGGAAGGAAAGCAACAAACAACCTGTTGAATCTGCAATTCTTAATTTCAAAAATATTGTATTCTGGTCTTTCCTTTGACCCTGCACAGTAAAATCTCGACTTCCCTCGGGGACGTGCTCCTTGGGAAATTGACCACTGTCAAACCGATGACTATTTCCATCTGCAAAAATTTGGAAAGTATAGTAGGAAACATATCTGGAGAACATAATCAAAAGATACAAGGAGTTTTCGGAGTTTCTTAAACCTTGGGTTGGATGCAAGGATCGACCTACACTTCCAGTATCATCGTCTGATCGGAGAAAAAGGTCCACCAACAGTTCCTTGGCAGACAACCGTTCAGAAACTTTTGCAATACACTTTTCTATAAACTCTCTAACTCCAAGATCCTTTACTTTAGTTAATGAAGCTGGCTTGATTCCCTTTGAAGAAGCAAAGAAAGATGAATTCATATCTTAATTCTTAGTCAGAGAGAGCAAAATTGAGAATAAAAGCACGACAGTCAAGTACTGGACTAGGATAATAATTTCTATAAACAATGCAAACCAGATTCGATTCAGTTAGCTAGTTAACAGAATTTGGAGAAAATTTGCAGTTGAATCATGCTTCATTTCTGATCTTTACAAATTAATAAAGAATAATACTCAGAAGTGTTCAAAACCAAGTTTGAGCACAAACAAAATAATAGTTAGCCATCGTGATGCAGCAGCCATAACTTGGCTGGATAAGAACTTCCTCTGGTGGAAGCCCAAGAATAGGATTAAGGGATCTCTTGTAGGAGTTTAATTCTTTGAGTTCAGTACTTTCTAGAATTTTAGGTCCTAAGGGGTATTTTAGTCTTTTCATAATTGCTGGAATTTATTAGGTTTGGATTTGGAGTCTTAGATGGTTAGTTAATTGTATTAGATTATTATTTGAAGTCTATTAGGAAGTATCTAGTTATGTCGAGAATAGAACAATAGAAATCCTAGTCATAATAGGATTATATTTATATTAGCTTATAAATACCTTGTTAGAAGGTTATTTTGGCTAGAGATTGATCAATAAAGAGTTTAATTATGTTTTATTGTTATTAGTTTGTTTCTTCTTTCCTCTTAAATTCCCCTCAGATTCCCTCTCTTCTCTCAGTTTTTCCCCTCATATATACTGTTCACGGTTACTGTTCCCAGCCCCGAAACTACCCCCAAAAACTCCTTATTCTACTGCTCACGCTTGTAGATAAGATACCCCAATCTTATGCTACATCAATTTGCCATCAAGAGCCAAACTTTCCTCTTTTTTCATGACTATTTTTCTTCTTCACCTTCAAATATGGTTACCGACGCATAGCTTTCTTCAAAGTTTGAAGCTTTGTCAAAGGATCATGAGGCTTCTAAGGAAAATATTGTTGCACTTAATCACAAAGTGCAAGACATTGGCACGAAATTGGAATCATTGCACTTACCTGTTGATAATAACGAGATTATGGCTGAGAGGCTCGACGGACTTTATGCATTACTGTAAGGAAAAGAACTACCTGAAACATTTAACAAGACAGATCATAAATCTTCTACTTCTAACCCACACATTTTACCATAACAACACCATCATTTGGTTTCCCTTCTCAACCCGTTTCTCAATTACTTTCTCCACCACTTTTCCAACCCATTTCTAAACCAGTTCCTCAACCAATTTTCCTACCCATTTTGCAACCATTTTTTCAAGCAAGCAGTACTTTTAAGCAAAATCTGTATCCACTCAAATTCACTACTTGCTCACCTCAAGTGAACTTCCCTTTTTGGGAAGGTAGTACTTCTTACATCCTACGTCAAACATAATTTCTACCTCAAAATCAATTCTAGTATAATTAAAATAAAAAATAAAAAATAAAAATTGGCAATTCAGCAAGATTTCAACAGAGGAGTCAAGCTAGATGTTCCAGATTTTTAAGGGGATAGTCATGCAGATGTTTTCCTTGATTGGGTGCATAGCTTAGAGTCATATTTTAAATGGTATGTGTTGTAAATATAATAAGTGAATATATTTACTCAATTGTAGGCTAATTGATTTACCTTGATTGTAGGATTTCATAAATAGCTTGATTTTAGGATGTAAATTGATTAGCTTAATTTTAGGATTTAGAGCATTCTACACTTGTATATATACAGATCTTATGTACTCTTGACAGAAGAATGAGAATAAACAAAATATTTTTCTCTCTATAACATGGTATCAGAGCTTTAGGCTTTGTTATCTTTTTCGTGACCCTGTTGAGTCAATTTTCAATCTCTAGTTTGGTGCAATAAAATTCCTACACTGAGTTGTAATGGCAGACAACATAGTGAGAAATAGCAAAGAGATGAAGGCAGTTATTTCTGATGTTATTCTTATGACTAAAAAACTCACAGAACACAAACTCAATGGCAGGAACTATTTGGATTGGAGCAAAACTATTCAGGTGTATCTCCGTAGTATTGATAAAGATGATCATCTTATTGATGAACCACCATCGGATGATGCTGCAAAGAAGACTTGGTTAAGAGAAGATGCAAGAATATTCTTGCAGATTCGAAATTCTATCGATACCGAGGTAAGTCAGTTTGATTAATCACTGTGTATTTGTTAAAGATCTTATGGATTACTTGGCTATCCTGTATTCTGGTAAGGATAATTTCAATCACATATATGATGTCTGTAAGGAGTTTTATCGTCCAAAAAAATAGGAAAGATCTCTTATTGAATATTTTATGTATTTTAAACGGGTGTACGAGGAGTTGAATGCTCTTCATCCTTTGAGTGCAGATGTGAAAACTCAACAGTCTCAACGTGAGCAGATGGCTGTTATGAGTTTCCTTGCAGGATTGCCATCTGATAAGTTTAAAAATTTGGGAAGAATTTATTTACTATGAACCCTAATTTGATGTTTTGTAACCCTAATTTTAGGTGTGTTTTAGGATTATTAGTTTAGAATTAGGTTTTGTGTGATTTAATGTGTTTTAGTAATTTTTAGTGTCAAATTTGTGTTAAAAAGTAATGTTAGTGTATTTGTGTTGTGCAGAAAAGGGTAATTTTGGAAGCCCTAAAGTGAAAATTTTTATTCATTCTTCTTGAACAAAAGAAAAATAAAATCAAAAGATAAAAAAAAAGGAGAAAGCCAGGCTCGAGGAATTCCTTGATGCAAGGATCGCACCAAGGAAACAATCATTGTGGGCCACAGAAAGCATTGAACAAGCAGCATAAGAAGCAATCCCGTGTGCAAGGGTGCACATGGGCCATCAAAGAAAAAAAAAGATTCCAACATCACAAGGCATGAAAAAGCCTGCTCCTAGTCCAATGTGGGCCACAAGTTGATTATTAAAAAAAAAGCCTACATATTTCTATAAATAGCCCTTTTCTCTCATAAGTTAAAAAGAGAGAATTAAAATTAGGTTTTAGGTATTTTTGAGAGTAGCTGCTAGGGTTCTCTCTGGACAATTTTATATTTCACACATTAATTTCTTTAGTACTTTTTAAATTTCAATTTCAAGAATTTGTTCGTGAATTTATTACGATTCGTGATTTTTTGATTTGTGGATTCTTTAGAGAATCTTTGACAATCTTCGGAGGGTTTGAGTAAGCTTTATTATTTATTAGTTAATTATTTTTATTTCAATTTAGCCGTTTAATTATTTAATTGCTTTTTGCCTAATTCAGTTAATTTTAATTGAAGATTAATTCATAGTTTAATTTCGTTATTTATTTTAAGTGCTTTCGTTAGATCTTTAATTATTTTTAATTAGGATTTCTATCAACTAATTATTTCATAATTAAATTAGTTTGTCCTTTAATTCACGCAAATTTACTTCTCCGTAATCTTTTAGGGTTAGTTCGTTAATTAATTTATTTTTATAAAAAAAAATTTGGTGGAAGATTGAGATATGTTGTTTATTGGGACAAAAATAAATTAATTAACAAACTAACCCTAGAAGATTACGGAAAATAAGTTTACGTGAATTAAAGGACAAACTAATTTAACTATGAAATAATTAATTGATAGAAATCCTAACTAAAAATAATTAAAGATCTAACGAAAGCACTTAAAATAAATAACGAAATTAAACTAAGAATTAATCCTAAATTAAAATTTAACTAAATTAGGCAAAAAGCAATTAAATAATTAAATGGCTAAATTGAAATAAAAATATTAACTAATGAATAATAAAGCGTACTAAACCCTCCGAAGATTGTCACAGGTTCTCCGGAGAATCCACGAATCCAAAAATCACGAATCGTAATAAATTCTAGACAAATTTATAAATTGAAATTTAAAAAGTACTAAAGAAATTAATGCGAGAAATATAAAATTGTCCAGAGAGAACCCTAGCGGCTACTCTCAAAAATACTGTCTAAAACCTAATTCTAATTCTCTCCATCTCTTCTTAACTTATGAGAGAAAATTGCTATTTATAGAAGTATGTGGGCTTTTCTTTTAATAATCAACTTGTGGCCCACATTAGACTCTTTTTGCTGGCTCACGTCTGCCTTGTCATGTTGGAATCTTTTTTTTTATTTGATGGCCCATGTGCACCCTTGCACATGGGATTGCTTCTTATGCTCCTTGTTCAATGCTTTCTGTGGCCCACAATGATTGTTTGCATAATTTGTTTCTTTGCTGCATCAAGGAATTCCTTTGCCATACTTTGGCCAAGCTCAATCGCCTTTTTTTTTTTTCGTTTGATTTTTTTTCCTTTTGTTCAAGAATAAAAATTTCCACTTTAGAACTTCCAAAATTACCCTTTCTTGCACGACACCATCTGAGTTTGATGTTGCTCAAACACATTCTTTCCAGTCCAGAGATTCTCTCTTCGTGACACCTTCACTTGATTGTTACGGGTTGAGAGATCTCGACCTTCTCCTCCTAGTGTTACTAGTGCCCTCGTGAGCCGAGATACTTTCAATGAGGCTAGTCGAGAAAAAAGCAATGGTATTCGAAATGGACATGATTTTCAAGGTGGAGGGAATGCTAATCATGGACAACATGACCAAAATCAACGTGTCTGTTATAATTGTCAAAAACCTGGTCACACGAAGCGTACATGTTGGTTACTTCATGGCAAACTTCAACAGCATTCTCAGATTGCAAGCTTTGCATCTCAAGAAATACCATAAAGTCTACAAAACCTTCATCTATGGATAAATCTGTACTTGTTTCTGTTGATGAATTTGCTCGCTTTATCGAGTACCAAGCCTCATTAAAGTCATATTCTCTTAATGAGTCAGGTAAACCTACTTCGTGTCTTGTGTCATCCTCTATCAAATAAGTCATTGATATAGGTGCTACAGACCATATGACAGGTGCATGTATCCTTTCCTCCTTTAGTTCTCACACAAATCTTCCAAGTGTTACTTTGGCTGACGGGTCAATGACTTCTGTTGTGGGTTCTGGAATAGCCAATCCTACAACATCTATCTCGTTGTCATCTGTTTTGTGTTGCCTAATTTTTCGTTCAATCTACTTTCGGTCAATAAAATTACTCGTGCTATCAATTGGTGTCTCATTTTTCCCTGATCATTGTGTGTTTCAGGTTCTTATGACGAGAAAGATTATTGGTAGAGGACGCGAGTCTAGCGGTCTTTATTTACTCGAAACTCCTTCAATGAAAGTGCCAAAACCCATTAAGCATGTTCAAGTACTTTGACACCTCTTGAAGTTCACTATCGATTAGGGCATCCTCCTTTGTCGATTTTGAAGAAGTTATTTCCGAATTTTCAAAGTTTATCCCATTTAGACTGTGAGACGTGTCAATTTGCCAAACATCATCGTATCTCTTATTTGCCTATAGTCAATAAATCGGTTGCGTCCCCTTTTGAATTAGTTCATTCTGATGTTTGGGGTCCTTGTCCAGTGGTTTCCAAATCTGGTTTTAGGTATTGTCACCTTTGTGGATGACTATTCTCGTGTTACTTGGTTATATTTAATGAAAAATAGATTAGAATTATTCAACATCTTTTGTTCCTTTTGTGCTGAAAGAAGAACGCAATATAATATCTCAGTGTGCACTCTAAGTGATAATACAAAAGAGTATTTTTCTCATCCTTTTGATTCCTACATGTCAGAAAATGAAATCTTTCACCAATCTTCATGTTTTGACACACCACCCCAAAATGGTGTTGCTGAAAGAAATTTAAACAGACACTTACTAGAAGTTGCTAGAGCTCTCATTTTTCATATGAAAGTCCCAAAGCAATTTTGGGCAGATGCTATTTCAACAGCCTGTTTTTTAATTAATCGCATGTCATCATATGTACTTGCTGGTGAGATTCTGCACTCGACTTTGTTTCCCTCTCGACCCTTATTCCCGATTGAACCACGTATTTTTGATTGTATTTGTTTTGTTTGTGATGTTCACCCTCAAGTACCTAAATTGGATCCTAAGTCTCTCAATTGTGCTTTTTTAGGATATTCTCGTCTTCAAAAAGGATATAGATGTTATTCTCCTACTTTGGGTCGTTATTTAATTTCTACTGATGTTACATTTTTTGAGACCATTCCGTTCTCTCCTGAATCTAATATTTATGGTTGTGAGTGGGAAGAAGATAATATTCTAGTTTATACTATGACAACCCCTGTTAGTCTTCTATTCCCACGAGACCACCTATCACTCAAGTTTACAGTCGTCGAACTCAACACACAAGACTTGCATCCTTCACCAGCTCCTCCGTCTACAGATCTGAGTCTTGATCTAGCTATTGCTCTTCGAAAAGATAAAAGACAATGTTCTCATCCAATCTCTTCATTTGCTTTATATGAACATTTGTCTCCTCCTTTGCTGTGTTTCATTGCTTCTTTAGATTCAGTGTTGGTTCCTAATAATCTTCCTGAGGCTTTGGCTCATCCTAGATGGCGAGCTGCTATGGAAGAAGAGACGATGACTTTAGACAACAATGATACTTGGGACTTGGTACATCTACCAGCTAATAATCAAGATATTGGTTGTAAATGGGTGTTTGTTATTAAAGTTAACTCTGATGGTTCTGTTGCACGGCCAAAAGCTTGTCTTGTAGCAAAAGGGTATGCTCAGATATATGGGGTAGATTATTCTGATACTTTCTCTCCTATTCTGTCCATTTGTTTATTTTCCTTGCTGCTACTAATGATTGGCCTTATCTTGTTGGTTGTTTATATTGATGACATTATTATATACTGGTAGTAATAGTGCAGGTATTACGGCCCTGAAATCTTTTCTTCAAAATGTTAAAGTACTTTTTGGGCATTGAGGTTACTAGGTGTAAAAAGGGTATCTTTCTGTCTAAAAAAAAGTATATCCTTAACTTTTTGACGGCAACAGGAAAGTTGGGTGCTAAACCTTGTAGTGCACCAATGATCACTAATATGCAACTTACAACAGATGATGGGAAGTTGTTTTCAGATCCTGCAATGTACTGGAGATTAGTTAAAAAATTGAAGATCTTACGGTGAATCGTCCTGACATTGCATATCCTGTCAGCATTGTGAGCCAGTTTATGTCTTCACCAAGAACCACTCATTGGGCAGCTTTAGAGCAGATCTTGTATTATCTCAAGGGAGCTCCAGGACGTGGTATACTAAACCGTAATCATGGTCATTCTCGTATTGAGTGTTTCTCAGATGTAGATTGGACAGATTCTAAAATTGATAGGAGATTCACCACAGGGTATTGTGCTTTTGTAGGTGCCCAAGAATTTAGTATCGTGGAAAAGTAAGAAGCAAAATGTACTGTCTCAATCTAGTGCATAATCAGAATATAGAGCCATGGCACAATCCACTTGTGAGCTGATATGGATACATCAATTGTTAAGTGAGATTGGTCTAGATAGTTCATTGCTTATGGTGTGACAATCAAGTTGCAATCCATATTGAATCAAATCCGGTTCTTCATGAGAGGACCAAACACATTGAAGTTGATTGTCACTTTATCCGTGAGAAGATTTAGCAAAATTTAATCTCAACCGGTCATGTAAAAATTGGAAAGCAGTTAGCTGACTTTTACACCAAGGCTTTGAGTGGTCGAGGATTGATTATATTTGTAACAAGATGGGCATGATTAACATCTATAATCCATCTTGAGGGGGAGTGTTGTAAATATAGTAAGTGAATATATTTACTTAATTGTAGGATTTGATTGTAGGCTAATTGATTTACCTTGATTGTAGGATTTAAATAGCTTGATGTTAGGATGTAAATACTGATTAGCTTAATTTTAGGATCTAGAGTATTCTACACTTGTATATATACAGATCTTATGTACACTTGATAGAAGGGTGAGAATAAACAAGACATTTTTCTCTCTATAACAGTATGGTATAAATAATCTTTCGCAACTTTATTTTGCTGAAACTAAGTTAAAATGGACTGCACGTGTGTGGCAGATTAAAAAGCAATCAAATCTTAGGAGGCACGGAATGGGTGATGTTCGGACATGGGAAGAGATGAAACAAGCCATGACTTGCCACTTCCTTCCTTCTGACTACAAACAGAGAGTTCATAGTCAATTCATCCAACTAAGGCAAGATAATATGACGGTTGATGAATACACAAGTAAGTTCTATAATTTGGCCACTCGAAGGTTGATGAATACACAAGTAAGTTCTATAATTTGGCCGCTCGAACTATATTTGAGTGCGTTGAAGATATTATAATTACTTAATATAAGAATGGACTGAAACTCCAAATTTCAATGAAGATTGTTTACTATTGTTCTTACTACTTTGAATGATATTATACAAGTTGATTGCCAAGTAGAAGCAGAATATGCCACAAGGCCTTCTTTACGAAATCCCATGTATAACGGTAGTCAAGGAGAGAAATCCAGCGCTGATTTTTACAAACCAGCAGCAGTACAAGGGAGTTACAAGTCTGCTAATCCAAGAGCAGATCCAAAAGGTAAGGCACCAATGGTTGAAGATCGTCGAAAAGCTAACAAACATGGGTGTTTCCACTGTAGACTTCAAGGTCATATGAGTTGGCAGTGTCCAAACAAAAAGAGTCTCCATATAGAAGCTACCTCCCTAGAAAAGGAAAAGGAGCTTATTCTTTTTGAAGCTGAAGAAGATAATGAAGATGAGGAAGGTGATGATGAGGATGAATAGCCTTGTCTTGTTTTACATCCACCTCTTAGTACACAAAAAGATATAAAAGATGAAGATTGGCGACGAAGTAGTATTTTTCGTACTCGAGTTCAATGTAATGACGAGCATTGTGCACCATGATTATTGACCGTCATATTAGAAAATGCTGTACATAAATTGGGACTGAAAGCCGAGCCATATCCTAATCCATACAAGGTTGTTTCGGTTAATAACTCACGCCTTAAAGTGAATCAAAGGTCTTTGATCACTTATTCTATAGGTGGGTTTGATTGAGAATGTTGAATGTGACGTACTGCCTATGAAAGTTTGTCATCTTTTGTTGAGTCGACCTTGGCTTTTTGATAGGAAGGTGCAACATTGCAGGTATAGCAACACTTGTGCTTTCAAAAGTGGTGACCGCAGCCTGAAACTTATTCCGTCTGAGAATTTGTTGCCAGTGAAGCTTAAGAGATCATTCCTTTTGCAACACATCTCAAAGTGATGGAATTCTTGAACCACATCCTAACTCGTTGCAGTTGAGTTCTTTTCAGCGCGGGAGAGATGATGCAGCAGCCATAAGTTGGCTGGAAAAGAACTTCCGTGAAAGCCCAAGAATAAGATTAAGCGGGATCAAGCAACAAGAAGTTCTGGTTTATGGTTTAAAGGAAGCTTTCCATGGTGATTCTTAGAGTTCAGTACTTTCTAGAATTTTAGGTCCAAGGGGTATTTTAATCTTTTTGTAATTGCTGGAATTTATCAGTAGGTTTGAATTTTTGGAGCCTTAATTGTATTAAATTATTATTTGGAGTCTACTATCCTGGATCTGTATCTAGTTATGTTTAGAATAGGATAATAGAAATCCTAATCATAATATTATATTTCTTTTACGTAGTCTGACAGCTTATAAATACCTTGTTACAAAATTATTTTGGCTAGAGATTGATCAATAAAGTGCTTAATTCATTGTTATTAGTTTGTTTTTCCTTTCCTCTTAAATTTCTCGTCAGATTCCCCCTCTTCTCTCAATTTTTCCCCTCATATTACTGTTCACGGGTACTATTCACAACCCCGAAAAACAGTAATATGAGGGGAAAAACTGTGAGAAGGGAGAGAATTTGAGGGGAAATTTAAGAGGAAAGACATAACTAGAAGTAACAAACTAGTAACAATAAATTAAACTCTTTGTTGATCATTGATCAATCTCAAGCCAAAATAACCTTGTAACAGAGTATTTATAAGCTGTCAGACTAGTTAAAAGAAATATAATCCTATTATGATTTCTATTGTCTTGTTATGATTAGGATTTCTATTGTCCTATTCCACTCCAAATCCAAACCTACTGATCAATTCCAACAATTACGAAAAGACTAAAATACCCCCCAAGGACTTAAAATTCTAGAAAGTACTGAACTCAAAGAATTAAACTCCAACGACACTTAAACTAATCTAAGACCCTAAGAATCACCATGGTCGCTTCCTTTAGACCCGAACTTCTTGTTGCTTGAACCCTTAATCCTATTCTTGGGCTTCCACAGATGGAAGTTCTTATCCAGCCAACTTACGGCTGCTGCATCAGATCGACTTCACTAAAGTAATGCCTTCAGATTCAGAGAAAAGCAAAAAACAGTTTCCAACTAAAAGTTAGCCCTGACTTCTAAATGCCGATGTCAAGGTTGGAGGGTCCTCTTTCAAATGTGAAGCTCAGGGACAATCTGCTAAAATGATGCACACAGCAGTTGCTTTTGCTGAAATGTTAGCAGTACCACTTTTAGTTTTCTATTCTCTTTTTAGTGTTTATGATTCTACATTTTTTAGTCGCAACAATTAAGAAGATATATGTGTCTGCTGTCTCACTAGAAAGAAAATTGGGATGAATTACTAGTAGAATCAAAATTAGCAATACAAGATGCAAATGTGATGCATATCATACTCTTTCTTGAAAGAGAATTGATAACAACATTAAACAAACATGAGACAAATGGAGATTATATGTGCCAAAAGGACGCACTTATCTTCAATAAAAAATTAACCGTTTAATTATATCTCGTGTTGGACTCAGGTATTGCAATTAGTGTATTCTACAAGGCGCTACAATGCTTAGGCCAGTGCAAGAAGCATAGTGTCGAAGAGAGAGACAAAAGAAACCCAAAAAAAAAAGCCAAAAATGGTAAAGTACAATGATGTCTGCAGAATAAAACGAATCATGAGTAAGATTTGTTCAAAACATGGTCCCATGTGGGGCCCACAATTCCATGCCTAATTTCCAAGAAAAAAGCCCTAGAAGTCCAATGGCAATACGATGTTCCCTAGGCTCTAGGTATGTCGTTAACCCCATGAGTTGGATAATGATGTTGATGCATGAAAACATAACTTGGCATACAATTGTCAGCACCAGCTGATAGGATAACACATACTTAAGCCACTGTTCAAAGATGCCCTTGGAAGACCGGTATAGGCATAAGCCTACATCAGGTTCCAGTAAGCTTGATACTCTAGGCAAAGCATCACAAGCCGCAGGTAACAGTTAGTGCAGGAGCAGGGCTGTCATAGGCTCCAGAGTAAAGGTCATTATTTGTAACTCTCTAGTCATGAGAAGAACAGAGTCTTGGAGAACGGTACGCAATGTTTTGGATGCGTGCCAACTGGAGTGTCACATATTGTGGTGTTACTCATCCCTGGCGAATTACAATTCTAAACATGCTATTATCATGTGATTGTCAGGTGGTTTATACTTTAGTTTCTGACCAGGCCATGTCACTTTCCTCACTTTCCCAGATGATATCTTATCTGCATGAAATTGCATTCCAACTTATTCACTTATAAGGACATACACATTTGAAAAGTTATCTTTAATATCTTGAACGCTACTACTCGATGGCTTTCTAACTCCCATAGATAATCAAATCATGTCTATGTTCCGAATCAAACTTTAATGCCACAGCCTCCAACGTTACTCCCTTGAGATCAGAACTCCAGATGTCAACTGTTGATTGTGCTTTGTTTTCCTCAAGCATATAATCTACTGTAACTTTCCATTGAACTCTTAACAGGTTTATAGAAGGGAGAGATTGGGACGAAGCAGAATCTGTTAGTAACCAATTGAAGTCATCGAAAAATCAAGTTTCTCATGAAGAAAGTGAGGATAATGTCAAACCATCAACTCTATCTTCGGAAGCTGTTTCTCGTTTAGATTAAATTTTGAAGCCCTGAATTAGAGTGTAAAAACACGAGTGTAGATTGCGCTCCACATATAGTACCCTCTCACAGCTTTACCTATTTCCCTAATAAAAAATGCCACAGAACTTAATGAATGATGAATTGCAGTTGTATACAATCAGAACCTAAAGGCGATAAAACATATGATACTTCCTACATTCCATGGGACCATCTTTACCTGTACTAAACTGACTCTCAGCACATGCACTCATTTTTGCTCCTGGTTTTGTCAATCTTGACTGGCCTTCCAAAAAATGTGCTGAATTTGTAATCTAATAGATTATAGAAAAATGAAATAATCAAGAAGTTCCTACGTGTCTCAATTCTCAAAATTTTAACTTCCGCTAGTGTTTAACCAGTATAAGAAAGTAGGAGATGGGGGAGAGGCAAATAACAATTTTAACAAAGTATTTCTACTACACTATCAAGCATCAGCCATTCTTAGATTCTTTTCTGTCACTCCAAAATGACTTGAAAAGTCTAACAAGCTAAAGTAACTAGTTTAGGAGGCAATATCTAGGCCTTTTTTTTTCTTTTTTTTCCCCCAGGGGGAGGTGTGGGGAGGGGGATATGTCGGCAAATATTTTGGACAGGAAAAAGGAAAAACTTAAATGCATTAAATCACAAGAATAAATGCACCCAACAGTTTCTGCTTTAAATACACTAGTGATTGATCCACACTCAAGAGTGTGCTTAATAGGATGAGAGAGGGTGGGGGTGGGTAGCATGCTTATAAGGAGGACAGTGAGATTTGAGAACATTGGGTGGTTCTGAAATTTAAAGGGGTACTAAATTACCTAGATGGAAGCACCAATAACATTTGAAATTTAGGCTTATAAGAAGAGTATTTTGAAAAAAATAATAAATAAATAATGAGATTTCACCAAAACTAGCTTTGTGATTCATATACGGTAAGATAGTGTTTAAGAACAACAAAGCGCACCAAAAGTGCATAGTAAAAGATCTTCAAGCAAAAAAATAACAAGTAAAATCATCTGGAAAACAAACAGGCTATGCTAATAATCATAGCTTTCATTATCATAAAGCATACTCTATAGACAGTTATCATGGTATATAGCATATTGTCATAAACTCTTTAAAGAAAGAAGTTGAATTTAGTAAATGTTAAGCTCTTCATGCACAAAGTAATTAGCACCCTAGGGTTTTGTAACCAATATTATCAATGGCACAAGAGATAATTTTGTCATTATCTCAAAATTCTAATGTTTATGTCTGTGCTTCTTGTCCTCCATTTTACATTACAAAGCCAACAATGATTATCAATGGCTTATAATAACCATATCCCTTGGTTTCCGTATAAATATTGGAGGATAGAAAAAAAAAGGTCCATAGGAAGTCCTTGTGTGTGAAAATCACTATACTTCATTGATGAAGAATTTGCAGGATCTGAAGAAGGGCATTGTTAAAGTAGTAGCACTCTCTTTTTGTAACAAAAAATGAATTTTAAACTAATTACATTAAGGAAAAGATGCACCACTAAAAGAATAAAAAATACTCAACATACAAAACAATCACACGAGAACAGTAAGCCACTCCTTCGAATCAGTTTGTAAGATGTCTGAACAAAAATAAAAGAAAAAACAACCATTTGCCAGTGGCCCGATGCCCAAAGCCAGCAAAAGAAAAATGATTAAGTTCATATGCATAGATTGATCTTAGGGAATCCTACAACTCTGCACTTTCAAAGTTCCAAGCAACCCAAAAAACTAGTAAATTTACAGCGATGGCCTATGACTACTGGATTCGCATGGATAAATCTGGGGCAGATGAACCCAACACCATAATAGGAGTGTCTTATATATCAAGACTTGCAGAAGAGTCCAAAAGGTTCACTTGAAAAACAGAAGTTGGTTAGACCAAATTGCCTCTCATGCAACTTCTGATTCCAGCAAAAACTTAGAATATGAAGCCTCAAGCCATTACTGACGTAAACAACATTTTTTTGTACTACGCATACCCTCTCAACGTCAAACAAAACAATATCTTGTATGTTGTATACAACAGTTTCTTTGGCTCCAAAGAGAACAAGAATGTCTCCAAATAATAAACAGTATATACACATCCACACAAACATACATCAATGGGAAAAATCTCGAAGCCAATCAAACCAAAAAAAAAAAATCAGAAAAGTAGTACAATAAATTCAATAAAAGAGGCAGTGTTTAGTATTATATAGTGACCAAAAGTCATAGAAGCCTTACTGATGTAACTTTCTTAAATATCTGGGCAGCATTAGCGCATTCAACGTAGGGATACTCAAAAGTCACCAACTCTAATAAACACATCCCGAAGGCATATACATCTACAAGCTCATTATATTCCTCCTCATACAATTCTGGTGCCATGAACTCAGGTGTGCCTAACACAAGGAGCAGAATTTCATTGGAAAAAGGACACTAAGCACTTTGGGTAAACCCAATGTGGAAAAAAAGAATATAAAAGAAGACCAAGATCAAGAATAACCAATGACACAGTCTACTGTGAGCTGACCGAGCCTGACGTAGGATAGCAGCAAGTCCCAAGTCACCAATTTTCACCTCTCCTTGGTTACCATTAACAAAAATGTTATCACATTTCAAATCCCGATGAATAACTGGCGGGTCATGACTGTGGAGGTATAAAAGCCCCTCTAATATCTGCCTAGACCACTTCTTCAATGCTCGTAAATCAACATTTTTATGTTTTTTCCGGTACCTACATTGCAAATTCAAAATTAATCATGTCCTAACTGCTAAAAACAGTTCTCTAAATCCACAAAGTTAGCTGAAATTTACTACATACTGTCGCAAAGTCCCGGAAGTGAAAATCTCAGTAATGAAGTTAATATTCTCATGCTTAGAATCAACCCATGAGTTGTAAAACTTGATAATGTTCTTGTGCTTAAGGGTTTTTAGCAGATGAACTTCCGAATACAGACGTTCCATGTCATCCGAATTCCTTAAAAGATCAGATATCTTCACCTGATTCCACGCCACTTCAAGAGTCCCTTCCAATTCGTCGAACGCTCTATATCTACATTCGCATCATCCAAGAGACGAAAACCCACGAAAGTAATCAAACAACTAATCACCCCATGCAACAAATTATATATAAACGTAGATAAGTACAAAGCTTTGTACACATATAAACAATGAAAATTCTCCCCAAAAAAAAAAAAACATACACTTTCTTGAAGGCTCCTTTCCCCAAAACTTCTTTGTACTGCCAAATAAAAATAAATAAAAAATAAAAAAATAAAAAATATTTGTTAAGAAATGAAATAAAACATAAAAACTTCAATAAACCAGTAAGAAAATTTGCATCAAACAAAAATTCTTGCAACTGATGAAAAAGCTGTTAAAAAGGTCCAAAATGAATAAATTAATGGATACTTACACGTCCATATCGGCCAGAAGGATCCACCTCGACAAATTCGGGTACAATGTCAGACTCATCCGGGTCCTGCTCTGATGGAGAATCCTGTGGCATTCTCTCTGTCAGTTGGAGTCGTTTCAATCAAATCAAATCCACCAAAATGAACCTTTTCTCTTTTTCAAGAGAAAAAAATCAAAACCCTTCTCTTTAAATTTCAAATAAATTCAGATCAACTTGAGAAATTCAACTCCAGAATCGAAATTCAATCAAACCCACTTGAGAAATTGCAATTTCAACGGTAAATTCGACAAATTTGGACTGATTGCAGAGAAAGATTCAATACATATGGTCTGTGACTGTGTTAAAATCCCATTTGAAGTGTGTATGTATATTATTATTTATCTGGAGATGGATGAGATAAAGAAAAATAAAGTGCAAGGGGAAACGTGTTAATCAACTGTTGAGTCATCAAATATTATTTGAGTGTAAAATTAAAAATTTTAATATTAAATTTGTTCTTTGAGTCGGTTGAATTTTCCTTTTCTATAAAAGTTAGTTAGATTATTTAAAAAAAAAAAAAAAAAGTTAAATTGTTGTTGTTTAAAAGAAAATGTTAATGAAATGAGGTAGAGTTTAGTTGACAGTCCTTCAACAAATTTTAATTAGTAATGTTATATTATTAGTATCCGAAGTAATAAATGTCAAAGAAGAAATAAATTAATGTTTTTGATTTCCTGTTTTTATTCTGAAATATAAAACTTAAATCAATTTTGCATTAGATGTCGTTTTTTACTTTACTAGCACCTTTTTTTTTGGATATTTGGTATTAGAAGAATTAAATCTAAAATGGTTTAGTATAGAACTAACATCCGTCCAAACTAATGTTGGAATTAAGATTTTTTTTGGTCAAATGTAATTAAGATTGAATTACGTAAATTGTTATTTTCCTCTTTAAAAAAATTATTTATTAAGTTCAACACAACGGAAATTTTTTTCCTGAGATGCGAGCATTGCTAGAAACACATTATTTAGAAATTCTTTTGTGTGTTGGAATTTTATTTATAAATAACTTGTATTATATTTAAGTAATCATTATTGATGTTAAAAAGATCAATGACCTAGGTTGGAGTCCTAGCTCCTAGGTAGTCCAAGTAGTAACACTACTATTCCTCTAATGCAAATGTAATTTTGTACACGCCAAACTCACATAATGCAAAGGACTTGTAATCTTCTAGTAAAATTCTAACGTTCAAATCAATTACTTTAAACAAGAGAAATAATGGAAAGAGAATTAAGAGATTGAAGTAGTAAACAAGTAGTACAATGAATGTAATGTGTGAATTAACCTTGTTATTTATACTAGAAGTAGATGGGCTCATGTAGTTAACGGGTTTAGAAATAATTACTTAGCCAATGAAGGCCTAATGGAGATAGCTTTTTGAATGACCAAAATGCCATGTGACTAGTTTACTATTAAGCCACGTATTTGAGGATCATTGGATCATATATTTTGTTATCATCACTTGTTCCCCATTCTCAAGTCGCGTTTTTGTGAGTTGAGAGTAGTGCAGTGATTTTCGATCTATGTTTTAGTTGAAGCTGGTGAAATTTGATCGAAGCCAAATTTGAAAATTTCGGATTTCAAATGTCCCTCCTTCTACAAGTTTCTCCAAGTGAAAAATTTTTGGCTTTCAATTGCAAGTCACTTTTAGGTTCAAAACCAAATTTGAAAAGTAGGAAGCCATTATTGCTTGGTCTTTTGGTTAGGGAATGGGTGAAAATTCTCCCAAGAGTCAACATTACTCCGAGGGGTTTGAACTTGAACCTAAGATACTAATTCGTCCAACCTAAGTTGCATTGAGAGCCAACCCAACGGTCTTGCACTTGTACCTAGGATACTTGAAACAAAGGAAAGTTGCTTTGAGAGTCAACTCAATGGTCTTGGACTTGCACCTAGGATACTTGAAACAAAGTATCTAACTCCCTACTAATTAGGATTTAAAAATTCTTCAACTTTGGTTGCAAGCTTCCCACAACCTAGGTTACAAATCTCTCCAACCCAGGTTATTATTGAAGACTTTTCCAAGGACTAGGACTTGAACATTTCCACATTTAGGAGCCTTGTCTTCATACCTTCTCTACACTTGCTTCAAGTAAGTCATTCTTCACTTTGTTATTCACTTTATTTTGCCTTTGGCATTTTGATAAATAATTGTTGTACTCTTTAGAAACTTATTTCTCTTTCATGAGATTTGTTGATGAAGATGAGCACTTTTACTCTAGTGTTAGATTTCGATGAAATTTATTTGCAGGTAAGCCTTTGGTTGGGGGGTACTTTATCTTCCAAGTTTAGGGTGCACTTTATTAGCATCTCTTTGCAATTTGTTGGGGTGCCCTATTCTCCAACTTACGTTACATTGAAAACTTATCCAAGGGTCTTTGACTTGCACCTGGGATGCTTGAACCAAAGTACCAAGTCTCCCACATAGTAGGATACAAAAATTTCCAACCTAGGTGACAAAAATTTCGTATTATACCCAATATCTACCATATAATTATTCGATTAAGAATAACAACGAATAGAATGAAAACATAATAATCTATACTCAAGATGCTAGGGTGATCTCAACTCTAAAGATCACTTACAACTACTATCACGAGAGAAAATTTCGACTCCATTGACACTGTGGATTTCTCAATTGGTCAATCCAATGTAGTTGTCATCCACAAGCATCCATATACTAGTTTAGATGTCCCCACATCCCTGTCGATGATATCAACTACTTTGTTCAAAAGGAAGAAACTTAGTATATACTAACCTATCCATATTAGTGATGCCCTTTCTCACTAATACTATAGCTAAGGATCTTTAAGAATTAATAACCATAAGGATAGGAAGAATCTTATCATCATAATTCTTATAATTTCCTCTCAACATTATTAATTCCAAGGGTTTTATCATTTAAATTGCAATAAAATAACAACAAGAATAAATAATAAAGATATTCACAAATCAGTATGCATAAATACAATAGTATCTTTAAATCCCCAAATTGATTAGGTTTATGGCATAACACTAATAAAGTAATTTATAAGTAAAAGTATTGTTTCCAAGGAGATTAAATAATATAATTTGTTGACACAATTGCAAATCTCAAGCAACTAATTTAAGTGAGGGTGTACTGTTAACTTAGACATGAATTAAAAGGATGATTTATCTAGCTACTTCTGAAAATTAAATAAAGCTCTGAAACAACTGATTTGAATTTAAGTACAACTACACTAGGGAAATTGATTTCACTTAACAACAACTATGAGACAATTCAGTCATATTAATTCAATTCCTCTCTTTGAGGCAACCAACTTAATCCTTCTCTCGAATCAATCAATTGAACTACAGGCCTAATTCGGATTTATTCTCTCGAACCATTCACAAACTAGGCATGGCATGCATCATCACAATCTTATACTTCGGTCAATTCAATATCCAACAAAATTAATGCTATAAGACTATTTTTCAAATGAATCTTAGAACAAATTATTGACTGAGTAGAGAAAAGCATTAACATCCTCAATACACCCTCTAAGAATTACAAGATTGAATCCTTAATCACGAACCAAATCATAGAGATAGAATAAGCTACGTCAATCCCAAACTAGTAAATCTACTCCATGAATAAAGAACCAACAAATTGTAAGACCGTAGAATTGGAATAAGACATCTTTATTAAATTAAATAAGCAATAAATAAGAAAATGCTTTGAAGACTGAATGTTTCACTAAAGAATGATGTTGCGACTCCTCTCGGATATCAATCAATTATTTCACAAGACTTCAATACACTTCACAGTATTCTTCTACCTCTAAGGAAGCAATAAAACCAATATACAAAGGCTGTAAACTAAACTAAAATAATGATTTAACTAATATAAATTAAAGACTTGAACAGTGAATATAGAGCTTGTGCCGTCTTTCGACTGGTCATAATTCTCTGACTTTTCTCTGTCTTCTCCTAGACACCGTTGCCCGAATTGATCTTCCCCATAAAGTGTTGTCTGATCCTTTGCATAAATTTTGTGCTTGGGTAAGGATGAAAAATTCTCCCTTTGAAATTCCTATTGACCCAAATGAGTAGTCTAAACGGTTAAAGCAATATCCAATAATGCGAACAATTCTCACCAAACAGGCCGCTGGGTCCTTTACAATATTTCTCCTCTTGATATTTCTCAAAGATTAAATGTCTTGTCTGGAATATTAGAGGGGTCTCGGTAAAGCCACCGTCAGACACTTGAAAGCTCTTATTTGTTTTAATGGTATTTCTTTTCTTGTCATTATAGAACCAATGACTGATGCTCTTCGAATCCAAGACTTTTGTATTCGATTGGGTTTCTATAGTTGTGTTTGGAATATCTTAAATAAAATTTGGCAATTCTGGAAGCTAGAATTTTGCATTAATGTTTTGGTTAATACTGACCAATTTATTCATTTACAACTACGATTAATGCTTGGGAGAACTATGTTTTTGCTACTTTTGTTTATGCCAAATGTACTCGAGAAGAACAGGCAGCATTATGGGAGAATGTGGTTAGCCTGGCACCCACCATTCATAAATTGTGGTCTTTAGGGGTGATCTTAATGTTGTTGCTCTTTTGCAAAATATTTCAGATCTTCCAATTAGAATTTGCATGTCATTCAGGATTTTAATGAAGCTATCAAGAATCTTTGTGAGGGTTACACAGCTTCCTGTATCGGAAAGTAACTACATATGGTCTAGGGTCAGACGGTGTAGAACGATTTGGAAAAGACTGGATAGGCTGCTAGTGAACCCGGAGTGGCTTCAAGCATTCATGAATACTTTAGTTTGTCATTTAAATAGATCGACCTCAGATCACTCTCCATTGCCTTTCGAAATCGCTTGGTCTCTTAATCGCTCACCCAAGCCTTTTCGTTTCTCACATGTTTGGGTTGATCACCCTGATTTTATCTCTATAGTTTGGCAGGACTGGAACCAACGAATAGAGGCCTCCGGGATGCTGGCTTTTTCCTTGAAACTTAAACACTTAAAAGAGGCTCTTGGCAAGTAGAATAAAGAGGTATCGAGGGACATTTTTCAAACACCCAAGCAGGCGGTGGATAAAGTTATTGAACTTGAATTAATATATGATTCTAGTGGATCTTCTTCTGATAGGATTGAGATGAACAGAGCTCAGGCAGAGCTTTTTAAAAGCTCTAAAAATAGAGGAAGAATTTTTGTGACAAAAATCGAGATGCAAGTGGCTTAGTGAATAGGATCTAAACACTAAATACTTCCACGCCACTTTAGCCAACAAATGTGCACCGACAACTATTCAAAGATTGAAGAATTATGCTGGTGATTGGCTACAGTCGATGATGCTATCAAGTAGGAAGGCAAACTTTTCTTTAAACAGCTCTTCTCAGATGAGGGGGTAGATGACGAATGCCTTCATTTTTTGATTGATCTTTTGGCTTCCTAGGTTCAACAAGAACAACACGAGAGGTGGTTTTCAGCATGGACGAAGATAGTGTTGTGGGTTCAGATGGTTTTATAGGATGTTTTTATGTTAAATGTTGGGACATAATCTTGGACGATTTATATAGGGATGTACTGGATTTTTTGCAGGTATCCCTCTGCTAGAATCATTGCTAGTGCCCTATTAGTGCTTTATCTGAAGTCAAATAACCCCTGATTTGCAGATTTCTGTTTGATCTCGATCTTTGTAATTTTGTGAATAAGATCTTCTCCAAAATCTTGGCCAATAGATTGGCAAAATCTTGTTTGGCTTGATTTCTCTAGAGCAATTTGGCTTTGTAAAAGGTTGGACAATTATAGACAATATTCTTTTGGCTCAAGAGTTAATAGAATATCTAAACAAAAAGGTAGAAGGACATAACCTGCTGATCAAGCTCGACATGATGAAAGCGTTTGATAGGGTTTCTTGGCATTTTCTAGAAGCAAAGCTGAACAAGTTTGGCTTTCCAAGGCTTTTTGTGCATCTGGTGATGAATAATTTTCATGCTAACTGGTTATCTTTGCTTATTAATGGGGAGGTTATAGGTTGTTTTCAATCCTAATGGGGAGTTAAACAAGGTGATCGACTTTCCCTGCTACTTTTTATATTGGTCTTTGATGTGGTTTTGACTGGCTTAAAGCAATTGACTAGGGATAATATCATTCGACTTTCTCGGGTCCTTGTAGGAGTAAGGCAATTTCCAATCTTAACTTGCTTATGCAGATGATGTTTTAATCTTCACTAGGAGTGATAAATGCTCGAATACAAAAATATTGAACTTTCTTGATTTCTATCAACGTGGTTCTGGACAAAGGGTTAATTTTGCAAAGAGTTCTTTTAATCTTCCTCGAAAATATCCTCTTGCAATTAAACATTCCATTGCCAGGTTGACAGGCATGAAGCGGGCTACCCTACCAATTATTATCTTGGCTGTCCAATTTTTATAGGCTGTAAAGCATCTAGTCATTTTTAACAAAGTGCTTGATAAGGTGAATGCCAGAAGAACACTCCATGCAATAATCAAACAAATGGCCTAACTCATTTCCAATTAATTAGACATATTTTTCTTCAAAAGCAAGCTTATCAACAAATAGCACTTTTGAGAATGAATAAAAGGTGTTATAAATGTGCTCTTTAAATTCATAATGCCTTCTCTTTTTGGAATTAGCAACGAATAATGTTTGAAATCTTTGCTTACAAAAGAACCAACACACTGATACTCACACCAAAAATTTGAAATGTCCAATTCGAATACAATAACAATAACTATTGCAATACAATTATCATCATCGAGTACTATGGTCACTCTTTTTCCATTCAAGAATCACAAACACAAATATATGAGTACAAAAACCATTCCAAGACAAACATTGACATAAAAGTAGCACCATCACACTTTTCATATTATTCAATAATGAGTACAATTCATCTTACCGCTCTCTGGAAATAAAGCAAGACACATGATAATACTATTAGAAGCATAAAAACACATAAGACACTAAACATAACACTAGGCAATGATTTTGAATTACAATTGGACAATAAAAAAGCTCAAGTAGTAGATAGACAACATATTAACCAAGTGAATGTGTATGCAACTAAATAAGTTCAAATTGAACATAAAAACAAGAGTTATACCCTTTATCATGGAATTCACCAACAATAAGCACCAGACAAAACCAGGCTAAGCAATCAGCAATTCTAAGTAAACCATATAAATCTACTATATCAATTAAACTCATGAGTCATAGAAATTGAATTTCTTTTAACAACCAATCACAGCTACACTAAGAAAGGGTCCTTGGGGATTCACGGAGTCTAAATAATTAAAGAAAAAGAAAAACACACATAAGGGTAATGAGGTTTAACACAACATAAAGGGCTATCTAAATGCCTAACTCATTCTCCCAAACTTAGCTTCACACAAAATTTGTCATAAAAAGCATTCAACAACATATAATACTCCTAATACATATACATTTGGCATGGCCAAGAATAAGGCCCTTCAGCTGAAGCAAATCCTTTGTTGAAGTTCTCTTTGGTAAACAACATCTACAAACTCAAATTCCACAGTAGGATCAACCCTTGAAGAAGCTGCAATCTTACAAGAGGGAGCTGGCCATCTTTTTCTATGAAGAAGAAGTCCAAAAACTGGCTGTACCCTTTTGTTTCACGTTAGTGGGCAAATTTCCAAGAGGCAAACCTAACATGGAGACGGTGAGAAACCAATGGAGCTTCCACACACTTAGATTAAAGGGCAACTTCACTGTTGGATTTCTCGATCATAGACATGTACTCATTCAATTTTCTTTGGAGGAGGACTATCTTCGTTGCTAGTTGAAGAATATTTGGTTTATCAATGGTCTCTACATGGGTGTTCTTAAATGGCACCCACTTTATACCTGGACATCGAACCCTTTGTTGTGCCTATTTGGATCATTCTAGAAGGATTACTTGCTGTTTTCTTCAACAAGCACTCAATTTTTAGCCTTGCTCAAGAGGTTGGCACCGCTTTTAAGCTAGACATGGCTATTGAAAATTTCACCCATCCTAATATGGCCAAGGTTTGCGTGGAAGTGGATCTTTTGGCTACTCTCCCTACTAGAGTTTGGCTAGGAGTAGGAGAAAATGGCAAATGGCAAAAAATTTGCTATGAAGAGATTCCACATTATTGTACAAAGTGCAATAAACTCGGTCATAGCCCAGCTGAGTGTTTGGTAGGAGTTCTCAAGTTACTGAACTTTGGGACACTTAGAAGTAAGATGGCCCTTTGGTCCTATCCAAACCTCAACTACATAAGGACAAAGGTAAATCGCAATAGAAACCAATCAAGAAAAATGAAGCTGGTCCCTCAGGAGTCGATAAGGAAAAGCTGTCAGAGGACACTTTGATTCATGATCAAACCCCTGAAATGCCATTGCAATTAGAAGCACAACATAATACCCATGTGGTGGCACAACTGGTGGTTGGTATGGTGGTGGTGGGAGTGGAAGATCCGCCACTTCCAAAGCTAGTAGACTCGGCAACAAAATCTCCTACAAATCTAGACATTCAAAAGTTGAATCCCTTGGAAAATGGGTTGAAGAAATCAAATTTGGAGGAGAAGGAGATTCCAATAGATTCGGTTGGAAGAGAGCTGACTTGTTCAAAAGAGTTAACAAATTAGCCAGCTATCTCTCCAATTCAAATTTCAAACAAAGCATCCATGGATGACTTTTTCATCTCTCATGCAAGATTTTGGAGGAGCTGCCATGTTACTTTTTGAATAGTGAATCTCCTCATGCAAAAGATGCAACAGAAAATATTTATCAGCTTTCCAAACCAAAACCGAAAGGTAAGTACATATCCAAAAAGAAAAGCAAGTGTAAACGAATTTACAACATACCAAGGGCAATACGAATAAGGTTTTCTACTAAACCTTCCTCCTAGCTTCCCATTTTTTTTTTTTTGCTTTAAATGGATAGCATCCATGTATGGAATATAAGGGGGATAGCCAATAAACCCTCATTATGTAGACTAAAGTTGTTGGATAAGCAGCACAAAATAAAAATTCTTGCTTTAATGGAACCAATAGTGGATAAAGCAAGGATTAGTTTCTTCGCCAAAAAAATAGGATTTGATAGGTGTGAATCAAATTCTAATGCAAAAATTTGGGTATTCTGGAATAAAGAGCTTGTATTAGCTCCTATTTTCATTTCTGATCAATTATTCCACGTATCTATTTCCTCTATTTCTTTTCACACGGATGTGGTAGCCTCGTTTCGCATATGCAAAGTGTACAAAAATAGAAAGATGGAGCTTATGGGAGGTCTACAAGGCATTCAACCCCCAATCTCCATGGCTGGTAGGTGGAGAATTTAATGTCATTTATATAAAGTTCTTGCTCTTTAGACCTTGATACTATGAGGGAATTCAATGAATGTATCCATGATTGTGGCTTGACGGATTTGGCTTTTCAAGGATGCAAATATGCATGGCTCAATAATAGGTTTGGAAATGCTGTATGGAAGCGGCTGGATAGATATGTGTGCAACAATGGTTTTCTCATGGCCTTCCCGCACATTAGTTTGGTTCATCTTCTAAAAGCATGCTTCGATCATTCTCCACTTCTTCTCAAAGTATCCATTGTGATCACATCAGGGTTGAAGCAATTGAAGATTTTGAACATGTGGACTAAACATCCAATTTTTTTGTAGGTTGTAGAAAGTAATTGGTGTTACATTGATCTGGATCTCCCCTCTTTATTCTAGCTTCCAAGCTTTAAAAAAGGTTGAAGACAGAGCAAAGAATTGGAGTCACACGGTTTTTGGTAATGTCTTCACAAAAGTGAAGGAAGCTGAATGAAATGTCATGCACAAGGAAGAAGTTTTTTTGAAACAACAAAATCAAAGTACTCAAATAGCTTTGGCTCAAGCACAAACTCTTCACACTAAGTGCCTTACAGTAGAAGAAACTTTTTGGAGGCAAAAAAGTAGGGATGAAATAGTTGAAAGATGGCGACCAAAACTCTAAATTCTTCCATTCTTCTCTCAATTGAAGTGCCAAGTCAACTCCACAAGACAACCAATCAAACATAAAATAAACAAAATTAACAACTATATGAAACTAAACTAAAGTGCTTAATTTGCACGACCCGTATAGCACTTGATATTGCCAAAAACCGAAGACAATCCCTAAAAACGACACCAAAAGCTTGATTGCTTCGCTAGGTAGAATTTAACTTTGAAAGGACAAACAAGCAATAATTAACCACACTAATTCACTATACTCTATCTTCAGATGTGTTTACCTAAGTTCCGCAAGTATACGGAGTTGATAGTGGTATAGGATGAGTGGGTATCGTCCCACAAAGATTGTTGGAAGACAATTACAAAGATTTACGGATATTTGTGTAGTAAAGTGAAATTGAACAATGGATGATGAAACAATTCTAATAAAAATCATAATTAAATGAAAGCGATAAAAACTTAATTTTAAGCTAGATTGACTAAAAAGCACGTAAGTGAAAATAACCAATTACGATATTAAGAAACTAGTTAATCTATTCTAGTAAAAACAAGTAAAGGAAAGCACTTAATTCTAACCTAAATTAACCAAATTAAGACTAAAATTAAAAGCAAGCAAATTACCCAATTAAAAGGACTACAAATAAGAAACCTTGAAGACTAAAAGCAACCATTTCTAAACTAGAAATTGGAAAGAGTTAAACTTGAAATCTAAGTATTTTTAGATTTTTGATAAAAATAAAGAAAGCCCACTAGGAATTAACTAGAAATTAATGCAAGAACATTTCTGTTGAGAATTCTTAACTAGAAATGCAAAAAGTTATCAAGAACCCTAATTTACCTATGAAACCCTAAATTCCAAGTGAAGAAATTCTTACTAAATTAGACTAGAAAGCAAGTAAAAATTATATCTACGCGAAGCTTGCGATTAACCCACTACGATTATCTAATCAAAATTCGAACTTGACAAGAAATTAAAAGAAGATCTAAGAGACAATTAAAGAGAAAATTCTATTAAAGAAGAAAACTTGGGATTCAAGATATCCTAAACTATCCTAAAATCTACTAACTATCTACTACTAACTGTACTTTCTTCACTTCCTATTTAATTGTTAAACAAGGCAAAAATTAGTAGTTGTTGGCTGAAAGTTTACAAAATTGCCTTTACAACTTAACTTTCAGCGAGTCGAGATCGCGATATGGAATTGAGATGGCGATCTCGACTCTAATACATTAAGACAATTTCCCGAGTCGAGATTGCGATATGGAGAGTTCGAGATCGCGATCTCGACTCTTAACTTCTCAGCATTCTTCATTTCTTCTATTATTGCAATTTGGCACCTTGAGCTTTGTTCATTCCAACTTCCAAACTCTAATTTTGTATCTGCATAATATTAATCACCATTAAGCAATCAATTAATCTAGAATTTAAATAAAAACTTATCAAATTTAACAAGAACGGAAATACAAACACATATGAAAGAAATTAACTAAAGTCTTCAATTAATTACCCAAAGTTCAGGATTTAAACTACCAAAGTGCTATAATTTAGAGGAAAATAACTCTAGTTTACTAGAGTTATCACACCCCAAAACTTAGCGTTTTGCTAGTCCCGTGCAAAACAAAGATTAAAATTAAAAGAAACCTACTAACACTCAAACATATAAATACCTCCAAAGTTGACGTGACACTTGATGAATCATGGATGTACTTAGAACACTTAAGAAATCTCTCAAGGAATGTTCAATACTATGTGATATGTGAAGTATCTGAGTGAATCAATCCAAAATCGAAACTTGTTCTTTATAGAAGCACACATTCATCCACTACACAAGATTTCACATCACCAAGCATTACCATTCTCAAAAAGAGTTACCAAAAGTTTTAATTCTTTTCATTTAAAACATCATTACTTTTCAAATCACAAATATCATAAAGTTAGTCAACTATCTCGACTAGGCATTATGAAAATAGAAGTTCAATTAGGAATGAACTTTAATGCAAATGTCACACATTTCGGGAATAGACCTCTAACAAGGAGTAAGTAATATGAGATTAATGATAAGTATTACAAACATTTACTCCTTAAATTATTGGTATATTAAAACGTAATTCCTAATGGCTTAATTCAGAAAAATAACATGGGTACATGTCGGAATCCCGTACTCGCCTTATTACTACTCTAATGGCTTATTTCGGAGAAACAACATGGGTACATGTCAGAATCCCGTACTCGCCTTATTCCTATTTTTTTTGTCGGCCTTAAACCAAGGAAAAGGAGTGAAATGTACCTAAAATTAATCAAGTCAAATATCAATTATTCACAAGTTAGAAGAACATTCCCTATGCAAACACACGAAATGTCCCAAAATTCCTTCAACTTCATTTAACTCATTTCTTTCCGAAAGATAGTTCATCAACCAAGTAATATAAGTGATTTGATTATAAACAACATTTCAAATAAATTTTCCTAAAATTTCAACACTTCTTTTTGAAAAATAGTAATGCCAAGTTTATGAATTCTTTATGTTGCTAACGAACTACTCACTCACACAAAAATTCTTGAAATGAATCAATCATATACTTCAATCACAAAGCATTGAATATCAAAATTTATCATCATTGAGTACCGAATTGATCAATTTTTCATCCATTAAACATCAAGTGGCAACAATATGTATAAATTAACCATTCCCAACACAAAGAAATAAACACCCCCAAACTTGTCTCTTTATTCTAGTTGATGAATAAATCATCCTTCACTCACCCAAAATTAAACACAAAGACATACCCAAAATAACAAAAAGATGATCACCTACTCGAATCGTGATATAGCAATAAACTAAGAACTAAAATTAAGTAGAAATGCTAAGTAAGAATAGTAAACTGTGCCATGCATCTCACCATTCAAGCTTCAAACAAAATCAACATTCAATTCAACTCATCAACTAATGTAAAGATGGCATCAGCTTAGAGCCCTTAGCCATGCTACTCTTATTTGGTAATAATCATGACCAAAGCTACACCAAGTATCTAGCAAGAAATTCCACAATGATTAAATCCATGAAGCATCAAACTTATTAGCTACTTGGCGTCAGCTTAAGGCCATTAGCCAAATTAATAAAAAGGAAAATCAAAATTACTTCCAAATTAAAAGACTAAAAAATAAAATAAATTCATGGTTGAAGTGAATTTGAAAGGAAGGAAATGTTGAACCCCAATTATGATAATCATGTTTTGATGATGACCAAATCGCACTAATGGTTTGAAAAGTGTGCAGAAAAACAAAACAACCAGAAGACTCCACGGAAGCAAATACCTAAGACTGTCTGAAAGACAGACACAAAGAAATTGAAGCAAGTCTCGGACGAAGAACAGCGTCCGATCATATTTCCAGAAGACTTTACTTCGATCGGACGCATGTTCGGACGCATCCTCGGATGTCCGAACGAATACCCTCAGAGAACGGACGCAGTGTCGGACGCGAGGTTTAGCAGCGGCCGTGGATCGTTGTCCAACGACTAGTTTGTTCGGATGCACTCTTGCTGCATCGGCCGTCCGAAAGGTCCAATGACTAGTTTTCCAGTAAACAGAAAATGGCCGTTGGGAAGTTGTTGGAAGCAGATATTTGGCAACTATAAATACCCCTAGGTCTGAATTAAGCAGGTGGGGACTTCTACATTGATTACAAATAACTCTTGAGCTATTTGGGAGAAATAGTGGGAACAAGTGTTGTAATAGTGTAGGTAATTTTGTGAAAAGAGCTTAGAAGTGTAAGAGTTCTTCAAGTGTAAAAGTGGAGAAATAACGATTGTAACAAAGGGAGGTTGTGAGTGTAAAACTCTTGGCTCAATTAAAGGTAATTAGTGTGAGCAAGAGTGATCCTCATTTGTGTACAAGAGGTTATTGTCTCACCTACTTTGAAGAGACTTTTAGTGGCTAAACTTCAAGTTGTAAACTTGGTAGTTGCCTTGTAAGAAGCTCTTTGTAGTTGAAAGCTCCAAGCTTGAGAAGCTTGGGAGTTTGGTTTGATTCTCTTAATCTCAATATTCTTATTTGTTCTTTAAGCTTAAATTGTTGAATATCTATTGTATTCATTTGTGCTTAAGTTTTTATTTGGTGCATAAAGTTTGTATTTTCATTAAGCACTTAAAAAGGTTTGTTTTAGATACAACCTAATTCACCCCCCATCTTAGGTTGCTTTTGGGGCCAACAGAAAATGTTTTTTTTTTTTCCGAGATCACGATCTCAAATTTTATATCGCGATCTCGACTCAGTGCAAAAATAGCCTTAGCAGAAGTTTGGAGTTGAGATCGCGATCTCGACCAAATGACCACAGATTCTGCCCCCTAGAAGTTTGAGTTTGAGATCGCGAGCTCTACTTCTACAAAGTGAATTTTTCACACTTAGCCAAAATTGCTCCACTCGTGATCACTTTTCTCCATTTGCAAGGATAACCTACAACAAAAACTTCACAAGTTAGGATGATAATTTTCACTCATTCTTTAGCACCATTTATTCAACTAAATAAAACTTAGATTTTTATCTAAAATTCTAACCTAATTAATCTAAATTAAAACACATACTAACTGAAAGCAGAAACAACTAAATAAAAAACTTGGGTTGCCTCCCAAGAAGCGCTCTTTTATAGTCACTAGCTTGACTATGGCATGGATTTCATTCCAAGTAATTGAGGATAATTGACCCTCCTTTCCTTTTGGTTTCCACAGAAAAAGTTTGATCCCCTTTTTCTTCATGATTAAAGCTTAATTTTCGGATTTTCCATGCACAAGTCTTTTCTTTCTAGCCTTAGCCATCGCTAGTGCCCCAATTAACATCTCCAATTGTTTCTCAAACTATTTTCTTTTCTTTTTCTGCCTTCTCAATTTCTTGACATCACCATTTTGCTTATTCTTTGCAAAACTCCCTTCATCCTTTGTCAACACACATCCCTTATCGGGTGGTTTTTCCTTCAATTCATTTCTCGGATCTCCCTTTATTTCCAACACTTGCTTGAGCGAATTGCCTTGGCTAACTTCATTTTTCACTTCATTTGACCTAGCAAGAATAGAATTAAGAGATTGATTAGCACATTTCTCTTCAACAATGGGAATATTGTCATTATATTAAAACACATCCAATTCAATTGATTCATTTTCAACTCGAAAGATCAACTTCCCCTTTGTTCACATCAATTAATGCATGATCGGTCGACAAGAAAGGCCTCCCTAGAATCAATAGAATCTCACTCTCTTCACCCGTATCTAGCACAAAGAAATCAATGGGAAATACCAACTTTTAAACTTGTACAAGCACATCTTCCAACAAGTCATATGGTTTCCTCTTGTTGGATAAATCCGCCAATTGGAGTGTGATATTAGTTGGCTTGACATTGTTGATCCCTAACTTGTCATAGATGGCCTTTGGCATGATATTTATGCTTGCCCCCAAATCACAAAGTGATCGATGCCACGTTTTTCCTCCAACATTCACCGGTATCATAAAACTACTGGGATATTTAAGTTTAAGGGGCAACCGCCTTTGAACAATGGCACTACATTGGGCATCAAGACATACTTTATCATCATCATCCCACTTTCACTTCCTTGCCAAAAGATCCTTCATGAAACGAGCATAGTTGGGCATCTTGGTGAGGACATCAATCAAAGGAATGTTGACATTAATCTTTTTCAACATATTCAAGAAATGGGTGAATTGCTTCTCTTTTTTCTCCTTTCTTGGATCAATGAGTCTTTGAGGGTATGACACTTTTATTGATGGATCTATCTTCAAAGGTTCCTCCACATGCTTCTACTTGGATACCTTGATCTCTTTCTTTTATTCCTTTTTGGTGCTTCATCATCAACCACTTCCTTTTCATTTTGAATTACCTTGGACCTTTGCTCTTTGCTTCCTTCCTCCACATTTTTCTTCTCCTTAGATTCAACCAATTATTTTCCACTCCTTAGGGTTATGGCATTGCATTGCTCCTTGGGGTTTGGAAGAGTATCACTCGGAAATGCCCCAATAGGTTTGTCATTATTCAACCTTTCCCATTACCCTAATTGAATCTCCAAATTCCTTGTTGAAGCTTTAAAATTCTCATAATCTCTTTTATGCTCTTCCTTTTCCTATCCAATTATCTTCTCAAATACTCGGCTTCTCTTTTCCAACCTTATTCACCCAAATTCTCTCTTGGAGCATATTGATCATGATACATGGGTTGGGAAGAATTGGCATAATGGAGAGAAGGTCTTTGTTGTTGGTTTTGAAATGAAGGGTTGGGGAAAGTTTGGTATGAGTTGGGATGGAAATTTCTTTGATGTTGCGGTTGATAAGGTCTAGATGAGGAATTACCTAACTATTCGGGGCTTGAGTGTGTTGGGCATTTTGAGGAGGGGGATTTGGTTGGTAAGGAGGATTGGATTGGTTGTTGGTGTTACTCTATGAGAAATTTGGGTGATTCCTCCAAGAAGGATTGTATGTGTTCCCATAAGCTCCGGATTGGTTTCTTGAAAATGAGGGTTGATTAGCCACATAATTAATTTGCTCATTAGATCCATATGGCATCTCACATTGTCCATTTGCGTGGCTGGCTCCACAAAAATCACATATCATGCTTGGTTGAGTTGGAGAAGAAGACATATCATTTACACTACTAGGTTGTCCTAGGTTCTCCAATGCATTTGCCATGTTGTTCATCATACTCATGAACATCCTTTGTTGTGCCTGTTGAACTCCAGTTATGATAATCTTGTTTTGATGATGACCAAATCGCACTAATAGTTTGAAAACAAGTGTACAAAAAAACATGTAAGTTTGGACGCAAATGATTGTCCGAACAAAACAACCAAAAGACTCCACGGACGACAACAAATGACTGTCCGAAAGACAAAGCATTGTCCGACACAAAGAATTTGAAGCAGTCTCGGACGAAGAACAATGTCCGATCATATTTCCAGAAGACTTTGCTTCGATCGGACACATGTTCGGACGTATCCTCGGACGTCCGAACGAATACCCTTAGAGAACGGACGCAGCATCGGACGCAGAAGTTAGCAGCGGTTGTTCGAAAGGTCCAACGGCTAGTTTTCCAGTAAAAAGAAAATAGCCGTTGGAAAGTTGTTGAAAGCAGATTTTGGACAACTATAAATACCCCTAAGTCTGAATTAAAGATGAAAAGACTTGTACATTGATTACAAGTAATTTTTGAGCTTTTTGGGAGAAATAGTGGGTACAAGTGTTGTAATAATGTAGGTAGTTTTGTGAAAAGAGCTTAGGGGTGTAAGAGTTCTTCAAGTGTAAGAGTGGAGAGATAACAATTGTAACAAAGGGAGGTTGTGAGTGTAAAACTCTTGGCTCAACTAAAGGAAATTAGTGTACTAAGCAAGAGTGATCCTCATTTGTGTACAAGAGGTTATTGTCTCACCTACTTTGAAGAGACTTTTAGTGGCTAAACTTCAAGTTGAGAACTTGGTAGTTGCCTTGTAAGAAGCTCTTTGTGGTTGTAAGCTCCAAGCTTGAGAAGGTTGGGATTTTGGTTTGATACTCTTAATCTCAATCTTCTAATTTGTTCTTTAAGCTTAAATTGTTGAATATTTTTTGTATTCATTTGTGCTTAAGTTTTTATTTGGTGCATAAAGTTTGCATTTCTTATTAAGCACATCAAAAGGATTGTTTTTGAAATAACCTAATTCACCCCCCCTCTTAGGTTGCTTTTTGGGCCAACAGTGCCAAAAGGGCATCTTGCATGTTTAGATTCAACGTTCCACTATTTGCATTGGCTTGATTAGCTTGGTGTTGAACCACTGGTGGAGTTATCAGTCCATGATAGTAGTGGTTGTATGCCATCCTATTTAACAACTCTTGAACTTCTTCCGAAGTCTTGCATATGAGATAGAGCCATTGGCGGAGGCATCTATGATGGATTTTGTCTCTTGAAGTAAAAACCATTATAAAAGGTTTGGATTTGAAGCCACAAACGAATGGCATGATGATGAGGGCATTTTCTTAGCAACTCGTTGAATCTTTCCCAAGCTTCCCTTAGGCTTTCACCGACATCTTGTTTGAACGATGTAATTTCATTCCTTAATTTACCGGTTCTTGCGGGTGGAAAGTACTTCACCAAGAACTCTTGAGCAAGTTGGTTCCAAGTGGTAAATGTTCCTTGGACATGGGATTGCAACCATGACTTTGCCTTATCACGAAGAGAAAAAGGAAACACCCTCATCCGTACACAATCCGAGTGTACTCCATTCAACTTGAATGTGTACAAGACTTCTTCAAAATTCATGAGGTGTGTGTAGGGGTATTCATTAGATCCACCCCCAAACATAGCATGGGCTTGGAGCATTAGGATTAGGACGGGCTTGATTTCAAAAATGTTAGCTTGTCACGGGCATCCGTGCAATGCTCGAGTTCGCCCCATCAAAATTGGGTAAAGCAGACTCCCTTAATGGCCTTCCATTCCCATTTATGCCATTACCATTTCCGTAGCCACCAATCCCATTATTTCCAACAATCTCATCTTCATCATTTTTCATGTTCAAATTCCCTTGATGAGTATCTCTATCCATTCTTTTCTTGTTGTACCCTTCTCAACCTTCGAATTTCTCTTAGCTCTATCTCCCGTTCCTTGTCCAAGCAAATGAATGGCTGTTGAGCTCCTCTTACCATGCACTACAGAAAACCAAAATAGTCAATTGAAGTACCAAGTCAATTCCGCAAGACAACCAATCAAACATAAAAATAAACAAAATTAACAAATAAATTAAACTAAACTAAAGTGCTTAATCTACACGACACGTATAGCGCTTGATATTGCCAAAAATCAAAGACAATCCCCGGCAACGGCGTCAAAAACTTGATTGCTTCGTGAAGTAGAATTTAACTTCGAAGAGGATAAACAAGCAATAATTAACCACACTAATTCACTGTACTCTACCTAACTTCCGCAAGTATACGGAGTTGATAGTGGTATAGGATGAGTGGGTATCGTCCCACAAGGATTGTTGGAAGGCAATTACCAAGATTTATGGATATTTGTGTAGTTAAGCGAAATCAAACGATGGATGATGAAACTATTCTAATAAAAACCATAGTTAAATAAAAGCGATAAAAACTTAATTTTAAGCTAGATTGACTAAAAAGCAAGTAAGTGAAATTAACCAATTACGATGTTAAGAAACTAGTTAATCTATTCTAGTAAAAACAAGTAAAGGAAAGCACTTAATTCTAACCTAAATTAACCAAATTAAGACTAAAATTAAAAGCAAGAAAATTACCCAATTAAAAGGACTACAAATAAAAACCTTGAAGACTAAAAGAAACCATTTCTAAACTAGACATTGGAAAGAGTTAAACTTGAAATATAAGTATTTTTGGATTTTTGATAAAAATAGAGAAAGCCCACTAGGAATTAACTAGAAATTAATGCAAGAAATTGAGAATTCTTAACTACAAATGCAAGAAATTATCAAGAACCCTAATTTACCTAAGAAACCCTAAATTGCAAGTAAAGAACTTCTCACTAAATTAGACTAGAAAGCAAGTAAAAATTATATCTACGCGAAGCTTGCGATTAATCTACTATGATTATCTAATCAAAATTCGAACTTGACAAGAAATTAAAAGAAGATCTAAGAGACAATTAAAGAGAAAATTCTATTAAAGAAGAAAACTTGGGATTCAAGATATCCTAAACTATCCTAAAATCTACTAACTAACTAATACTAACTTTACTTTCTTCACTTCCTATTTAATTGTTACACAAGGTAAAAATTAGTAGTTGTTGGCTGAAAGTTTACAAAATTGCCCTTACAACTTAACTTTCAGCGAGTCAAGATCGCGATATGGAACAATTGAGATCGCGATCTTGACTCTCATACATTAAGACAATCCTAATTCTCGAGTTGATATCGCGATCTTGAACATTATGACAATTTCTCGAGTCGAGATCACGATATGGAGAGTTTGAGATCACAATCTCGACTCTCTTCTCAGTATTCTTCATTTCTTCCATTATTACAATTTGGCCCCTGGAGCTTTGTTCATTCCAGCTTCCAATCTTTAATTTTTACCTGCATAATATTAATCCCCATTAAGCAATCAATTAATCTAGAATTTTAATAAAAACTTATCAAATTTAAGAAGAACAGAAATACAAACACATATGAAAGAAATTAACTAAAGTCTTCAATTAATTTCCCAAAGTTCAGTATTTAAACTACCAAAATGCTATAATTTAGAGGACAATAACTCTAGTTTACTAGAGTTATAAATGGCCAAGGGACAAAGATTGAGTATTTCAAAGTCAAGGTTGATGGAGTCTGGAGAGAAGACATGCAACTAATTGAGGTTGAAGGAGTTAACTTCTTCAAGGACTTTTGTCTTGCAATGGCCCCATACTGGCTGTAGACCAATATTTGCTAGATAATCTCATAGAAATGGTCTCCAATGATGACAATCAGTTTTTACTTTTCGAACTATCAACAATGGAATTAAGGGTGTAGTTTTCTTTTTGAATCCATATGGGATTGCTGGAATTGATGGCTATAGCGGGATGTTTTTCATCACTTATTAGGATATCATCCAACAAGATCTTTGTCATGCAGTACGGGACTTCTTGAAGGGAGTAGGATTGCCAAGAATGTTTATGAGCACCCGTATTACATTAATCCCAAAACCAGCCAACCTTTCATCTTTCAATGACTTCAAGCCTATTAGTTAGCACTTTTTTTTAATTAAGTTAGTACAAAAATATTGGCAAATAGACTTTCTTCTATTTTACCAAAGATTATTTCCCCTAAGCACCTGGCTTATGTCCTTGGGAAAGAAATTGCAGACAACATTTTACTTGTTCAAGAGATGATGGACTTTATAGACCGAAAAACAAGAGGGAGAAAATATGATCATTAGCGAAACTTGACCTTACTATGGCGTTTGGTAGGCTTTCATGGCCCTTTCTATATGCAATTTTGAGGAAGCTCGAATTCGCTAAAGAATAGATTTCTTTAATAAGAAATGCCTTGGAGGATTGTTGATTATCTATTCTCATCAATGAGGTGTTGAAAGGGTTCTTCAAATCATCCAGAAGGGTTTGACAAGGGAACCCATTATCACACCTTCTCTCACAATCATGCTGGAAACTTTTTTGCGTGGACTAAAAGCTTAATTTTTCTTGGGAAAAATTTTAGATTTTGCCCTACCGAGATATTGCCCAACCATCTCACATTTGGCTTTTGCAGATGATATTATTATTTTCACAAAGGGAGAATCCACTGCCATAAAAAATCATATGGCCTTTCTCTCTCTATTTGAGAACTCATCAGAACAGCTTTTTAGTAAGTCCAAAAGTTCATTCTAATTATCTAAAAGGGCCTCATTATCTTGGATTCGAATGATCCAAGCTAAGCCATGGTTTTGTCAAGAAATCCCTACCATTCGTCTACTTGGGCTGCCCAATCCAAAAAGCTAAAAAGCAGAAATCTCTTTTCCAGCCATTGATTGAAAAGGTGGCATCCGGCATTCATGGATGAAAAACTCGGTTTCTATCCCCTAGAGGTCGACTTATTCTTATCAAACATGTCCTTAGCATTCCTATCTTCCTCTTGGTGGTTCTTTCTCCAACAAATTTAGTACTCAAGGAGTTGGAGAGGCAATTTGCAAACTTTTTTTGGGGAGCCTCGGAAGGTGTTCTTAAGGACCATTAGATTTCTTGGGCCATTAGATGTCAGCCAACATCCTCAAATGGTCTTGGGATTTCATCTCTGTGGATTTGGTGAAAGGCTTTAGTATCAAACTCTGGTGGAAATTTTGCAAAGATAAATCACTATGGTGCACCTTTCTCCAAGGTAGATATCTTAGAGGCCAATATCACCCTTGTTTAGTCAAGGAGTCGCTTGGAGATTCATTTACATGGAAAAGGATGTATATTGAGAGCTCTCGAAGAGAAGTGGAAAATCATCTCTTATTGTTGATAAGGAATGCTCATTGTTCTTTCTGGTTTGATCCTTAGATTGAACATGGGCCTTTTTCTTACATGGTGGAGCAAGTCTTTGATAGTTATCTCACAGTGGCGCAAGTGTGGACACTAATGGTTGGGAACTTTCCTCACTAGATAGAAGATATTCCAATGAAGAACAAGAAAACATTAGTACAATCCTCAAGGAGAGGGTAATTTTATTGAAAGATGAACCAGGCCAACAAATTTGGACCCAATAGCCAAGGGTTCTTTCTCAGTCTCTTCTAATTTTCCCTCAAAAGCTGTCGCTCCAGCTGAAAATTTCCATCTTCATGTGGAGATTGTTGAACAAACAACTTCCACTAGATGATATACTATCCAAGATTGGCTTTTTGTAGCTTTCAAGTGCTGCTTTTGTCATAATGAGGAATCTACTGATCATTTATTTGTGGTTTTGAAATAACGAAGCAAATTTGTAGCTCTCAGAGTTTTTTTTACGCTTAGTTAGAGTTGATGTTTCTCCATCAACACTCATTCTAGACAAACTAAACTTTTGGTGGTGGGCCTATCCTTCTTCAGCCATAATTGGTGAAATCCACAAAATCCTCACATGCGTGATTTGTTGGTTTGTGTGGAAAGTAAGAAACAAGGTAATCTTTGAAGGAGCGGCAATTAGTCCCACTTGGATCATTATTGAGATTTGCTCTTATTTGAAAGATATTTCATCTATTTATCCTTTTACAAGGGTGGTCGAAGTTGACGCCATTTTCTCTCGAGAGGCATTTGCAGTCAATTGATTCAAATAAAACTGAGGAAGCTGTCATTGGTTGTTAAATAGGAGAGTCCGTTCTGAAGCTTGTTCAAATTGAATGTTGATGGTGCTTCTAAAGATACTCCCCGTATGGCAACTAGAGGTGGAAATCTTAGAAATCACAATGGATAACTTATCAAGGCTTTCTCCAACTATTATAACTAGAAAACGAACTTGCAAGACTGAGGCAATGGCACTTCTGGATGGACTTAAGATGTGTGACAAGTTACAGTTACAAGTAGTGGAGATGGATATTGATTCATTGATTCTTGTCAACATTTTGAATGGTTAATCTGCACCATCGTGGAGCATTGATACACAACTTCAATTCATTAAGTTCTTAGTAGGTAGGAAATTTTTCTTTACCAATGATTTTAGAGATGCAAATCAAATTGCTGATTGTTTAGCAAATAAAGGTATTAGAAATTCTACCTATCTTAACTATGACCAGGACACAATTCCTTATCCTATGTAAGGATTGTTGATCTTGGATGCTAGAGACTGCCCTAACATTCGCCATTTAAAAGTTGATGATTATCTAATAAATTTATTACCTGGTTGGGTACTTGCTTAAAGAAACCCAAGGCTTAACAAGTAAAGTGTATAACAACTATCATTTCCACAAAGAAATGGTATCAACCACATCTAATTTCATTTCATAAAGCATTTATATGATTCCCAACTCGAACAACAAGTCCCACTTTGCCATTAATATTCTCATGAACAACCAAATTTGCCCAAGAGAATCAAAAATCACTTACCAACATCAAAACATAAATTAAACTAATCACAAGGCTACAAGCCTTTATTACCCACAGGGTTCTTAAACTAAAGCAAGTAAACTAAAAGAAAGCATGATAAATAAAAAAGAAATAAATACTTCCTCAACATCAAGAAGGCCTGCTACTAATGTAATAGTCCTTCGTAAACATGCTTCAATGCTTAGCTTCTCTGAAATTCCCAAGGATTTGAATTTTGGCACAAGTATCCCGTACCTCCCTAGTCCCTTTTAGAAAGCATCAGTCTTCTTCTACTCCTTCTCGAGCCGTATTTTTCTCTACAAACACGCCAAATGAAATCTCTTTTGTGGCAATCAGGAAAAACTCACGCTCATACACATGTTGTGTTGGTTATGCTTCTATAGAAGTGTTGAGTGACACAGTTGTAGAGAATTCAATCTTGAGAGGTTTCATAGTACCTAATTTCTTCCAAGACATATTCATCCTTTTTGTCTTCGTGAGCCGGTTCACTCTCATCTTCATTTGTTGGAAGTGTTGGAGTCTATTGGTCTTCTTTGAAACTTGGTAAGCAGGTCTTGTAACCTCTTTGTGGATTTGTCTTGGTTTTCGAAGAATCTGACTTGGTTTCCTCAGAATTAAGTTTGTTCCTTAAGGAGTTGAGCATGTTCTTCATGGATTTTTGGTCGTTCTTCTTGGAGTTAGGCTAGTTCTTCTCGACTTTCTTGAAGTTGCATCCACATGTTCATTGATCTTGCCTCATCGATTTCTTGGTTTGGTTAGTGAAAGAATTGGGGCTCAATTGGTTCACATGAAGACTCTTTTCATGGACATAAAGAATAGGGATTTTCATGGTAGATCTCATAAAGATATGGATGGCTAGACTATCCAATTTGGTAATCTAAGGGGAAGGGAGATAATCATAATAAGAATCATGCTCATTAGACATATCTCCATTTACCATAAGAATGATAATTTCCCTGGTATGATTGTTCCAATTGGTTACTTACATGTTCTTCTAGAAACAATCAACTCAAATAAAAGCAAGAAAAGCAACTAAAACAACACTAACAAGAAAATTTGGAAAGCTTAAATTACTAGTTAGTCTATACCATCCATAACAAAAAAATCTTTTTGGATAGTTCAAAATAAGAACACAACTACAAAATGAAAATCTTTTGTGGATTTTTCAAATAGACAAACAACTATACAAGAAAAAAAAATCTTTTTGGCTTTTCAATAGAAGAGACAACTATAATAGATAAACAAAGAACTTCAATCGTGTTCCAACCAAATTATATCGATATAACTGAAAACCAATTCCTGTTAATGGTGCCAAAAATGCCTTTAAAAACACCTAATTGTAAAATTATTTATAAATGCCTAAATCCTACTAACAATTAGGTGGCATCCTACAAGTATACAGTTGTCAAAAAGTATTGATTATTTGTATAGATAACTATGTTTGAAGTGATTGATTAAAAGAGGCTTTAACTAAACTAGAACTAAAGAACTAAGAAAGCAATTTAAAGCCCAATTAATCTGTTAAAGTAAACATCAACACCAAAGAATGCATTTTATTAAAACAATTAAAGAAAGTATGTAAAAAGAAGCCATTTTATTTTTAATAAAACAATTAAAGAAAATATGTAAAAAGAAGCCATTTTAAGAAAGCAAATAAAAGGGAAAGCATCTTAAGGAAAGGTCATTAACTACTAATCTAAACTACTGAGGGAAATACTTAGGTAGACCTGGTCTACGGCCCCACTTGCAGACCCTGTGGTGTAGATTAAATATTATGGAATCTATGACATCACCTTATGTAAGCAAGATTGTATAAGATTTAATCTTGACTGCAGGATCCATAGGTAGGACCCAAGACCGGGTCTATGGTAGTATTTTCCAACTACTAATTACCACTAAAGAAGCATAATTAAAGAAAGGTCATTAACTAATCTATCAATTAAATTAAGAAATCATGCAAAGGAAGCAATTAGATGAAAAGCCCATAAATTAATTTACCCTAATTAACTAACCTAAACTACAAATTATTACTAGGAAAGCATTTTTAAGGAAAGCTCATAAATTAATTTAACAATTACACTAAGAATTCGAGTAAAGAAAGCAATTAAATGAAAAGCCCATGAACTATTCCACCAATTAAACTAATAAAGCAGGTAAAGAAAGTATTTTTATGGAAGCAATTAAACTAATTAACCTAAAGAAATATGAAATAAAGATTAACTAATGGAGTTTGGACACAAATAAAGTACTTGCCACTAAAAAACTTTAATCTTTAACCCAAATTTAAAAAGAAAATAAAGAGAAATCCTAATCTAAGAAAACCTTCCCCAAATGGGTAGGAAAAGGAAGAAAATTAACCTACACTACTACATTCTATTCTAGTCTTCTCCTACTAGCTTAGTTATGTTTCAAATGAGGCTTAAAAGGGGTTATATAATGCTAGGGTAGTGGCTATGATGATTGATGCGAACCCTGTAGATGAACTGATGAGACCCTTTGAATTGCGGAACCAAGATTTCCCTGATGCACAACTTTCACAAGAATTCATGGAAAATAATATCTTGGGAAACCTTTAGGGGCGTTCGACCAAGATGGATAAACAAGAAACAAAAATTTGAAATAAAAAGAACGAAATTCCGACTTCACGGATTTAAACCCTTTGATTAAGAAATCAAGAATTTAAAGATATTTGTTCTCGACTGTGCGAAATATCATCCGTTGTCTATAAAGAGACAAGAACCAATAGTATTCTTGGTCAGTAATCACAAGTATCATTCTTGCAATACAAGAAGTCTTTGGAAGACAATTTGGGAGAATTTCCTCACAAAATATTATTAATAGTTGAATGTTTTCTTCAGCCAGCTTTGAGGATCTATGTAACGCGAAAAACAGCCCCCCAAAAACGTGAATAATATCCTCAAAAAACCTTACAAGGAAGTCCTACCAACACTAGGACAATAACACTTTCTTGCCAAGTTCAAACAAGTTTAGGATTGACACACAAGGCTACAACTAAGCTAAATGGTGGAAATGCTATCGTAGGCACCCAAAATTAAACAATCTCTCAATAAAAATGTAGTAGTGGTGAGTCAAGTTTGTCCCACAAAGGATGAAATTTATTCTTGTACTAAACGGAAAAAGGGGGCTTTCTTGAATGCTTTTGAACTAAAAATTAAAATAGTAAAATAACTAAAGAGAATTCGATGTAAGGAAATTCTTGGTTTCGGTCATATCCTCCTTGTCAATTTCATTAGTCGATCCTTGACACACAAGATAATTCAATTCTATATCAAGCACTAATTGAAGAATTAATCCGAATTCCAATTCAAAGTTGATTCTTATTTCTTTCTAAAGTTGGTTAATTTTCAAAGCGCAATTCAATTAACCCCAACTACTAATTTAACCCAGCCACACGCCAAAGATTAATTAATTCCTTTAAAACCAATACGAACAATTAGGATAATTAAACATAAAACGCACGCGGTTATGCCAATTAGATGATTATTTTCCCTAAATTCAATAACACTAATCGAGCAATTATCAAATTTAGTTGTTTCACAGATTGAATTAAGCACACGCGGTTAAAACAATCTAGCAAAAGATTAATTCTAATAACTTAATATTCTGCAGCAATAATAAGTTAAAAAGAACAATCATAAATTTAATCGCAAGAAAATGATCAATACTTGGTATAAAATTGAATAAGTTCATGAACAAAAAGTCTCACAACATAGTAGAATTGACCATGGCTTCAAATCCCTTGACCAAGAAAAGGGTTTATGCACTAAATGCCATGAAAGAGTAAAGAAGAATTTTTCTGTTGAAAACCCTAGCTATAACATGAAAATAAAACTATTCTCCCTTTTAATCACCCTACTTGGGGTATTTATAATTAGTATTAGGGTTACAATCAAGGTCTAAGGATAAGAACGTGAAATCAGCCAAAAAAGAGTCTAACTGGGTGAAGAAATCTTCCNTCAAATGCAAAAAATTAAACAATCACGTAACCTTCTGTTTCGGGCGCACATGCGCTGCCTGTTTTGGGTGCATGTGCACCCTAGGCAGTGCTGAAAATTCCTTCTCTGGTCACAACGCACATGTGTTGCACAACCCCAACGCATGTGTGATGGGATATCACTTTTGGCTTCGATTTTGACCTTGATACATACCAAATTTGGCAAAACTCAAAACATGAAAGTTGTAGCTCTATGTCTAAAATTTCTAAAATATTTTAAATCACCTCAATTGGAGCTCAGATAAGAACATTATGCAGAGTCTACCAAACTGTGTCAGAACCACTCCTCGCGGGTGCACATTTCCCAACTTTGCAACTTTGAATAAGATGCCAATAGAATCCTGTAAAACTCAAAACATGAAAGCTGTAGAACTCTTCAATAGATTTCCAAATAATCCAAAATCATCTCAATCGGAGGTTTTACTCGAAATTTATGCTTGAAATATGAAACAACATCCGAAATGGCTTCATACTATATATGCATGTTCCGCCCTAAGCATTTTCTTTGATATTTTCCATCTTTTTTTGCTCTTTTTCACTTTAACCCTACAAAAACTAAGAATAACCAAATTAAGATCAGTAATAACTCAAATCTTGCTTACAACCCAAAAAAATGTGGTAAATGACACATAAAATATAGCACAATTATGAAGTTATCACTAAACTAAACCAATGTGGACTGATTTTTCGTCCCAATTAAGAAACCAGCAATCTAACAAACTTCTTAAAACAACTACTAACTAAATCTAAATCAATTAGGAATTGAATGGTCAAATAGGTGACTTGGCCGAATTAGGATTTTTCAAACTCTTCTTTGAGCTTTTCAATTCTTGGGCTTGAAACTTCTTGGTCTTGGACTTCTTGGACATCCAAAACATGGATTGGCCTTTTGACTTGAGCTTGAATGATATCTTGGACACCATTATCAAATAAGAATGCTTGTTGGCCCAAAATTTCCTTGACAAAGCCCAACATAGAAAGGTGTAATTTCCTGCACCTCGATCTTGTGATCGGCCCAGCTGGAACTTGGACTGAATCAGCTCCTTGAGCTTGGTCCACGACCCCATAACTTGATCCATGTCTCAAGTGTGCATTGATGATGGTCAAGCAAAAATTAGCACCGAACAAAGACTTTTTTGCCCAAACTTCCTTTGGTATCATAATATCAAATTTTGGTATCGCGACATCAACTGTAACTTATATAGCACTTCACTATTTTGCTTCAAAAATTTTCCTATGATATTTGATTGATGCTCCATTTTTTATGTGACCTTAACACATAGGAGAACATTATTAGCTATAATAAACAGTTAAAATAACTCCTAAATTTTTAAATAAATTAGTCATAAAAAAGACCAAAAACAAAAGATGAACAAAGATGAAAGAAAACCTAATTTCCAACGAAGTTAGGTTAAAGACATGCAAACTCTTAACACAAGAACATAATAAAATATGATAATTAATGCCTAAATTGGTACTAAAGCAGGAAGCTTAATAAATACATACTAATGCATTCTAACATATAAAAGCAAAAAATAAACAAAAAACACAGACTAAAATACTAAGAATGCTCGAAACTAATAGTAAAACTACCAAGTTTAGGGTACATACAACTCTAAATTGCTAGAGTTATCATAAAGTCAACTTATATAATTGAAAATTTTTCTACTTAATAGTCTTAGTTGCCGGACATTCATAGATGTCACAGATTTTAAAGATACTCCGGTACCTTTACCTTGAGGAAGGATCAACTACACTAGAGATTGGCATCTCTAGTGAATTCGAATATATGATTTCCACGAATAGTGTGTTAATTCCACTTAAAGTGTCAAAAGTCTACCTAGAATGATGGTTCCCTGACAAGTTAATAGAATATGTTAATGTATTCGGATGAGCCATTTGTATACTATTAGATTTTTATGTTTGAGTATTATTAGTTCTTATTGATTTCTGTTAATACATGTTGACTTTTAGTGTCTATTGTTAGGTATTACCTTTTAGATTTTTGCTAATATATTAGTTTTCTATGCATTTGATCTTGTTCTAGAAGACATTTTGTAGAAAATTTAGTATGCATAAGGGAAGGCATGCACTGCATCCTGGCCGGAGTTTTAATGATTTTAGTTATGACCAAGCATTATTCTAGCTGTGGCAAAAGTGAGACCTTGATTAGATGCTAAAAATACCAATAGCTGTGTAGCCGTGACCACTAGGCATACTTGCCGTGGAAAGTGCACCACACTAGTTTTTCAAATGTTGGTTGCTGGCCATGACTAACAAGGCTTTTAGTCGTGCGGAGTGTGTCAATTTCAAAATTTATCAATAGTAATTTTAGTTATTTATTTGATTCTTCTTCTTTGTTTTGTCTCATATCCCCTAAAGTAATTAGTTTTCTTGATAGTTTTGAGTGTTCTAATAGGGACAAGCGCCATTTTTGGGTATATTTGAAGGGAAATTTCAATGGCTACTAGAAGTATTCATCAGTTTTGCAGATGAACTTACCATCTATAATGCATTTGTTGTTCTTTTCTTTCGTGAACAACGATATTATTCTTTTGGTTTTTCGTCTATCATGGTGCTTTGTGGTATAGGAATTATTTATTTGCTTGGTGTAGTTTGTTCTGTTTCTTATCTCTATTCATTATTTAATTGTGAGGGATTGTCTAGATCTAAGGCTGATGAGGCATCATCTTTTAAATTTGCTATTAATTTTGATAAACATAAATTTATTGACGAAGATTGTTTTGAGAGATACTAAACCTAGTCTTCCTAGTCTTTTATTCCAGAGTGTCATTTTGCATGGGTCCTTACTTGGGTTAAATACTATCGTATTTGGCTATCTACTAGGGAAATCATGACTTAGAATGGTTGGTGTTATTAGGGTAAGGAAGATGTTCAAGAGGTAATCAAAGAGTTCTATGCTCAGACACAGTTCCATGAAGACTACGTGGTTAGGGTTAGAGGTAGAAAAGTTGATTTCAATGCTTCTGCTATTTTTTCTTTATTTAATACTCATTATTTTAATGAATATTAATCCCAGGTTTGATGAGTTTCAAAATCAAGAGTAGATAGATTTTGGTGGTATTGAGAGAGTCCTGTGTGAGGATCAAGGGGTTTGGCAGTACATTATGTTCGGTGCACCAATTACACTGATGCGTAGTTCTTTATCCTTGCGAGCCATGGTTTGGTTTTATTATATGTGTTCCATTATTTTCTCTACTAATTATTACAGTAATGCCACTCTGGATAGGGTTTTTATGTTTTATTCTTTTATAACTCAGCGTTTTGTGGATCTTGGCAAGACAATTGCCAAAGAGCTTGTAGCCATAGCTAATAGGTCTATTGAAGGCTTTTTGGAATTTCCATTTCTTATTTCTACTCTGTGTTTGCAAGCAAGTGCTCAGTGGACTAATGAAGAGGCCAATTTGTTTGCGATATAGCTTGATGCGGATGTTAATGAGAGGTATTTGGAGACTATTGCTAGAGTGTAGGCGCTAATGGTGTGGTCGAGAGAGTTATGTACCTAGACCATGCCCTTAACAATAGATGAGACCATTGGCCTTGAGATGAACAAAAGGTATGAATGACCTCTGAGCCTTTACTAAATAGCAGGAGCAATGAACGCAATTAACTTATCAGATGCATAGAGCGAAGCTGGATTAGATTGGAGCGGATGCTTCGTGTTTCCTCTAGTTGCCACTATAACTTGATTGGATGGAGGGTAATATTGTTAATACGATACGTGTTGGTCCTTCAAGAGCTGGAGGTGGTACCGCATATGAAGAGGGGGGAGGTGGTTTTTCTGTTGCTACTTGAGAGGATTTTGCTATTTAATTTTCAAGAATCTTTATATTATATACCACTTTCTTGTTTATTGGGAATGGTGTTGGTATTATGTGTTTAGGTTAGAATTTGTTTAGGGCAATTTGGTGGTGTTTAGTTTGTATAATTAATTCCTTGATTTCAATTTGTTTCAAATATTGTTGGTAGTGTAACAATTTTGCATTGATAAATGCATAAGTGACTTAAGTATTGATCCCAAAAGTGCTATATAAGTTAATAGTTTTTGTTTTTAACTAATTATTGCAATGTTTAAAATGTGTGTTTTTGAAAAAACAATTGTTTAAAGTATAGTACTAAAATTCATTTTTGAAAAGAAAAAATTGATTTTATAACCCTTAGCTGCTAAGGTGTATTAGTTGTATATAGAGATGATTATTTTGAATTTTTGAACTTGAATTGGTTACATGAAACTTAGATACATATATTAGTCCATTTCTGCATTAGTTTGGCTAGTTTGGCTTGGAAAATGATCTAGGGCTTCTTTGGTCATTAATGTCTACATTTTATTACAATTTTTCTCTAGTATCCACTTTGAGCCTTATGAGCATAAAACACCTAGTTCTAAAATTAAAAATATCTAAATCCTACTAATAACTAGGTGGCATCCCGCAAGTACACGGTTGTCAATTAGTACTAAAGGGAAGTAGAGATCGAAACCATAAGGATTGCTTGGTATTTACAGATTATTTGGTTAGATTACTATTTCAAGTGATTCATTTAACAAATGAGGAGGTTTTACTTAAAAATAGATTTAAAGAAACTAAGAAAGCAATTTAAAGGTTGTTGAATGCGTTAAAGTAAACTTTAACACTAAAGAGGGCATTTTTAAGAAAGCATGTAAAACAGAAAGCAAGTAAAAGGGAAAGCATCTTAAGGAAGAAATTAACTAATCTACACTACTAATTACTACTAAGCAAGCACCATTAAAGAAAACCCATAAACTATTTAAAGAAAGCATGTAAAAAGAAAGCATAATTAAGGAAATCTACATGTGTTAGACATGGGGGTCTTATCTCCTCTTATCTTCTCATATTGGTTGCTGAGGTGTTTAGTAGGGGCTCAAATAAGTGCTTTGAAGAAGGCAAAACTTGATGCTACTCCACTTCTAGGTATTGCGTTCTAGTGACTGTGGCTCACTTATCCTATGCTGACGACATCAAGATTTTTCTAAATGGAGGAAAAAGTTATGTGGTTAACTTGATCAAGTTCACAAGCAAGTATGAAGCTTTCATGTTCAGGTCAGGTTGTGAATAGGGGAAAGATTAACTCTTTTGTTTCATCTAAGCATAGCATGGCAAGAAGCAGATTGATTTCCAGATTAATTGGTTTTGTTAAAAAGGAGTTCCATTTCATTTACCTTGATTGCGCATTGAAGAAATGAAGGAAGGCTTCCATGCTATTTCAACCAATGATAAATAAGATCATTCACATGCTAGCAGGTTGGAAAGCAAAAATACTCTCTTTTGGAGGAAGACATTTTCTCATAAAGCATGTGTTGAGCTCCATTCCAATATATTTGTTGTCTATTTTGGACCTTTCTAAATCTATGATCAAAGAGATAGAACATATTTTTGTAGATTTCTTTTGGGGGCTTTTAGATTATGGAAAGAGAATGCATTGGAGGTCATGGCTTAAAATGGCAGAGCTTGTGCAAGAAAATAGATTGGGATTTCAGAATCTTGCTCAAATTGTACAGGGCATATATATGAAATTATGGTGGGTATTAAGAACTAGGAACTCTTTTTTGGGAAGGTTCATCGATTCCAAATATCTAACTGATGTGATTCACCCAAGCTGTATGGATAGCATTGAAGTTTCCTCTTCAACCTGGACAAGGATGATTGCTATGAAAGATTATGTTAAGCCTCTTATCCTTGTTAAGGTGAGAAATGGGAAATACTCTTTTTGGTTTGCTTGCAAGGATAAAGACAGTCTACCTCAAACTTTGGAATCTCCTAATTTTAAGGCCTCTTTGAATCAAGTCTGGAAAGAAGAAGAATGGGATATTGAGCTAATTCAGCAAAGTTGTCCATCCTTTGATATCTCCTGGCATAGGGGAAAAACTTTGTACATTGTTTAATGTGTATTTGGATTTGGAAAGGTACCTCTTTTTGTAAATTCTCAATTTTAACAGCTTCTAAGGAACTTCATGCAGGTGGTTCTAGTTTGTTTTTAGAAAGATGATTTAGGCTATCAGGATTCCTTGCAAAGTCTCTATATTCATGGCAGGTGGTTCTAGTTTGTTTTTTTACAAAGATGATTTAGGATATCAGGATTCCTTGCAAAGTCTCTATATTCATGTGGAGACTTCTTAATTCCTTACTTCCATTGCATGACATCTTGAAGACAAAGGGTTTTCAACTTCCTTCTAAATGTTCCATATGTGATAAAGAGGAGATATTGGATCACTTGTTTCTTGAGTGTTCCACTATTGTTCAAGTTTGGCAGCATTTTGAAAGGAAGTTTTAAAGCAATTTCTCAGTGCATACTTTGTCTCAATACTTAAATATTTGGTGGCTAAATGCTAGACATTATACTTTGTCTGGTCAACTGCATAAATTGATTCCTAGCCTGAGATGTTGAGAGATATGGAAGGCTAGAAATAAAAGATTCTTTGATGGTATTTCAGCCATTGCAATTCAATTTGTATCGAGATAGAAAGCTTATTGTATAACATTTCATTGCCTTTCCCTTTTAAGCATTGTATTCAGGTAGATCCAGTTTTTCTTCTTGACTGGATTCACCCTCAGTCTTAATAACAATGTGGGATTCAAGTTTTGAAATGGATCTGCCCACCTCCTTCATTCCATAAACTAAACATTGATGGGGCTTTTAAGGCCATATTTGGAGCAGCATATGGAGGAGGAGTGATCATAAATTTTGATGGTTATATCACAGTTGGTTTCCCTTCATTTTATCGTATGGTGGAGTCCAATTTGAAAGCTAAAGCTTGTGTATTTTTAGAGGGGATAAAATTCTGTAAGAGGCAAGGTTTGTAGAATCTGGTAATTGAATTAGACTCTCAAGTCTTGGTAAATGTCTTCGTGAAAAATGCAGCAGTACCATGAAGGATTGACAATATTGTGCAATAATGTTTTCATAATTTACAAGGCATAAACTTCATCATTGTGCATGTCTACAGAGAAGCTAATACGGTAATTAATTTCCTGGCTAATTTAGTATTTTTTCTAAGACTGATAGGGTTTCTAGCTTAGATAATTTTCCTTCTATTGGCAAATCTCTAGCTTATTTTGGATAGGATTAGTTGAAAAAATTTAAGATTCAATAGCTAGGTTTTCTTGTTGCTTTAAAAGTTTAAAGGGTTTTATGTCTTCAGAACATTTTGAATATTTTTGGAGGCTTTGGTTTTATGTCCCTCTCCATGTACTTTTTGCAACATTATTAATAAATTTGGGAATGGTGCCCCCTTTCTCCAACAATGTTCCAGTGGTTAACTAATAAAAAATAGATAATTAAAAAAGCCCATTAACTAATCTACCAGTTAAACTAACAAAGCAAGTAAAATAGCTGTCTAAATGAAAATCTCATAAATGTGTCATACCAAAATAATAATTAATTAATTCACAATATAAATTACTGTTAAGAAATGATTTTTAAAGAAAGCCCATGATCTAGCCTAATAATTACACTAACAAATAAAGTAAAGGAAGCAACTAGATGAAACCAATTAAACTTATTAACTAAAGGAAGAAGAAATTTAAAGGTAAACTAGTTTTATCATAAATAAAGGACTTACAAATAAAAAGGTTTTCAATCTTCAATTTGGAAATTACACTTGCAAGAAAGATAAATACTAATCTACTCTAAGAAAAGCCTCCCCAAATGGGGAGGAAAAATGACGAAAATTTACCCATACAACTAATATCTATTCTACCCTTCTCTTACTAGCCTAGTTATGCCTCAAATACGGATTAAAATGGGTATGTGTGTGTGTCTATATATATATATATATATATAGTAGGAGAATGGTGCAGCAAAAATCAAACCCAAATAAAGACTGACTATAGTCACTTTCGATGTCGTGACACTGAGAATTTGCACAGGGTTCGATATCGTGACATTGACTTAACTTTAAATTTTTGTCTATTCAAATGTTTTCTTTGGTGTCACGACATCGAGTTTTGTACTGGGCTTGGTGTCGCGATATGAACAAAACTTCTTTAATGTAGCATTTTACTGTTTTGCTTAGAAAATCTTCATGCAACGTTTGATTGATGCGCTGTTTTCTCCTGCCAAATCTTAATACTTATGGACACAGAACATCATTAGCTATAAACACCTAACTCCCAACGAACTCAGGTTAATGACACGCAAACTATTAACAAAAGTACCTAAAAAAATATAATAATTATCACCTAAAGAAGTGCTAAAACACTTAATACATATATACTAACACATAAAAGTAAAAATAGATGAAAACATATTAAAACACTAAGAATGCTCGAAGTAGTAGCGAAACCATCAAGTGTAGGTATATATAACTCTAGTTTCCTAGAGTTATTGTGAGCCTCATTTTCTGTGACAGCCACTATATGTTAGCCTTTTTTTTTCGTGTTCATTTTTATCTTGCTTTTCTTGTCCTTTAACATTTTTGGCACATTCAAGTTTTCTCATGCATGCGTACTTGGTTAATCTAGAGAAGGGAAAATGTTAATCTGTGGAGATGGGGTAAGAAATAGAAAAAAATGAAAAAAAAAAGAAACAAAATAATGTATTATTATTGTTTGTTTCTTATAATGAAAGATGCTTGGGGAATCATTTTGTATGTCAATTGGTATCCATTCAAAGTTATAAATTAGGTATGACCAAAATTTTGTTGGAAGTTGCAATAAAAGTGTTATATTATACTCCATGATCATACTTCATTTGTTGGTGTCATTTATTCTCCCATGTTGGTTGTAATAGTGGTTTGAGTCTTCAAAGGTTTGCTTGTGGAAGTTGTATGCCATTATTAACTTTGTTTGTCTGGGGTGATTTTTTAGTAAGTATATTTCTTGTATACTATCTTACCTAATCACCTAAGCCTACAAAGTCCTAAATGATCGTTAGTCCAAACTTAGTTTTTTCTGGCAAGTGTAAAAATATGGTATATGAGTGGACTGTTCCTTGTAATGGTCCGATGTTGGCATAAACTGATCTATAGGAACTTCATGTTGCCTTAGTGAATTATTTTTATAATAAAAATTTATTTTTGGTGTGAGTTTGACTGAGCTTATTCATTGAGCTCACTGTTGTAATGCATTCAATATACTTTTATGCATGTCCAAAATAAGGCAATTCATTGGTATTTGTAGCAATCACTGTAACTTATTGGAAATTGATTGTCATGCCTTGGATTTTGTATGTCTTGTTAGTTTGTCTAGTTGAAGTATTTCCTAGGGACTAGTAAAGATTAAGTTGGGAGGTGTGATAACTCCCAAATGAGTTGTTGTAGTCCTTAATTCTACTTAACTAGTGTAATGTTCCTTTCATTTTTAAGGTTGTTAATTTACTTTCATTGGTTTCTAGTATTTATTACTTTAGTGAATAATAAAAAATTATTAGTATAAATGAATGTGTTGTAGTATGTGTAGGAAATAGTTGAGACCTTTTGAAGATGTTGAGAAGCAAAATTGAACTATTGATAAGCCAGTTAGAGTATTCAGGGAGCTCTAGCCATCATGAGAACGGGTTTTGGCCACGACAAGGAAAAATATCATTGTTACTATTATTATTTTGGAGTATTTTTGCTAGATTATTTTCTTTACATTGCAAATCTGCATGAGTGGCATGGTTGGGGCAAGGAGGTCCTATAGCCGCGGCGACTGGGGTAACAACAAGAAAAATAATACTTTTATTCGGCAACTTATTTTATTAAGGAATGACAGAGTTTGTGGGTTGTGGTGAAGTTTCATTGTAGCAATGATGTGTGCACTGATCAGATATGGTACCAATTACTGAGGATTGTTGGTCGTGGTGATTATGTCCTTTGCATGCGACGAGTTTGTCTTTCGAAATTGCAATTCTACAGTAGTTGGGCTCAAATCTATAAATACATCATATTTTTCATCATACTAAAGGGGACTGAACTAGGTTTTTTGCCATCGTATTTATGTTTACTATAGAAGGAGAGCACTCCTTTCCTATTAGTCTTGGATTTTTCGTTTCTTTTTATTGATTCATACTCTAGAGAGATTTTGATCTTCACTTATGGAGGGCTTGAATATTTCAGGTTGTATACTTTATTTTTATTGTGAATAATTGATTTTTAGTCTACAGACTCGATGGTGGCCTAGTTTTAATTAATATATTTTTATGGCATGATTATTCTATTATTTTGCTATAAATTTATTCTCTATATTGTTTGTATAAATGGTTTATTGGAATCTGTAATAATTGCTTGATTGCACTTGTAGTTTTCGGTCAATTTTTGTGTTATTTAGAGTGACCCTTGTATAGTTTTTGTAATCTTATGCATGAGAACCATAAATTAGTAATCAAGGAATTTAAGCATGAAAGAACGTACAGTTTTTTCTTTAGTTGGATGAATGATTTTCATTAGTTCACACTAGACTAATCTTTCTAGGGAAAATGGGCTTGTAGCTTTTAATTCCTTAATATCAAACAATTGGAATTGTCATGGCCTAACCATAAATTAGTTTGAATTAGTGGTGAAGTCTATTCCCTAGATTGTTCATTTTCGTTGGGATAAATTATCTGTTAATTATTACTATCTTAGTGTTGAACCAAAGTGTGAACTATAACTTTTTGTCTTTATATTAGTAAATATTTCTTTTAAGTATTGGTAGTTTGTTTTCAGAATCCAGTTACTCATTGGATCAATACCCTACTCTACTCTACAATTGAATTTTTATACTTTTGAGTACGAGGCTAGATTAGTTAAAATTTTGTTAACTTAGTTCACTCCGATCTCCCTCTGAAAAAAATAATATTTACATAAAGGTCAATTTATTCATATTGAATGCGCACACTTTTTTTTTGTTCTTCATAAAATCTACTCTTCAATCTGCTAACAAGTCATAGTTGATTTTTTTGATTAATTGATGAAATTTGAAATCCTTTTTAATATAAATTTAACTTTTTGTTGTCAAAATCTCAAGTTTTTATATAGTAATTTATAAGAAAATATCAAATATTTCCCAAATATATTTTCTTTCATAAAGTAAAATATATAAATGTGAATTGTTAATTATGCAAAAATGCGCATTTTAAAGAGAAGTTTTACGAATACATATAAGAGTGATGATTAATTTTCTCAATAAGTTACAGTTACCTTATATATCATTTTCGTATATTGTCACCGTTCAAATTATAATGCTTCTATCTGTACTTCAATAAAAGAGTAAAATATTTTAGAAAATGTATTATTCTCAATTGAAAATTCTTCATTCTATTAGTTAAACAAATAATATAATAATGTTTTTCGTAGTCAACAGTGATTGAAGAAAATGTGAATATAACAAATGGAAAATGAACTACAAAACTACAAATTTAGGACCACTTTTCAAAGCACTCCGCATAGCAAGATCATATTGAATCACCTACCCTTGATTTTAGATCCTTGGCTGGATTTCATTCATTCTTTTCTGAATCTAGTGATACCTCTGAAGCTTTGTCACATTGTGACTTTGTATAGATGGATTAAATAACAAATCAACCAATTAGACATATTTTGGCATATTTCTAAGAGATTAACTTGAAATTCAATTAAATTTCTAAAATCTATATTTTTTACAAACATGAAATTTTGTCTTTCTATATATACAAGAAAGTGGAGATCTTGTCTAACGACACTTAACAGAATAAAAATTTGGAAATCAAAACTTTTGAGGGACAAAAGAAATAAATTAATAAGATATTATAGGTGAAGTGGGACAAGGAGTTTTATGTGAAAATAATAAAACAAATTCATAAGATCAATTCCAAAATTTTCAAAGTTAGAATTGCAGCCATCGCTCCGTCCTTCGTAACGCCCCTAGTCAAAACTAAATACAGACATATGTCAAGACTCTTGAAGATTAGTAAACGTGGTTGTTTTACATTTTGTTGGAATTGTGTTGTGGTGGAATAGATAATTGTTGAGGTGTAATAAGCCAATTAGTCGTTGGAGAGGTAATGATTGTAATGACGGTTAGGGAACTACTTGTCATTTAGGGAATTGTGTATTAAAGAATCAATCGTTGATGTAATGATGTGTGGATGATGATTGAACAAAATTCCCTTTCTTTAACTGTCTTTATTCTCCTCTCTTCCCTCTACACTATTAGATTCTTCCACCATTGAGGTTGAAGTAACTCAACAGAGTCAAGCTAACAATTAGGTATCAGAACAGGCAATCATGGCAGAAAGTACTCAGTTCAAAAGCTAGGAAGATCAATCAAGAAACAAGAATTGAAACTTCAAGAATTCATGACTTCTATGTAGAACCAGTTGCAAGAAGTAAAAGGGGAAAATGAATCCAACAATAAAAAACTGGAGTCTTTCATGGCGAATGCAGACGCCGAGTTTAACATGATCTCGAAAATGTTGGCAATAGAAAGCACGACAATGGATGGGGAAATGAAATTAGTCAATAGAACAATAATCCTACCTACTCCATCACTCCCTCAGAGATTAAGTTCAGGGAAAGATGTAAGGATTGTGGGGAAAGAGAAGTTGAATCGACAATTCATGCCAAACCCTTCCAAGATTGATCTGAACATGTTCCAAGGAGATCATCCCAGAGAGTGGCTTAGTAAATGTAATACATATTTTTCATGTTTATCAAGTGGAGGAAGATCACATGATAGATGTAGTGAAAATGAACCTCCTAGAAGGTAAGGCAGAGATCTTGTATCAAGTGGTCAAATTTTGAAAGGAAAGAATTGCTTAGGAAAGATTTTATTACATGTTGGAAAGAAGGTTTGGGGACAAAAGCATTAGAGATGAGGTTGAAGAATTCAAGAAGTTGGTGCATAAGGGCTTAGTAGAGGAATATCAGAAGAAGTTTGAGGAATTGAAGGCATTATTGGAATTAAGGAAGAAATTAAAGCAATGATCGAGATGTTGAAGCCTTTAACACTAAGTGTAACATTTGAAATTGCACAACTACGAGAATAGGCCTTGTCCGTCAATGGTAAGCAAGGGATAGTTAATTCTAATTCCAAGATTCTGGTTTCTTCCTCATATCATTCTGATAAAGCAAGAAGTTCTGGGCACCAGGAGACCAAGAAAGAACAAGGGTCTTTTGAACCCTTTAAGAAAATATCACCCCAGGAAATTCAATTTAGAAGGAATAGTGGTCTATAATTCTGATGTGGTGAGAAGTTATGGATCGGCATACCAATATAAAATGAAGGTTCTCAATTTCATGATAGTAGAAGAAGACGAGGAACAAGAATTTGTGTATGCTATTGCGGTCATTGGTAAACCTAGATAACTGATGGAGGTCTCCTTACATGCCTTATATGCATTCTTGAAATGGAAGAAAATTACTCTTCAAGGATTATTGAAGGTTGGAAAGATACATATCCTAGTTGACATTGGTAGCACTAGCATCTTTATTCATCATAGGGTAGTACAAACATTGGGGCTAAAATATCAGATGACATATATTTTTTCTACTACTATTGCTGATGGCAGTATAGTAACTAGTTATGCTATTTGTACCAAAGTGCCATGGAAGATACAAGAATACAATTTTCAATTTGATATGAGGATCATGGATATTGGTGGATGGGATATCATATTGTGAATAGACTGTACGTGCCACCTCAGTCCTATTACATTTTATTTCCACCAACTGTAGATCAAACTCAGAAAAGAAGGAGATGCAGGTGGTGTTTAGTGGGAATGTTGAAGGATCACATGTCAAGCTTGTCAAGGGATTTGAATTGAGGGACTTCATAAAGGACAAGGTCAGAGGCATTGAATCAATCCAATACAAGATTACCGTTGAACCCCAATTATGTTAATCATGTTTTGATGATGACCAAATCGAACTAATGGTTTGAAAACAAGTGTGCAGAAAAACAGGGAGGTTCGGACGCAAATGATCGTCCGAACAAAACAACCAAAAGACTCCACGGACACAAATGACTGTCCGAAAGACAGAGCTTCGGACGATGGTAATCGTCCGACACAAAGAACCTGAAGCAGTCTCGGACGAAGAACAGCGTCCAATCATATTTCCAGAAGACATTGCTTTGATCGAACGCAGGTTCGGACGCATCCTCGGATGTCCGAACGAATATCCTTAGAGAACGGATGCAGCGTCGGACGCAGAGGTTAGCAATGATCGCCCGAAAGGTCCAACGGCTAGTTCGTTCGGACGCACAGCCACCGCGTAATATCGGTCATCCGAAAGGTCCAAAGGCTAGTTTTCCAGTAAACAGAAAACAGCCGTTGGAAATTTGTTGGAAGCAGATTTTGGGCAACTATTAATACCCCCAAGTCTGTAAATGCAAAGTATAGAGAGTAGAACTACTGCATTCAATAAAAACACTTGTAAGAGCTATTTGGGAAGAAATAGGCTAAAATATTGTGGGTTGTATTGGTTTGAGTAGTATAGTTCTCTTGGCTCTACTAGACGAAATTAGTGTGAGCAAGAGTAGACTAGTGAGTGATCTTTAAGTGTAAGACTGGAGGATTAACAGTGTACAAAAGTGAGGTTGTTGTGTAAAACCCTTTGGCTCAACTAGAGGGACTTAGTTGGTGCAAGGGTGAGCCTACTTTGTGTACAAGAAGGTTATTACCTCACTTTCTTGAAGAGGCACTACTAGTGAAAATACTCCAAACTTGAGAAGTTTGGGAGTTTGGTTTGATACTCTCTATCTCTATCTTTATATTTGTTTTACAATCTAGTTAAGCATTAATTGTTGGATATTTATTATATGCATTTGTGCTTAAGTGTTTATTTGTTTCATTTCCATTAAGCACATTAAAAAGGTTTATTTTTGAAACAACCTAATTCACCCCCTCTCAGGTTGCTTTTGGGGCCAACAATTGGTATCAAAGCGTGGTATCATTTTATTGCTTAAATTGCTTTTGAGAAAAGAACTATTATGGCAACCAACAATGCTCTATTTTTTGAGGGTTAATCCATTACTAGGCCTCCTATGTTCAATGGGGCAAATTTTATTAGTTGGAGAGATAGAATGAAAATATTTTTGCAATCTATTGATATTGACTTGTGTATGTTGTAAATGAATGTCCCTTTGAAGCTATTATCATTGATGATCACACAAATAGAAGAAGAGAAAAGACAAGGGATGAGCTCACTGCACAAGACAAGGCAAACTTGACTTTAAATGCAAAAGCCATGAATGTGCTATATAATGCCTTGGATGCTAATGAATCAACTCGTAAGTCAAGGGATGCATTTCCGCTAAAGAAATTCGGGATAAATTGAAGGAAATCCATGAAGGAAGCGACGATGTTCGTGAGCAGAAGAAATCCTTACTTGTTGCCAAGTATGAGTCCTTCAAGATAGAACCACATGAAAATATTGACAAAATGTATTGTAGGTTCAATAACATCATTAAGGATCTTGAAGCCTTGGGTAAGGAGTATTCTTTGGGTGAAAAGAATAGAAAAATCTTAAATGCTCTATCCAAAGAATGGGAGGCCAAAACAATTACTATATAGGAAGCCAAGAATTTAAATTCTATGCCTATTGAATCACTAATCAACTCTCTTACTTCTTATGAATTAAAGTTGAAGGCCAAAGTGGTGGATGATGAGAAAGCAAGACCAAAAAGGAGCATTGCATTAAAAACCTCTCAAGAAGAGGATGAAAATGTCTCTATCAATCTAGAAGACGAAGATCTTGATGAAGGAGATCTTGCATTCATCACCAAAGGATTTCTTAAACATTACATCAACCAACGGAGAATGAGAAGAGGTGGAGCTACCAATTCAAATAATTTCAAAGGGAAGACTAAGCTAGAAATGAAGAAGCAAAATGAAAAGTGCTTTGAATGCGGTCAACTCAGACACTTTGCAAATGAGTGTCCTTCAAGAAAAAGAAGGAAGGAAGAAAACCCTGCTTCAACAACTTTCAAATCACATGAGATGATTACAATTCGGATAGAGAAATTGAAGAAGAATATCAGGAGGATCAATTGGCTTTTATGGCTCTTGGCAATAATGAGGTATTCTCTAGTTATGATTCTTGTGATTATGATAATGATGATGTTGAATCATTTATTTTTAAAATGCATAAATGTTTGAAAGAATCATATGCTAGGAACAAAGAATTAAAAATTAAAGTTAATGCTTTATTGAGTGCCAACTCAAAGCTTGTGCATGAAAATAATTTTTTGACAAAAGAAAATGATGCTTTGAAGAAAAAATTTGATGGAAAAACCAAGATCTTGGTCAAGGAAGAACAAACTTCATTGAAGAAGAGAATAGATGATCTTGATGTTCTTTTGAAAAAGAAAAAGGAAAATGTTTTTGAAAAGAAAAGAACTAGAATGATGCATATAAACAAAAATTTTGTCACCTATAGAAAGGATGATTTGTACTTTATTAAGTCTAAATCTTCTTTTTATGGCAATAAAAATATTATTTGCAATTATTGTCATCAACATGGTCATATAAAGAAAAATTGTTATGTTAAAAGAAATGAAAAGTTGGGAATAAATTCTATTTGGGTGCTTAAGCACGTCACTAACTCCATTGGACCCAAGAAAGTTTGGGTACCAAAAATTGTTATTTAACTTTGCATGTAGGTTTGCTTGGTGAGCACCAAAGGATTCAAGATAGATCATCAATGAAGGGTGTTCAAAGAATATGAGCAAACATGACATTAAAATGGGTAACATTTAAAATTTTTATCAAAATTGTGCTTTCACTTGCTGATGTGAACTATGATCGACTCTTAAATGTTTTTCAACAATGTGTTTAAATTTGCTTAGAAAGCTTGGGTACAAGTATCTCCAATTTTTTGTTCATAATAAGTCACTATTTGCAAAAATAAGGGAGAGCATTCTCTTTTTTAATGGATTATTTTGCATCACATATGCTTTATTATTTTGATGATGCTTCCGAGCGAAAAATGTCTTAATGCTAATTCTTTACATGAATTCCCTCATATCTACTTGAATACATATTCTTGATGGGAAGAAACGTTTTGCATAACTTGACCTATTCTCCATGTACTCATATTGAATTATATTCACCTTTCAAGGGGGAGAACAAACTAAGGAGTAGCTTCAATTGCATTGTCTTTCTTATGTTTTGTTGATGTCAAAACGGGGATAAAATAATGGACAAAACTTCTTAACTTATGTTTCATATTTTATGGTTGTTTTTAGAATTGTCAAATTGATTTACACATCATCAAAAAGGAGGGAGATTGTTGAACCTCAGTTATGTTAATCATGTAATCTTTGATGATGACCAAATCGTACTAATGGTTTGAAAACAAGTGTGCAGAAAAACAGGAAGGTTCGGACGCAAATGATCGTCCTAACAAAACAACTAGAAGACTCCACGGAAGCAAATGACTGTCAGAAAGACAGAGCTTTGGACAATGGTAATCGTCTGACACAAAGAACCTAAAGCAGTCTCGGACGAAGAACTGCGTTCGATCATATTTCCAGAAGACATTGCTGCGATCGGACGTAGGTTCGAACGTATCCTCGAACGTCCGAACTTATACCCTCAGAGAACGGATGCAGCGTCGGACGCAGAGGTTAGCAGCGGCCTTCCGAAAAGTCAAACGGCTAGTTCGTTCGGACGCACACCCATTGCATCGACGGTCCGAAAGGTCCAACGGCTAGTTTTCCAGTAAGCAGAAAATAGCCATTGGAAAGTTGTTGGAAGTAGATTTTGGGCAACTATAAATACCCGCAAGTCTGTAAAAGCAAAGTATAGAGAGTAGAACTACTGCATTCAATACATTTACACAAACACTTGTAAGAGCTATTTGGGAAGAAATAGGCTAAAATATTGTGGGTTGTATTGGTTTGAGAGTGTAGTTCTCTTGGCTCTACTAGACGGAATTAGTATGAGCAAGAGTAGACTAGTTAGTGATCTTCAAGTGTAAGAGTGGAGGGTTAACAGTGTACAAAAGTGACACTGTTGTGTAAAACCCTTTGGCTCAACTAGAGGGATTTGGTTGGTGTAAGGGTGAGTCTACTTTGTGTACAAGAAGGTTATTGCCTCACCTTCTTTGAAGAGGCACTACTAGTGAAAATACTCCAAACTTGAGAAGTTTGGGAGTTTGGTTTGATACTATCTATTTCTATCTTTATATTTGTTTTTAAGCTTTAATTGTTGAATATTTATTATATTCATTTGTGCTTAAGTGTTTATTTGTTGCATTTCCATTAAGCACATTAAAAAGGTTTATTTTTGAAACAATCTAATTCACCCCCCTCTTAGGTTGCTTTTGAGGCCAACAATTAGAATAACCACTGAGGCAAATGAAGTGCTACCCTTCCCATTACTGAAGTAATCCAAAAGTATGGCCAAGCATTTACTATCCCTTGTTCATTACCACTAGAAAGAGCCCGTGACCTCCAAATTTCCCTTAAGCCTGATTCCTGACCATTTAAAATAAAACCATATAGATATACGCATTCCCAAAAAACTGTTGAATAGCAAGTTGCTGAAATGTTATAAGATGGTATTATCCAACGTAGTAATAGTCCATTTGCTTCCCCAGTTTTTTTATTAAAGAAAAAGAATGGTACATGGAGGTTTTGTGTGGACTATAGGCATCTCAATGATCTTACTATTAACGATAGATAGCCCATACCTAGCATTGATGAATTGTTAGATGAACTCTATAAGGCCAATTCTTTTCCAAAATTGATTTGAGATCTAGATATCACTAAATCAGAGTGAAAACTCGAGAAGATATAAGACTTCTTTTCAAAATCATCAAGTATACTATGAATGTCTTGTAATGCCTTTATGGGCTTACAAATTCTCCCACCACATTTCAATCTCTCATGAACCATATTTTTCAGCCTTTCCTTAGAAAATTTGTTCTTATCTTATTTGATGATATACTCATATATAGCCTACCCTAGAAGACCCAATTTCTCACCTTCCTTCAAACCATCAACTCTATGACCTCTGCCCAACAAACCATAGAGTACCTTGGTCGTATTATTTCAGCTCAAGGGGTAAGCATGGATTCCTCAAAAGTTGAATGTGTGTTGACATGGCCTACCCCCTAGTCTGTAAAGAGCCAAAAGGGCTTCTTAGGATTAACTCGGTATTACAGAAGATATAGGATTAATTGGGATGAATTGGTTATTAACTGGGATTTCTCAAAAGTCCAATGATATGGGGTGATTAGTAGGCCTCTAACTGAACTTTTGAAGGAGGATACCTTCCATTGGTCTTTAGTACCTGATCAAGTTTTAGAAATTCTGAAAAAGGGCAATGTCCACTGCTCCTTTCCTATAATAGCCCTTGAATTTTGAACAATCTTTTGTCAGAGAAACAAATGCTTGTAGCTAAGTATAGAAGTTGTCCTCGTGCAATAACGACATCCTATAGCTTTATTAGTAAAAGTCTTAGCAATAGGTGTTGGCTCCCTGTTTTTCTGCACACTTGTCTTTAAACTATTAGCATGATTTGGTCATCATCAAAACATGATTAACATAACTGGGGTTCTTCAATCTCCCCCTTTTTGATGATGACAAATCAATTGGACAATTCAAAAAACTACACAAGAGAATTTGTCCATTAGTTCATTATTTCTCCCCCTTTGGCATTATCAAAACATAAAAAAGAATAATGCAGTTAAAACTCCCCCTAAGTTTATTCTTCCCCTTGAACAGTGAAGCATGTGTGATGATATTTTTGTAGAAACACATCCATAAAAACACGAATGCTCCCCCTTTCTTTTGCAAGTAGTGACTTATTATAGTCAAAATTTGGGGATACAAGTATCCTAGCATTCTAAGCATATTTGACCATAGGCATAGATGAGTAATATTCAAGAGAACATAGTTCAACTTGATAAATGAAAGCACACAAAACTTTAGATGTTACCCATTTCAATATGATCTTAGCTCATATGCCTTGAGCACCCTTCATAGATAATTTATCTTGAATTCCTTGGTGCACTCCAAGCATACCTACATACAAAGTTAAGCAACAACTTTTGGTACCCAAACTTTCTTGGGTCCAATTGGATTAGTATCATGCTTAATCACCCAAATAGAATTTATTCCTAATTTTTCATTTCTTTTAACATAACAATTTTTCTTTATATGGCCGTGTTGATGACAATGATTACAAGTAATGTTCTTATTGCCATAAAAAGAAGATTTAGATTTAACAAAGCATAAATCATTTTTTCTAAAGGTGATAAAATTTTTGTTCAAAAATATATTTCTAGTTTTTTTCTTTTCAAAAACATTTTCTTTCTTTGTTTTCAAAGTAACATCAAGATCATCTAATCTCTTCTTCAATGAAGCTTGTTATAGATTCTTCCATGATCTTGGTTTTTCCAACGAATTTTTCTTTCAATACATCATTTTCTTTTGTCAAAGAATTATTTTTATGCACAAGTTTTGAGTTGGCACTCAATAAAGTATTAACTTTAATTTTTAACTCTTTGTTCTTAGCATATGATTCTTTCAAACATTCATGCATTTTAAAAATAAATGATTCAACATCTTCATCATCATTATTGCATGAATCATCACAAGAATCACAACTAGAGGTTACCTCATTATCGCCAAGTGCCATAAAGGCCATTTGAGCCTCCTCATATTCTTCTTCAACTTCTCCATCCGAATTGCAATCATCCCAAGTGATTTGGAAGTTGTTGAAGTGAGGCTTCCTTGAGTCTTTTCTCCTTTTGATGAAGCTTTAAATGCTATGCTTCTTTTTCATCAATCCTCATCTTGTAGCTTGTTTTTCAACTTCAATTCAAATGAGGTTAGAGAATTGATCAAAGAATCAATAGGCATAGAATTTAATAAAGACAGATTTTTAGACTCTTCTATGGCAATGGATTTAGGTTCCCATTCCTTAGGAAAAGCATTCAAAATTTTTCTATTCTTTTCACCCAAGGAATATTCTTTACCCAAATCTTCCAAGTCCTTTACCATATCATTGAACCTCAAATACATCTTGTCAATGTTCTCATGAGGTTCCATTTTGAAGGATTCATATTTAGCCACAAGAAGTGACTTCTTTTGCTCTCTAATATCTTCACTTCCTTCATGGATTTCTTTTAATTTGTCCCATATTTCCTTGCCGATATGCAACCTTTTTCTTTAGAGAACTCATCTGCAATCCAAAGCATTGTACAAAATATTAATAGCTTTAGCATTTAAAGATAAATTTATTTTATCTTGTGCATTTAACTCAAATCTGGTTTTAGGCCTTAATCTATTAGTATTTTTATCAAAAATATTTGCCTCAATAGGACCTTCATAAATAATATACCATAATTCAATATTAATAGATTGAACAAAAATTTTCATTCTATCCCTCCAACTGAACAACATTAATGTCCATTTAACAGAAGTCTCATGTCTTGATAGAATGCCCCTCTAAAAACAGAGTATTATTGGTTGCCATGATCTTTACTCTAATGCAATTTAAGCAAGAATAAAGAGACCAATGCTCTGATACCAATTGTTGGCCCCAAAAGCAACCTAAGAGGGGGGGTGAATTAGGTTATCTCTAAAGACAAACCTTTTTAAGTGCTTAATAGAAATTCAAACTTTATGCAACAAATGAATACTTAAGCACAAATGAATATAATAGATATTCAACAGTTTAAGCTTAAAGAACAAATAAGAATGAGATAAAGAATATCAAACCAAACTCCCAAGCTTCTCAAGCTTGGAGTACATGCACTAGTAGTGCCTCTTCAAAGAAGGTGAGGCAATAACCTTCTTGTACACAAAGTAGGCTCACCCTTGCACCAACTAAGTTCCTCTAGTTGAGCCAAAGGGTTTTACACTACAACCTCACTTTTGTACTCTTGGAGTTTAGTTATCCCTCCACTCTTACACTTGAAGATCACTCACTAGTCTATTCTTGCTCACACTAATTCCCACTAGTTGAGCCAAGAAAGCTAGACTTCTCAAACCAATACAACCCACAATATTTTAGCCTATTTCTCCTCAAATAGCTCTTACAAGTGTTTGTATTGAATGTAGTCTCCCTTTACTTAATTCAGACCTTGGGGTATTTATAGTTGCCAAATATCTGCTTTCAACAACTTCCCAACGGCTATTTTCTGTCTACTGGAAAACAGCCGTTAGACCTAATCGGAAAGTTGATGCCAGCAAGAGTGCGTCCGAACAGACTAGCCGTTGGACCTTTCGGACGGCCGCTGCTGAACCCTGCGTCCGACACTGCGTCCGTTCTTTGAGGGTGTTCGTTCGGACGTCCGATGATGCGTCCGAACATTCGTCCGATAGAAGCGAAGTCTTCTGGAAATTTATCGGACGCTGTTCTTCGTCCGAGGAGTCTTCTGGAAATTTATCGGACGCTGTTCTTCGTTCCAGGCTTGCTTCGAATTCTTTGTGTCGGACGATTACCATCGTCCGAAGCTCTGTGTGATTGTTTTGTTCGGACGATCATTTGCGTCCGAACCTCCCTGTTTTTCTGCACACTTGTCTTTAAACTATTAGCATGATTTGGTCATCATCAAAACATGATTAACATAACTGGGGTTCTTCAATAGGAACCTTGGCCTCTCTATTTATTAAAAAGAGCTCTTAGAATTGGCTACGACAGTAACCAATTATCTAGTGGGATACCACTTTGTCATTAGGACTAATTTCAGTCACTAATGTATCTTCTAGAGCAGAAACTCACTACATCATTACAACACAAGTGGTTAACTAAATTGCTGGGCTTAGATTATACCATTCGATACAAGAATGGATCCGAGAATAAATTGGCTATGCACATTCCAAGAAGGATTCACACACTCTCACATCTGATTTTGAATCCTCTCTACTATTGGCCCAAAAGCAACCTAAGAGGGGGTGAATTAGGTTTTGAATACAATCTCAAAAAAAAAAAATCTTTTGAAATGCTTAATGAAAATGTAAATTTTGTGCAACAAATGAATATTTAAGCATAAATGATCAAAGATAAATATTTAACAACTGAAGTTTAAAAGAATAAATAAAAAGATTGAGATAAGAATATCAAACCAAACTCCCAAACTCCTCAAACTTGAAGTACATCCACTAGTAGTGCCTCTTCAAAGAAGGTGAGGCAATAACTTTCTTCTACACAAAGTTGGCTCACCCTTGCACCAACTAAGTTCCTCTAGTTGAATGGTTTTACATTACAACCTCACTTTTGTACACATGTTATCCCTCCTCTCTTACACTTGAAGATCACTCACTAGTCTACTCTTGCTCACACTAATTCCTTCTAGTTGAGCCAAGAGAACTCTACTACCCAAGCCAATACAACCCACAATTTTTTTATCTTATTTCTCCCCAAATAGCTCTTACAAGTGTTTTCAATGAATGTAGTAGTTCCTTACATTAATTGGATATATTGGTCTTTGGGTTATTTATAGATGAAAGATATGTTGAAATTTGAGATCCAATGGTCAAAAATAGCAGTTAGGAGTTCGGATGGTGGTTCGGACGTCCGATCATGCGTTCTACAACTTTATGAACAGTGTTTCGGACAGTCGGATGTGTCCTACAGCTTGACGAAAACTTTTCACTTTGAACTCTTTTCTTCAGATAGTCTTGTGTGTCTTAAAGCCTCTGGTTTGAACGGTCATATGTGTCCTATCCTATAACTTTGGTTCGGAAGGTCATGAGTACCCTACATCTTTTGGTTGGGATGGCCGTATGTGTCCTATCCCATAGCTTCTGGTTTGGACGGTCATGTGCATCCTAAAGTTTGTGTCATGTTTTGGATGCTCTCTTGCGTCCGAACTCCTTTCTTTCGGATGCTCTTCATCGTCTGTAAGGTGTTCATATTTTAGTTATTTTTCTTGATTGTGTTTGGACGATCATTTACTTCTGAGCCTTCTTGTTTTTCTGCACAGACCTATTTCAGGCCGTTAGTACAATTTAGTCATCATCAAAACATGATTACCATCACTGGGGTTCAACATATACTTGCCATAACTGCTGTACAACCTATTTGAATGAAGAAGGTGATCAAGAGTTATGAAATGGATTTTGAGTGTCAACACATTATAGCTCAGTTGGCCATTGATCCTATCGTTGGACCTGTGTTTCAATTGGTGGATGAGGTCCTTAAATACAAGGGTAAAGTCTACATTGGTCAGAATTCTAATTTGAGGAAAAAACTGATCCAAGCTTTCCATGACTCAACTATGAGAGGACACTCAGGTCAGAAGAAAACCTTGTGGAAAGTTCAGTTGTTATTTTCTTAGCCTTCCTTAAAAAAAAGGATGCAGAGGACTAGGTAAGACAATGTGACACTTTCCAAAGAAATAAATATGAACATCTTCCTTATCCTGGCATATTATAGCATCTTCCTATTCCTACTCAAGCTTGGAGTCACATTCATGTGGATTTTGTAAAGATTGCCTGTCTTAACTACCCAATTCAGAAGGTTATGACACCATATTGGTAGTGATTGACAGGCTGGCAATATTTGCTTACTTTATTGCATTTCAACCCCCCCAATTGGCTCTACTTTTCTTGGATCAGGTTTACAAGTTGCATGGATTACCTGATAGTCACTCATAGGGAAACTTTTTTTACCAATCAATTTTGGCAGGCACATTTCAAATTGTTGGGCACCAAACTCCACTATAGTATCTCCTATCATCCACAAACAAATGGCCAATGTGAGAGACTCAATCAATGTTTAGATTATTTGCGTGCATGACTAGTGATAAATCATACTATTAGCACAAGTAGGTGGCCATGGTTGAATGGTGGTATAACACCAGTTACGCTTCCATTTTGAATCTATCTCCTTTTGAAGCTTTATATGGCTATAAACCAGTTCCTTTCTCTCTTGGTCCTTATTTGGAAATAGTTGTGCCTACTGCTGCTTATTTGGTGCAGCATAGGCAAACCATGATGCAATCCCTTAAGATCGGAGAACTTGACCAAAGCCTAACAAAGGATGAAGTTTTTTGCAGATCATTATAGAAGTGAGCTCAGTTCTAAGGTTGGAGATTGGGTCTTGCTCAAGCTACAACTATATAGGCAGTAATCAATTGCTCTTTGCTAGAATATGAAATTTCTCTCTAAGTTTTCTGCCCCTTATCGGATTTTTGAAAAAGTTGGTTCTGTTGCCTGTAAGCTCTAAGTACCTTTAGGAGCTCGAATTCATCTTGTTTTTCACTTCTTCCTACTGAAGAAATAGGTTAATCCTATCCAACCAGTTTCTACTTCCTCGCCAGAATGGAATGATCAAGAATTTTGTGCTCTTAAGCCAGAAGCTATGCTTAAGCGTAGAGTAATTCTGCATAACAACCTTCCAGTCATTCAGTGGCTTACTTGTTGGATTACTTTAAATCTGGAAGAAGCTTCACAGGAGGATGTTTTCTTCATTTGCAGCCAGTTTCCCCATTTTCAACCTTGAGGACAAGTCTATTTTCAAGACCCTGGTGGAATAATTATAAGGACTCTTAAAGATTAGTAAATATGGTCATTTTACATTTTAGTGGAATTGTGCTGAGGTAGAATAGATAATTTCTGAGGTGTAATAAGGCAATTAATTGTTAAAGAGAGCAATGACTGTAATGATGGTTAGGGAACTGCTTGGCAGTTAGGTAATTGTGTATTAAAGAATCAACCATTGACGTAATGAGGTGTGAACAGTGTTTTCAAACTCAAACTAGACTGGCCGATTCGACCGGTTTAACCGCGAACTGGAAACGGTGTCGGTCCGATCACATGTAAAAGCCAAAAAATCTAAAAAGCTGGATAGAACTGGTAAGACCCATTGAACCGGAATGAACCAGTACAAATCGGTGATCATCGATTTTTGATTTTTTGACTATTATCCGATGAAATCCTATTCCGGTGATAGATTTTCATCTTTCTCTGGTCAATTATTCCTCCAAAAAATCCACCAAGACCACACAAAATTAATAAAAAAGTCATAACCAATTTGATCCGACATCCATTTTTTAATCTCAAAACCACTCAAAGGGTTCAATATCTCTTGCCACCTTTTAGATCAAGGAAGCTGGGTTTCATCCGAAGCCACAAATCGGAGATGGTGTACCGGAGAAAACGAAGAGAGGAGGAACAAAAGGTGGGGAGGATGGTAAGAATGTAGAGGAGTAAGATGGGGAAGGAAAAGTAGAGGTTATGCAGAGAAGGGAAGACGGGGAAGGAAATGTTGAAACGGAGGAAGAGGAGAAGAGTAGGAGTTGAAGGAAAATGGGTGAAAAGGATTGTAGACTATAGAAGAGACATTAAGGACGAGAGAGAATAGAAAAGGTTAGAGTTTTTTCTTATATTTGTTTCGATAGTGTTTTAAAAGATTATTATAGTTAAAAAGAAATTAAAAAATAAAAAGACAACTAGTAAGTCTCGAACCTTAGGCCTGAAGCTGGATGCTGGAAGCATAAGTTGAGTCCCAAGTGGGCTACTGCAAAACATAGGAAATCTTTGCAGATTATTTTATTCTTCAGTTCAACCGGTTGAACCGGTTGGACCACGAACTGGAAATTCTTTCGGTTCACTTACCAGCACGAGTTTAAAAACATTTGGTGTGGATGATGATTGAATAAAATCCCCTTTCTCTCTCCAAACACTTTCTCTGTTGAACCGGTTGGACCGCGAACTGGAAACTCTTTCGATTCACTTACCGGCACGAGTTTAAAAAACATTTGGTGTGGATGATGATTGAATAAAATCCCCTTTCTCTCTCCAAACACTTTCTCTGTTTTTCTTTATTCTTCATTCTCCTCTCTTCCCTCCACATTTTCATATTCTTCCACCATTTAGTATGAAGTAACTCAATTCAATCTGACAACATACGAACTAGAAACATGAGCTGTAACATTAAATTGGAAAACAATCATATACAACCATAACTAAAAAAGCATTGAACTATATCCTTTGAATAAATGAGATCACAGACAGATGTTCACTAAACCAATAAAATAAATAACTAAATAATATGCAAAGTTTGGTTTATATTTTTCCTATCAATACTGCCTCCTTTACGAAACTAGTTTATAACCGATTAAATTTGGATCATACTAGTTAATTTTGTGGATTTTCATACTGTGAATTTATGTCATGTCAGAAATTGACAATCCTAATGCCAAGGTAATTTAGTGCTTCAAAATCAATTTATTGTCTATTTGATTAAGTGAACAATATTCCAGGTCTGAAACCAATACAGTAAAACTTGTGCCTTGGTTATGAATATAATTTTTTGGGATAACTACACTTTATCCCCTCGAACCTATACTTCAATTGCACTTTTTTCTTTGAACTCAAACAATATACGCTTAATCTCTTCACAACAATTTCACAATATAACTAATTAAAAAAATATTTAGATATGTGTTTTGACAAAAATGTTGCCCAAATATTTTTTTGGACAAAGTTATTCTCGTATTATTTCATTTCTAAGAGATTCCATATATTATTTTCTTTACTTTATAATTATAAGAGAATTTCATGAATTATCAAAATTTTTCTTAATCAACATTATAGAACTAAATACCAAAGACTATTATTTGCTCTTTTTTCCATTTATAGGAACAATACATTAAAAAATTTAATAATTAAAATATATAACATTTAAATAAGTAAATAAGTACATAATTTTCTATGAGATCGAAACACATTCAAAAATTTTTTAATGATGACTTTATTTTTAATATTATTAGTTGCTGTAAAAAAAAATGTTGAGCAAATTGTAGTTGTGAAAGTTCTTCTTTTTTATACATAGATTTAAAAATGAAAATATAATATGTAAGTTGATATTGAAATGTGCATGCAATTAATGACATTATTATATTGTAATAATATAAAAATAAAAAATATTATGTAAAATCAATAAAATAAAATAAAATAAAAGTAACTTTGGTCACAAAATTTTTAATATACTTTCAGCAAAACAAATACCATATTATCCTTTTTTAATTATTTATATTATGGAATACTGATAAACTCGTAAATATTGTATTATTTTATGTATCGTTTTTTTTAGTGATGTATAAGGAAAATTTGAGTAATTATGTGCTAAAATGGGTTATTCTGAGTTTTTTAGGGTTTGAGTGGAAAAAGAGTTAAAATTGATCACAAAATTAGAAGACAATTACAAAATTGAAATTTACGTACACTGGCGAGGAACGATGCGGATGCAGTTTTATGGAATTGGCATAACTTTCTTGTCTAAACTCTTATTAAAGTGATTTTGGATGCATTGGAAAGCTAGACAAAGATCTACAACTTTCATATTTAGAGTTTTTTGAGATTCCAACAGCATCAGGATCAAAATTGCAAAAGAAATGGAGGTCTCCTTATTGGGCGCGACCAATTTGCAGAGCCGAGGCGTGATATTAATAGCTCTAGAAGTCGCATCCAGGCGTGACATTTATGCAGCGCTTAGGCGTGTGTCGTCAGGAAAGTTTCTTGAGCTTGCTTATTTTGTAAGAAACGTCATCCCATGGGCCCATTTACAGGAGAGTTGATTTCCTCATGTACTTATTATTCTAGAGCCCCAAAACCCTAATTTTACTTATAAATACACCAAGAGAAGGGAAGAAAATAAGAATCCATCATCAACCATTGTTAGTTTCTAGTTTTCAATAGTTAGAACAATAATTTAGACGTAGGTGTTCGGTGAATTGTTGATTAGATTTTTGAAAACAATAAACAAGTAATAATAATAAAAAGAAACCTTAATTATTCTAATCAACTCTCACACATTCACAAGTATATGAGGTGTGTCTGAATATAGGATGAGTAAGAATCGTTTGCATGAGAACTATTGGAACAAGTATTAGGTTCACAAGCCTATTTACTAGTTAGACGAAATAATCAAAAGGTTTTGGACTAAACTTAAACCAGATTTAATCACGAGAAATTAAAATAAAAACAAGAATGTAAAATACTAATCCTACGGAAAGCAGTTAAATACAATTTCACTGAAAACCTAAATCAATCTACTCTACTCGCAAGAATTTAATGAAGAACAGCCAGAATTTAAATTAATCTAATCCTATAAAAGCAATTAAAAATGAGGAAAGAAAACCCTAAATACTCAAGTACAGAAGCAATTAAGAATCTAAACGCAATAGACAAGAACGATAATTAAAGAAAAAGAACGCAATGAAAACAAAAATTAAATTGCATAAAGATTAATCAAACTCAATAATTGCAGTGCAAATGAATTTTAATGATCATTGAATCTTGAATTTCTTGACAAGAGAACAAAATTCAAGCTTGAACACTTGAGAAAATTTGTCCTACGTTTAAATTATTATCTAACTATTGAAAACTAAGAACTAATGATGGTTGATGATGGATTCTTTTCTCCTCTTCTTCTCTTGGTATATTTATACGTGCTTTTAGGGTTTTGGGGCTCTGGGATGATAAGTACACGAATTCCCACCAAAACGGGCCCACGAGAGGACTTTTGTTGCAAAATAAGCAAACTTATGAGACTTATCCGATAATACGCGCTTGGGTGTTGCATATTGTTTATCAAGTGTAGTTATCAGTGCCTGTAATGCCTGGGGCCACTTCTAGAACCAAAGATGGAGCTACTAGTCTTCGCGCCTAGGCGCTGCAAATTGGTCACACGTGTGCGCCGAGCAGTACCTGCTCCAAATTCCTCCTAATATTTGACTATGATGTAGGCCGAATTTGGACAAAACTTAAAACATGAAAGTTGTAGATCTTTGTCTTAGTTTTTTGGAAAATATTGAATCACCCCAATTGGAGCTTGGACAAGAAAGTTATGCTCAATCTGACCAAACTGTGTCTACATTGCTTCTCGCCGGTGCACGTAAATTTCAATTTTGCAAGTCTTTTCCAATTTTGTGATCGGTTTTAACTCTTTCTTCACTCAGACTCTACAAAACTCACAATAAACAACTTTAACTCATAATTACTCAATTCTTGCTTATACATTACTTAAAATGAGGTAAACAATATATAAAATATATGACATTTACAAGCTTATTAAGGTAGATTTTCTCAAGTGTTCAAGCTAGAATTTTGTTCTCTTGTTGTATTCAAGAATTCAAGATTCAACGATAATCAACATTGGTTTTCACTGCCATCACTGAGTTTGATTAATCTTTATGCAATTCAATTTTTGTTTTCATTGCGTTCTTGTTCTTTAATTATCGTTCTTGTCTTATTACATTTAAATTCTTAATTGCTTCCGTAGTTGAGTAGTTAGGGTTTTATTTCATCATTTTAATCGCTTTTGTACAGTAGGTTAATTTAAATTGTTGTTCTTGATTAAATTCATGCAAATAGAGTAGATTGATTTAGGTTTTTAGCCAATTATATTTAATTACTTTCCGTAGGAATAGCATTTAAGATTCTTGTCTTTATTTTATTTTTTCATGATTAAATTTAGTTAAGGTTTAGTCAAAAACTCTTGATTATTTCGTTTAACTAGTAAATAGGCTTGATTAGGATAGTTAACGATTTTATGATTATTATTATTATTATTATTTGTTCATTGTTTTCAAAAACCTAATCAACATTTCACTGAACAAGTTTTTCCTGGCGCCATTATCGGGACTATTTGGGTAACAATATTAATGGTAGTGAGTCTTACTAGATTAGACTTTTTATTTCTATTTTTTATTTATTTACTTCTAATTATTCTTTGTTCTCTCATTTTTGTTTGGATTTTGTCTTTGATAGTTGATCTTCGGTTTTCTTTTCTTGTAGTGTTGGTACATACGCGTTCATCTTATCAACCACTTCATTCGATTGACTTGGAGATTGAATGGGCTATAAGTAGAAACTGCAGACGACAAGACTGAACGCATGTTGACAATCTAATGGAGTATCCTAACTGCCTCGAGAATAAACAAGAAGAGGTTGCAGGAAATAATGGAAACCAGGTTAATGCTAATGCTAACCACCGAAATCTTAGAGATTATGTTATACCTAATTTCAAGGGGATGATTCTAGCATTGCTCAGCTGCCTGTGCAAGAAAACAACTTTGAAATCAAGCTTGCACTTATACAAATGCTCCAAACACATGCGATATTTGGAAGAGGTCAACCAAATAAAGATCCTTATGAACATTTGATCAAATTCGAGGAGGTCATTGATACATTTTGATACAATGGAGTCCACCTCGATTATATCCAGATAAGAGCATTTTTTTTCTTTATGTGACAGAGCAAGGTCATGGTTGCAGTCATATAGACAAGGTACTTTCACAACATAGAACCAACTAGCTCAAGAGTTCCTTGCCAAACAGTTTCTACCGGCTAGAACCGCGAAACTCTGAAACAAGATCACATCATTCAAACAAATCACTAGAGAGAGCTTAGGTAAAGTGCGGAACTACTTCAAGGAGCTGTTGAGGAAGTGTCTGCATCATACTATACTTCTATGGCTACAAATTCAAACCTTCTGAAATGGATTATTTTTGGAGACAAGATTGATAGTTGATGCTAGTATGGGAGGTTCTTTCCTCTACAAGACTCTAGAGAAAGCACAAGGGTTGTTGGAAAGAATGGTATCCACTCATTATTATCACTGAGCAATAAATCCCGTAGTTGGACAACAACAAGAAGTAAATCAAGCCAACGTGCAACAAGAAGGTATGCCTAGCTATGACACTTTCATATCTCAGCAGAATATGATAATGAATGCCATTACAAATTTGACAAAAGTTGTAGAGAATATGGCAAGAAGCTCAGTGAACTCTATTGGTTCGATATCCTAATGGATCTTGAGTTGTGATTTCGGTGGAGAAAATCTCCAAAATGGCTTTTGTGATGTTTCAATGATGCAAAGTGAGCAAATTCAATTCATTTCCAATCAAAATCCTACCACAAGAAATCAACCCACCAACTATGGAAACACATATAATTCGTCTTGGCAAACCATCCCAACTTTTTCTGGACAAATCAAGAAAATATCCAAAATCCATCATTTCAGTCAAATGAACCTCAAAAAAAATTATCCAATCAACCATCATCATCTAGACCATAACAACCACCACATCAAAGGAATTCTCAAAATTTTCTACCTTATCAAAACAACTCATATCACTTTCTGTACCACCAAGACTACCATCTCAAAATCCAAATTATCCTACATATGTGAATCATGATAAACCCAATTATGATAATTTGAGAAGGAATTTCGAGAGGTTGCAAGGGAGTATGAGAATTTGAAGTTACCACTAGGAACTTGAGATGCAGTTGGAACAGATAGCTTGTCAAAATAATGATTGACCACTGGGAACATTAGCTAGCGATACATTCCTAACCCACGGGATAATAACCATGGGAGAGAGCATGTTCAAGCGGTCACATTGAGGAGTGGGAAAACATTGGAGCCAAAGAAAGTAGAGGATGATGAGTTGAGCAAAATGGAGAATGGTGCAAAGGAAAAGGAAGACATATCAAAGAGCAAGGACAACAATGAGGAACCATCTATAGCTCTTGACCAACAAGGTAAGCCCGAGGATCATTCGGCACTTACAGGTAAGCAGGTAAGTATTCCTTGTCCCCAAAGACTGAAATAGGATGAAAAGATGAAAAAGTTTAGGAAACTTATTAAGAATTTCTCAAGTTAGAAATTTTTAAGAAAATTGACATTAACCTTTCTTTTATAGAAGCAACAGAAAATATGCCTAGTTATGCTAACTTCATAAAGCAGATATTATCAAGCAAGAAGAGATTGATGGGGGATGAGATTTTATGCTTAAACGAAGGGTGTAGTGCCATCATTCAGAAGAATCTTCTCCCTAAGCTCAAGGACCCCATCTTGTTCTCGATTCCATGTGAAATTGGAACGGTGACATTCCGCCGAGCTCTATGTTACATGGGAGCTTTCATCAACCTCATGTCTCATTCCACCTTTAAGAGGTTGAATGGAAGAGGATTGAAGTTGAAAATGTCACTCTCCAATTTCCCGATACAAGTGTGAGGCAACCGGTAGGAGTAGTAGAAGACCTTATTGTCAAAGTTGGTGAGGTATTTCTATCGGCGAATTTCATCGTGCTCGATATGGATGAAGACATGGTAACCCCGCTCATATTAGGAAGGCCTTTCTTGGCCACCAGGTGAGGCATGACTATATTGATGTCCAAGCTGGAAACTTACAATTTAAAGTCAATGATGACATTGATTTTTTAATGTTTTTGATTCTTTTAAATTTCTAGTTGAATATGATGATGTTATGAGTATAGATATTATTGATGATTTGGCTAATGATTTTTGTAGGGAATCCATGAAAGAAGAGACTAAGGACATGAACAACATCCATGAAAATGAGATAGAGGCTAGCAACAAAGAGAGTGTGATGGATGATGAGATGGAAAGGGTAATTAAGGAGAGCAAGGTGAGGATTAAAGTAAAGTCGGGTATTCGACCAATGAATCCCCTATGGTTGAGGTCAACCCATTACCTTCTCATCTTAAATATGTTTTTCTAGGAGAGAGCGATACATATCCAGTCATTGTCAATGCTTTTCTTTATGATAATGAATCGGGTAAATTAATATTTGCGTAAAAGAAACATCATGGAGCCATTACATGGAGCATTGAGCATATAAAAGGCATAAGTCCCACTGTTTGCACATGCACAAAATACTCCTTAATGACACCTATGAGCCTATTAGACAAGGTCAAAGGTGGTTGAATCAAACTTTAAAAGAGGTAATTAAGAAGGAAGTTTTAAAATTGTTAGATGTCAGGATTGTATATCCCATCAGTGATAGAGAGTGGGTTAGCCCAATGCAAGTAATACCAAAGAAGGGGGGATGACTGTAGTCGTTAATGAAAAGAATGAATTAATTCCCTTTTGATTAGTGACGGAGTGGCGGATGTGTATAGACTATAGAAAAATTAATGAAGCGACTAGGAAAGACCATTTTCCTTTACCCTTCATTGATCAGATGCTTGATCAATGGTTATTGAAGGTATTTTCAAATTGCATAGCCCCTAAAGATCAAGAGAAAACCACTTTTACTTGTCCATATGGCACATTTGCATATCAGCACATGCCTTTTGGCTTATGCAATGCTTCTAGTACTTTTTAGAGATGTATGTTTGCTATCTTTCATGATATGATTGAAAAGATTCCATTGAAGTTTTTATGGATAATTTTAGTGTGTTTGGTGACTCTTTTGATTCATGTTTAAATAATCTTGCATGTGTATTGGAAAGATGTGAGTCTTCAAACTTGGCACTTAACTAGGAAAAGTGTCATTTTATGGTTCACAAGGGGATTGTTTTAGGCCATCGTATTTCATCTATGGGCATAGAGGTAAATATAAGTAAGGTAGAAATTATTGAAAAATTACCACCTCCCACGAATGTAAAGGGAGTGAGAAGTTTTCTTGGTCACGCCAGTTTTAATCGGCGTTTCATTAAAATTTTTTCTTTGATTTCTCGCTCTTTATGTTCTTTATTGCATAAAGATGTGCCTTTTATTTTTTATCATAAATATTTATCTGCATTTAATAAGTTAAAAAAAGCTTTAATTACCACACCTATGATAGTCACACCAAATTGGAATTTACCCTTAGACTTGATGTGTGATACAAGCGACTATGCCATGGGCGTGGCATTGTGTCAAAAGAAAGAAATTAAGTGTTACATGTTGTGTATTCTGTTAGCCTAATCCTTATTGATGCACAATGAATTACTCGACCACCGAAAAGGAATTATTGGCAATAGTTTTTGCATTTGATAAGTTTAGGTCGTATTTGATAGGTAATAAGATGATAATTCATATAGATCATTCAGTCCTTAAATACCTATTGACCAAAAATGATGCTAAACTTAGTCTTATTAGATGGATTTTACTATTGCAGGAATTTGACTTGGAGGTGGTGTACAAGAAAGGAGCCAAAAATGCTGTTTGCAGATCACCTTTCACGACTTGAGGGACCCACAGCAAGAAAGGGTGATGAAGTGCCCATAAATGAGACATTTCTAGAAGAGCATTTGAAGAGAATAGAAGATGGAGTACCTTGGTATGCGGATATTGTCAACTTTTTAACCCAAGATTATTTCATCCTCCATGGATGTAAATTAAAGAAAGAAATTTCTTTCAAAAATGAAATACTATATTTGGGATGACCCTTACTAACTCTGTCGTTAGTGTAAGGATCAAGTAATCCAACGGTGCATTTCGAATAGTGAAGTGAAAAGTTTCTTATTTCATTGCCACTCTTTACAAGTAGGGAGACATCACAGCTCACAAAGGACGGCTACAAAGGTGGTAACAAAGCGGATTGTTCTGGCCAACATTGTTTCATGATGCAAGAGATTTTGTAACCCAATGTGATCAATACCAACATGTAGGGAATTTGTCCAAAAAAGATGAAATGCCATTTCAAAACGTACTAGTTTGTGAGATTTTTAACGTGTGGGGTATTGATTTTATGGGTCATTTTCCGTTGTCACATAATAATAATACATTCTTGTGGCAGTGGATTATGTGTCCAAGTGGGTTGAAGCCACGGCATTACTAACAAACGACAAGGCTGGTGGCAAACATTGTGAGGAAAAATATTTTCTCACATTTTGGTGTTCCACGGGCTATTATAAGTGATGGAGTATCACATTTCAAAAATTCCTTGTTTGAATCCGTCAACCTTATCTAAATATGGAGTCACCCACAAAATTACCCTACCATACCACTCACAAACTTCTAGGTAAGTAGAGATTTCAAATCAAGAATTGAAGCACATACTTGAAAAAACCATAAATTCTTCAAGGAAGGATTGGTCCAAGAAGCTAGATGATGCACTTTGGGCATATAGAACTACCTTCAATACCCTATTGGGATGTCTCCCTACCGACTAATTTATGGTAAAGCTTGTCATCTTTTGGTTGAGATTGAGCACAAGGCATACTAGGCGATCAAAACTCTCAATTATGATCTAAAGGAGGCTGGTGAGAAGAGGCTTCTTGATTTAAATGAGTTAGATGAGCTTCAAAGAGAAGCCTATGAAAATACAAGACTGTACAAGGAGACTGTTAAGACGTGGCACGACAAATATATTCTTGAAAAGAATTTGAAGGCCAGGGACATGGTTTTATTATACAATTCGAGGCTCAAGTTGTTTCCCGAAAAATTGAAGTCAAGATGGAGCGCGGAGGCTGTTTGAAGTAGTGCAGATATTTTGTATGGTGTGATGGAATTCAAAGGAAATCAAGACAATTTCAAAGTTAATGCCCAACGGGTGAAGCGCTACTATGGTAGGATTATTAATGAGAGGCGGGAAACCGTCCACCATGTCAATGTTTGATCAAACGAGTAAAAGTCGAGCCTAAGACTATAAACAATGGCGCTACATGGGAGGCATCCCATGTTTCTTTTAATTTTTGTTTTGTTTTGTTTTCCTTGCTTTCGTGTTGTTTATGTGTGCATTAAATTAATTTGTCGAAAAATTGTTAGAAGAAAAGTGAATTTTAGGGTCAAGAGAGGAGTGTTTTAAGTTATTGAGTTGAAAAATTTTGCACTGGGATAACAGTTACTCACTGGAGTTCGCGCATGGGCTCTGCAAAATTGCCTAGACCCTACTAGATTTCTTGCCTAGGCACTGCAATTACCGAGAAGGGTTATTTTCGATTATAACATTAAAGGGTTAGCTTTTTCTCTTCCTATTTTTCAATTCTCTCCCAAACCTGCTCCCAAAAACCTCTTCAACCCCCAAGTCTTCAACTTTTAAATTGATTTCCCCATCCTATATTTATCTAAATTTCAATTCCACACAACTTTTGCATTAAATAAGGTATGATTTCCTCTTCTTTTTTTTCTTAAATTTGTTCCTATTTGGGTTTTTAGTTGCATTCCATTAAAGGTCCAATTTTTCATGCATAATTGATCTTAAGTTTTTTAATTTTGTAAATTATGCATGAATATCATTCTTATTGTTACGTGTGATGATTATTGACTTGAATTCTTTTTCAATAAGATGAATTGTGTTTATGCCCATCATGTGTTCGATAAATTGTTTGGGTTGATTTTATGTGCGGATTTCTATTCCTATAATTAGAATTACTTCAATTATGTGATAATATAATCATAAGGATGGGTTTGTGACGGGTTTCACATATTTTTCATTGTGATTTTGTTATTCTATAATTGTAAGGGTATATGTTATGATTGAGTTTACATTCAAACATCTCAATACATGGTTTTGTGGTTTAATTATGTTTATGAATTGAAATTTCGATGTTATTTGTGGTTCATTGTGGTTAGTACTAAGTAATTGGACCACTTTTGATTCAAATTATGGAGTTGTTATATTATGCAAGCCAAGTGTTTGTTAAAATGCTTCAATGAGTGACTTTGTTAAAACACTCGGCATATTTGCATGAACTTCCATCCAAGGACGTCTTTCGTGATTTGTGAGTAAGATTGTTCATCTTTTAACTATTCAGCCTTGGAATAACTCCATTACTTATGTGTTACTTAGAATGACCACTAATCCTATGATTCAATTATAAGTGAATAGGATGGGTTATTAATTGGAATTGCAGAAAATTATATAAGTGTGTGCCTGTTTGTTATCATAACAAGTGACTCTTGTAGGTATAGGGCATATATGTGATCCGGCAAAGAGCAAGGCTCCCGCATTATCAGCACCGGGGCCACAGTAATAAAATACTCAACAAGAGCAACCCCAGCAACCGACAATGCTGAAGAAATTTCTAAATGTTACTTCCCATAAGAAATACGAGATTGACATCTGAAAGTGGGCGTTGATTAAAGAAAAAGAGGCATATGTACATCTGCGTGGGGCACCGAAGATTTGCCAAGTTATACGAAAAAATGGATAGAACCACTTCACTGTTAGCCCTATTGATGCAATACTACCAGTGGTGAGGGAATATTACTCTAATTTGACTCATTATAGTAAGTAGCAGGTGTACACGAGGGGGCAGCATGTGGACATTTGGCAGATGTAATCAATTAGATTTTAAAGTTAAACTGGGTCCAAAGAAATAAGTGGCTGGACATTCAGGATGCCAACACAGAACTCAGCACGATTAGCAGTGTCCTATGCGATGGGAAGGTACAATAGACCTTTACAATTAATGAGGAAATAGCTCGGCATTTTGATTTCAATATGCTTAAACCTGAATGGCAAGTTTGGTTTAAATTTATATGTGCGATGTGTATATTTGACTTCTTCCTGTAAGTCATCTTTCACATGTTATTCTGCAATAGGCAAAATTGTTGTATTGTGTCGCCACTAGAAAGTCTATTGACGTCGGATAGTTGATACATAATGGGATTTGTCATTTAGCGACTACTAAGCAATCCGAGCTGTGGTATCCGCACTTGATCACCGTCTTATGTTTAAGGGCAGGTGTGGCTGTGGATTTGGCTGAGGAAAGATTGAAGACCGGAAAACAAATTGTGATGGAGGGGGTTGTCAAGTCAGACGCTACAATTCTACTTGCGAACAATTTGCCAGTGAAGGTAAGTTGAGGACTCACGAGGAGACATTCTACAATGAATTTTATAAGAGCAACAACGTATGCGGTAGCGATTTGATGCCTATATTATGTACCAACATACGTGGCAACAAACAATGGAGGCTTGAGAAATGGCTAGGGAACGTAGGGAGGGTCCATTAACGTTTCCACCTTTTTCTCCTTTTCCTCTAGAGTTGGCTGCAACTGTTTGAAATTCTCAAACGATGAGGATTGACCATATTCTTTTAAACTCTCAGACTTGATTTTTCCTGTTTTCTTGCAATTTAATTTTTCACACTCTTTTTTGTTTTATTTCCTAGCTTTATTATGTATACATATGAGGGGTTACGATTTCTTTCTTATCTATCAAAAAAATTTAATTTCTTGGTTTTATTGTTTTTCTTAATGTCTTGAGGGTTTTTATGTTTTGTTTTAATTTTGGTGGTTGATGTTTTCAAGTTCAACTCAAGGGTATTTAGTTCGACATAAACAACACCAAACGTTCTTCATTGACACAGAAGCTTCCTTTTTTCCCTTTCTCTTCTTTATTTTTGTATTGGGGACAATGCTATATTCTAAGTGTGGGGTATGTAGTTTTCATAATTTCTATTTGTTTGGCGGTTTATTTGTTCATTTTGTTCAATTTTTTCTTTCATATTTGTAGCTTAGCTTTTGATTTGAGAGCTTTTCAAATTTTTGAAATTTTTGTTTACAAAATGAAATCAAAGCATAGCATGTTTCTTTGATTTTCTACTCGATAATTTTTTAACTAAATTGTCATGAGTAGCGTAGTCGGTGTTAATATTTTCCTAACATGATTTTTAATTTTTGAGCATTAACAGGTGTACAATGCTATAGCTTTTTGGTACTAAGAGATAATTGTGTAGATTTACTTATATTGCACTCCAGACACTTGTTTTTTTACATTTTCGAGGTAAAATTTTAGATAATTTGATTTGATTTAAAGATTAATAGGCATTTCATTGGACGTTTAAGCCTTTCACGTCAACCATTACTGTAAAATTTATCCCTAAAACCCTACTTGAGCCTTAATTTGTTTTGAATGGATAGAAGGACCATTCATTTTTTAACTAATTTTTTATCTACCTTTGTGAGATATTCTAAATGTCCCTTAAGAGATTTAATTCCACATTAATTGTTAAGGAGATATAAGGATGAAAGGTAGTTGTATGGGAGTGTTAGAATGAATGATGCACAGTTTAAGGTGTAGGGATGTATTAAAAATTTTTTTTGTGTGTTGACCATTGCAGGTGGTGCCTATCATTAGCACTTGCGTTGGAGTGTTCATAGTGCCTATCATTAGTACCTGCGTAAATATTTTTTTTGTGTGTAGTGCCTACCGCTGGTACCCTTTTTAGCGAATTAGAAAAAAAAAAGATGGAAAATGAAGTACCATTCCGATTCAAAGAAAAAAAAATGAAGATATTTTTACAAAGTGTTGGTGAGTAGAGTTGAAATTTAAAACTCTTTTTTTATTTTTTTATTCTTTTCTCCTTATTCGTTAGCCAAGACCTTTAGCCTTACGCTACAAGCTAAAGTCCTACCTATTTTAAGTTGAGTCAGTTTTCTACATTAGTGGAGAAAAATAAGAAGAGTAAGCTATGGAGTATTAAAAAAAAATTGAAGGGTTTGAAAGATTTGATTTGTCTTAAAAGTTATTTTTGTATGGATATGCACACACCTACACTGGAATTCATGTACGGGGGCTTATTATTATTTGACTATTTTTCTATTTGCATATGATGGTTTGGTTCTTGGATATTTTTGTGGATAATTGATGAGATGTGTTGAGTATGTTTGTGATTTATTTATGATGTTTTCCAAACCTTATTTTGATGATGACATAAGCACTAAACTCTGAAAATAAGCTTTGCAGGTCTATTACTTTTTCAGCTGGAAACAGGGTGTTTGGACGCAGCACACCTTCCGAACTATGTCAGGTTTCTCGGACGCATTTCACCGTCCGAACTAACAGGTAGAAAGCACGTTTCGTAATGCTTTTGTACGGACGCATACAATTGTCCGAACAAAGTTTCTTTTGGACAAACACGACCGTCTGAAACTCTGTTCGGACGATGGAATGGACGCATGCACGGCCATCCGAATGATATCCTTCACCTACTGCACGGAGATAGGACGCTGTGTCGGACACATCATACTTATCTCGGACGTCCGAAACCTCAAAGGCTAGTTTTTGTGCATTTATGATTTAGCTGTTAGGAAGTAGTTACAACCACCATTTGCTCTCTATTGCTCCTATAAATACGTGCTCTATTATTCTGTAAAAATCATCTAATACATTGAATACAAGCCTTATAAAAGAGCAATTTGAGTGCAAATTGGCTACAGTGCTATATTGTATTAGTGTGTAGCTTAGAGTGCTGTTCTTTTTTGAGTGGAGTGATAATCTTGTACAAAAGTGAGATTGTGAATTAAATTCTTGGCTCAACTAAAAGGTTTTTAGTGTGAGCAAGAATTTCCCTACTTTGTAAAGATTATTGGCTCACCAATTGTGTGAAGCATTCTAGTGGATTAATACTTCAGGCTTGTTAGCTTGGGAGTATTGGTTGTTTAATTCCTCTCTTTCTTTCTTTACAATTTCATCGATCTATCTTCATTATATTAATTGTTAGTTGAAAATTTTCATTAAGTTTAATCTTTCTAAAAATATTTTAAGAAACCTAATTCACCCCCCCTCATAGGTTGCTTTGGGACCAACAATTTTTATATTTTTCATGACGACGATTAAATATTATCAAATAAGTGTGGGGTAATTGATAAGCTTGTAATTATCGTATATTTTATGCATTGTTTACCTCGTTTTTAGTGATGTATAAGAAAAAATTGAGTAATTATGGGATAAAATTTTTTAGGGTTTGAGTGAAGAAAGACTTAAAATTGGAGGAAAATTGAAAAATTAGAATTTACGTGCACCGACGAGGAGCGATGCGGATGTAGTTTGGCGGAAATGACACAACTTTCTTATCTGAACTCTGATTGATGTGATTTTAGATGCATTGGAAAGCTAAGACAAACATCTACAACTTTCATTTTTTTAGTTTTCTGAGATTTTAACAAAATCAGGATCAAAATTTCAAAAGAAATAAAGGCCTCCTTACTAGAAGTCGTGCCAATTTGCAGGGTCCAGGCATGATGTCCAGTAGCTCAAATCTTCATTTCTAGAAGTCACACAGAATCAGGATCAACATTTATGCCATGCCTGGGCACGTGTCGCTGAGCAAGTTTCATGAGCTTGTTTATTTTGCAAAAAACATCCTCCTGTGGGCTTGTTTACGGGAGAGTTCGTGTATTTATCATTCCAAAGCCCAAAACCCAAATTTTACCTATAAATACGCCAAGAGAAGGGGAGGAAACAAGAATCCATCATCGGTCATTGTTAGTTTTTAGTTTTCAATAGTTAGAATAATAATTTAAATGTGGGGTAGATTTTCTCAAGCGTTTAAGACAAAATTTTGTTCTCTTGTCAACAATTCAAAATTCAACTATCATCAACACTGGTTTTCACTGCAATTATTGAGTTTGATTTATCTATATGCAATTCAACTTTTGTTTTCATTGCGTCCTTGTTCTTTAATTATCGTTCTTGTTTTATTACATTTAAATTCTTAATTGCTTCCGTAGTTGAGTAGTTAAGGTTTTATTTCATCATTTTTAATCGCTTCTGTAGAGTAGATTAATTTAAATTCTTGTTCTTGATTAAATTTTTGTAAGTAGAATAGATTGATTTAGATTTTTAGTCAATTATATTTACATTGCTTTTCGTAGGAATAGTATTTTACATTCTTGTTTTTATTTTAATTTCTCGTGATTAAATTTAGTTTAGGTTTAGTCAAAAACTCTTGATTATTTCGTCTAGCTAGTAAATAAGTTTGTTAACCTAATACTTGTTCCAATAGTTCTCGTGGGAACGATTCTTACTCATCCTATATACAAACTCTTCTCGTATACTTACGAGTATGTGGGAGTTGATTAGGATAATTAAGGTTTTTTTTAATTATTATTATTTGTTCACTGTTTTCAGAACCCTAATCAACATTTCACAAAACAAATACATAAAAGGGATAAAGTGTATATTATTTGATTTCAGGAAGTAAAGTGTTACTGACGTGTGAGTTTAGGGTGATGAAGTCTAATTAACCCTAACAATTTTATTGAGGCTTGTGCCAAATTTTCCATGATTGAAAATGAGATTTTGGAAGTTGTACTTACGAATTTTCGAGTGCATTTACTAAACAAAGTGATTTTAGCACTTCACGGATATTCTAGCTTATTCTAGAAACGATAACTTTACAAATGTACTGGACATCGTGGAGGAAGTTAATTTCTCTTAACCATCATTCAAGAACATCCACACAATCTGAAGTTAAAACGTTTAATAGTTTGGTACCATGGGGATCCTAATCTAGTTTTTCTAAATTTGCAAAAGATAAAGGATGCCACACTAGCTACTGTATGTGTTGCAAAACTGCTAAAACTCTCAAGTATATAGCTAGACTAGTTAAACTTAATAATTGTAATGTATCCAGAGATTGAAGATTGTTTATCTCAAGTTGCAGTGGTATTTAAGAGCATCACTTGGTTTCTCTATAATATTTTTGTTGAACCGTAGTTATGATAATCATGTTTTGATGATGACCAAATCGCACTAATGGTTTGAGAAGTGTGCAGAAAAATAGGTAGGTTCGGATGCAAATGATCATCCGAACTAAACAACTAGAAGACTCCACGGACGCAAATGACTGTCCGAAAGACAGGCTTCGTTCTAAACGATGGTAATCGTCCGACACAAAGAATTTGAAGCAAGTCTCGGACGAAGAACAGCGTCCGATCATATTTCCAGAAGACTCTGCTGCGATCGGACGCAGGTTCGGACGCATCCTCGGACGTCCGAACGAATTTCTCAGAGAACGGACGCAGCGTCGGACGCAGGGTTTAGCAGCGGCCGTCCGAACGGTCCAACGGCTAGTTTGTTCGAACGCAGGGTTTAGCAGCGGCCGTCCGAACGGTCCAACGGCTAGTTTGTTCGGACGCACACTTGCTGCATCGGCCGTCCGAAAGGTCCAACGGCTAGTTCTCCCGTAAACAGAAAATAGCCGTTGGAAAGTTGTTGGAAGCAGATTTTGGGCAACTATAAATACCCCTAAGCCTGAATTAAATAGAAGAGACTTCTACATTGATAACAAATAATACTTGAGCTATTTGGGAGAAACAGTGGGTACAAGTGTTGGAAAAGTGTAGGTAGTTTTGTGAAAAGAGCTTAGAAGTGTAGGAGTTCTGTTTCCTTCTGCTTTTCAAGTGTAATAGTGGAGAGATAACAATTGTAACAAAGGGAGGTTGTGAGTGTAAAACTCTTGGCTCAACTAAAGGAAATTAGTGTGAGCAAGACTGATCCTCATCTGTGTACAAGAGGTTATTGTCTTACCTACTTTGAAGAGACTTTTAGTGGCTAAACTTCAAGTTGTGAACTTGGTAGTTGCCTTGTAAGAAGCTCTTTGCAGTTGTAAGCTCCAAGCTTGAGAAGCTTGGGAGTTTGGTTTGATTCTCTTAATCTCAATATTCTTATTTGTTCTTTAAGCTTAAATAGTTGAATATCTATTGTATTCATTTGTGCTTAAGTTTTTATTTGGTGCATAAAGTTTGAAGTTCTATTAAGCATATAAAAAGGTTTGTTTTAGGTACAACTTAATTCACCCCCCTCTTAGGTTGCTCTTTGGGACCAACAATTTTTATGGGAGGATAAAACCTAAAATTTCTTCATTTTGTCATGTAGAGTGGCTTAGCTTAATAGTGATTTGATAATTGATTTATTTGCTAAAACACTAATATAGCCTTTAGAGGGTTAATTTTAGATTGGTCCTACAAAATACTCCCAATTGATCCCTCAAGTTGTGAGACTCAAAATGGAGACTGAATCGAAGATACAGCCAATTTGATAATCCATACCTATTGTATGAAAAAATCAATAACAAAGAATCAAACTGTAAATTGAGGATACCATATTTAAAACTTATTAATTTAAGGGTCTATTTGGTTGGGTTGAAAATATTTTCTAATAGAAATTATTTTTTGCTCTAAATACTAGAAAATATTTTCTAATTTTCGTAACTTATGAAATTTTTTCTCGCAAGTTATTTTCCGGTTACCTCTTCTAAAAAAAATGAAAAAAAACCACTCCAGTACTACTTAGTGAGTCGAACCCATGACCAATAGCGTCTTACAAGCTAAACGACACATCGTTGTCGTCCATATATTTCAAGAATGATATTAAATTTTAAATATTTACTTCTATAAATTTATTTACTAAATTTACTTATATTTTTTCTTTAATTTTTCGATTTGTTTTTCTCTTCGTTGTGGGTCTTATAGTGACATTATGCATATTTTATCACATATTGTCATTTAATTGAAAACAAAAATTAATCTTTTGTTTACTACAATTATTTATTACAATTGTTATTGTTATAAATTTTTTTTTACTCATATTCATAAAATTAAAGATGAAAAACTTTAATAAAGTTATATTTCAAAAAAATTTCATTTTTGTCAACCAAACACTAAAATATTGTATAGGAAATTAATTTACAGGACTAAATTGAATTAACCCTCCCGTTGAATTACGGGACGAAGTGCGGGAATATTGTGGTGCCATCTCCAAGAATTTAGAAATTGTGATATTTTTCCTTAAAAATTAAAATGATTATATACTTTTAAAAGAATCAAAATTTTACACACACACTCAAAATTTATGAGCTAGTTATCGAGAAACATCTATGGGTTAAATTTGAGGTAATAAGTATATGGCGTATACTTATTAGATGACTTGCAATAACATAATGTAAGGGGGAAAAAAACAACCAATTCAATAGAATTTTACTCCTTCGATGTGCACCGATATCCAGTGATCTATATAGACGTAGATATTTTCTTCTCTGAAAATGTGTTATTTTAACTATGTAAGAATAAAATATATATGAAATTATCAAAATATTACTCAAATAGCCTTCATCAGGATATATATGATTAGAAATAGAAAACCTAAACACATTTATTGTTCCATATAGGCTGATCATCATACATTATTTTAGCATCCAGACTCGTTATTCAGAAAGCAGTGTACACCATCTGCCTAATTACAGACAGCAGTAATTGATTCCACATTGAGCAAGCTCATTTAATTATATGCTATTTTGTACTTGCCAACATAAGTTATATTGATACCAGTAACATATAAATCTCCAGCTTGTTCTTGAGCTACAGTAATAGATTCATTATACTCCTTACTAAGATCCACAGTAGTTAATATTTCTCCGGAAGGCTGTCTCTTATACACACTGATCTTCACACCCTGGGGGGCAAAAGTGGAGTCATTCTTTAGATAGTTAACTGCAACCCAAAAATCACCATCTTGGTTCCTCTTAATCTTGTTTGGATTTCCTTGAAACACAACGAAAATTTCAGAAGTGCCAGCTTTGTCTCCTTTAAGCCAATACCTTCGAATTCTCTTAGCGCTATATTCCGACACAAGGAGGAACGAGGCATTACTATTAGTCGCTACCCCAAACGGCGTCGCTAGTTGCGTGAGCAGCTCCGTCACCTTTTTGGTTATTGGATCGTATCGCAACACTCTTCCTGTTTTATCTCCAGTTTGAATCGCCGTTCCAATTTCACTGAAAAATAAAGAACCAATGGGGAAAGTTCCAAAATGTTAGAATTTCCTTTTCTAGTTAGTAATTGATGAAATCATTCCAATGTTGCACACTTCAATTATGCATGACCGTTTACTCTTGCACCGTATTATAAGTAATGAACATAACTTGTTGCATAAGTTGTTCAAATCGCATCTTAAAGAATTGAATTGATACAATTGGCGGGAAATTTTTAGAACAGTATATATGATAGATGTGATGTTGAAATCTTCTACATATCTATGCAAAGGTTTCATTTTTATATTGAACTTTAAAAGGGTGTGAATGATTTTAAATTAAAGGTTCCACCACACCTATTATCGATTTGGTATGTGTAAAAATTGTCTAATTTGACATATAAAGAAGGTGTAGTAAACTAACACTGCAGAGTATACGCTACTTGCTTCTGTAAAAGAAACAACTCCAAGATTATCAACATCTACACCGAGAAGAAAGAGGTAAGGCACTCCATTTTTTGTAGGAACAAGAGTAGTAGCAAGTCCACCCAGAGGTCCCACAACTGTGAGGCCAACATAGATATCGGTGGAGTATAGCCTTCCTGTTAACAAGTTGAAACCCAGTCCTCTAGGCGATCCACAGATTGGATAGTAGAGGGTATCCTTTCCATCACAAAATGCCTTGGTCCTGAACGTATAATACACATCTACAAGCATAAATTTCCAATTTTACTTTTACATTGTACTTTTGACATAAAAAATATGCAAAATCTAGAGAATTTTAGACATGATCATTAGGTCAATGTATTAAAGAATTGGCTTAATACTGGTTTGGTAGATATAATATGCATGTTTGGCAGCTGAACATTACCTATTTGGTGAAGTGTAGGCAAACTCCCGAAAATTTCTAAAAAGTGCCTCATACATGAGGATCGGACCATCAGAAACACCAGCATAGGGACCACCACCAAGCAAATCGAAAGAGAGAGAGCCCGTGGATGACAGATTTAGTGGAAATTGGAGCTTCGTGAATGATGTGAGAGTAACATTTCTTTTAGGTGGTGTTATAGTAATATAAAAGGTAAAGATCGAAGAAGGAAAAGTAGACAACACTAAGAAGAAGATGAAGAATGCCATCATCGTAATGGTTGTTTGTAACTATTTTTAGATGACAAAAGTTAGTATACATCTAAGGAGTATTTATAGGGGAGAGATTGATACTAGCACTGTTCTGAAATCTGAATGGATGGGTCAATTCAATGGGTTGAACCAATAATCGATTATTAAATTAGTTTCAAGTTTTTAATCCGCATTTTAAAATTATTCCTTCCGTTTATTTAAAGGTATTATGTTTTTTGTTTTTTAGTTATTCCAAGATAACTGTAATATTCAAAAGCTAGTTGTTGGTGTTGTGCTCAAATCATAATAATTACTCTTTTTTTTTTTTTAAGTTTCATTAATTATTTAATTTTTTTGAGAATAAATAGTACACTATTCAAATTTTAAATTTGGGAAAGATTAAAAGATTTAAACAACTACCACTATTAATATATTATTTTTAACAAGTTGAATTCCAAAAATGACGAAAATTATTGGAAGCAAAGAGTATTATTTTTCAAATTTTATTGTTATTTATGCATTTTTGTTTAAAAATTCATTAATTTTCAAAAGAAAAAGTCTTTCACCGACGGAACGAACCCATTGAGCCGGGGATTGGTGGTCCAATTGCTGATTCAATATCTGCTTTAGTTTCAAAACTGTTGGTATAATTTACTTTGGTCAAGAAATTATACCTCTTAAAATACGTAATTTTATCTAAAATCGAAAATTTTGTGTCTATCACATATGATTTAATTTTTTATGATAGTAGCAATCACCTTTCTCGATCGAATAGAGTGGCTATTATAGTCGTTCACAATTTTCACGTTTCAAATATGGTATGATTTCTCAAGGAGGAATAATTCTAGAGATTTTATGGAATAGAGAGATGAGAGGAAGAGAAAAAATTAAAACATACTTTTTATTCTCTAGCCAAAATATCTTTCTATATTAGTTGGTTGACATATTCTGGGTTATATATAACTGGGAAAACTTTTTCAAACTCAACGATTTAGTGACAATTTGTTTGGTCAACTTTAATTGTCACATAAATAATTGTTTTCACTAAATAATTATCAACTACAATTAGTTGGTTTTTATTAGAATATATCTCTTAAATAAATAATTAATTAAATTATTTTTCTAATTAATTATCCATATTGTAAAGTGGACTTAACCATGTCTAAATACAACAAAAACATTGAGTAAGAATGAGCTAATTAATTAGAGTGGGAAACTGTAATATATTTTCTTATAAAATAAAGTAAAATACTATTTAAAATTCTTTGGCTAATAAAAATGGCCCAAAATAGAATTATTAGAGGATAAACTCGACTTATGGTAGAACTCTCTTAGAAAAGTACTGACAGAATTATTGAACGGGAGGTTTGCAGCATGAGCTAGTATATAGAGTTCACATGTTAACAACAACTCTACTCAAGCAGATACCTTTTTGACTTCATTCCATGCTGTTAATTTCTATATTTTAAAGCGCTTTGAATGATCTTATCCTCTGTAGTTTTCTGCACAAAAATTACTTGGACAGCGCAATAATAATATATTTGCACCAGGATTGTAATCCAGTTGAGTTTTTATTGAACTCTTTGGGCTTGGTTGGTTATTTGTCTATTCGGTTTTTGCAAGAACCAGCTGAGGATGTTTAAATTCAATATATTAAGTTTTTAATCGATTTGAAATCGACTATATAGATATCCAGCAAGAAAACTCACGAACCAAGTGTCAACTTTAAAATTTAGAATCTAAAATTTTGTGTTGTATTAAAGGTGTTAAAGTATAAATCCCACGTCAACTAGTTAAAAAGATTTCGAATTAATTAATAAGTTCTTGGCCATTTCACTTATCACCAATTGGTTTTAAGATGAAAACTCATATCCTTTAATATGGTATCAAAGCTATCTCTCAGGTATTTTTTTATCCATCCACACGTGTCTTGACTTCTGTCTAGCCCCTTTACGTCTGACCCATGTGTAACAGGGTTTCATGTCCAACCAACCCAAGTGCTCTGTTAAGTCTGACCCACGTACGTGTAACAAGGTTCTATCCAACCCCTTCCAAAGAGCTCTCTGAAGTCTGACCCACGTGTAACAGGATTCCATATCCAACCAACCCTTCTATGCCCAACCAATCCAAATCATGTGTGACTATTGGGATGTTAAAAGGGATTAGCCAAAAAGATTTTGAACTAATTAATAAGTTTATAGGCTACTCCACTTATCACCAATTGATTTTAAGATAGAAACTCATGTTCTTTAATATGTTGAAATTGAAAAGTTCACCAAATGCTTTTAAAATAGAAACTCATGTTCTTTAACATGTTGAAATAGAAGCTTCATATGAAAAGTCCACCAAATACAATTACAAAAACAAAAAATAAATAGAGTCGATTTTGAGCCAACTGAATACTTTTTCTTATTTCTCAAAATAAATGACTACTATATAGCTTCCGAAACAAAGTACCGGCTGTAGGCCTAAATACACAATAAATAGAGACTTAGCAGTATAAATTATATCCGATACTAATGACAGAGACCGTAACTAGTACCACTACTTCAAAGGGAATTACCTCGGGTAAAATTCCTAATACACTTAAACAAGACGACCAATCAAAACTAGACAGATGGTCACTAACTCAATAAAACTAATTAAATAATATAGCTTGGTTTAAATAATTTTTTCCATAACCTCTATTAAACCAAACTTCTAAACCTGAACATGCCTTACATTTTCATAAATTTCAAGAACGTCTCCAATTTCAATTATTTGGTGAAAATATCTGTCACCTATTTTTCATTTTACTATAATCAACCTTAATCTCTTTAGTTTGAACCAAACTATGTATGAAGTGTTATATGATGTCAATGCACTTACTATGCCCATGAAGTACTAAACTCTTGGATAATTCAATCGTCGATTTATTGTCACAATAAATCTTTGTAAGACCGTCATGCTTGTGTTGAAGAACATCAAGCATATGATGCAACCACAATTCTTGAATAGCACTTTTAGCTTCTGCAATATACTATGTCTCTATTCTAGATAATGCTGTAGCCTATTGGTTCTTAGAACCCTATAAGAACACCTCAGAAACCAGTAAAAAATATATAACTTGAGTTACTCTTCCTTTCAACATCACCACCTGCCCAATTACTAAGAGTTGTCTTGTAGCTAAATAACTCAAGTGGCTCACTACCTGAATAAAAATACCATCTCCTTGAGTTCCTTTGATTTACCTCAAGATCCTCTTCCTTGCCTGCAAATGTGACGGGAATGGATTTCTCATAAACCTGCAAATCAAGCCAACATCAAAAGTAATATCTAGCCTCGTAGAAGTCAAATATCTCAAACTTTGTACCAAACTTTTAAAGTAGGTAGGATCTACATATTCTCTAGCGCCATCCATTATCGAATACAAATTTTCTTTAGCCGGAGTAAAAAATGGCTTTACTCCATCCATCTTGATTTTTTTCAAAATATCACTTGCATATTTTTCTAAAAAATAAAAACACATCTGTCAGATTGGAAGACCTCAATCCCCAAAAAAAGTCATAGTCCTATATCTGTCATCTCAAATTGCTTAATCATAGCCTCCCTGAATTCAACTACCATCTCCAAATTATTTCATGCAAAATTCAAATAATCTATATACAAACACACAATAATAAAATATTACCACTAGTAGAAGATTTAATATATAAATTGTACTCATATGGACACCTTTTAAAATCTCGAGAAATAAAATGTGAGTCAATTCTCATCCTTGGGGCGTGTTTCAGGTCATACAAAGCCTTCTTCAACCTGTAATCTTGTTTTCCTGACCTTTTCTGACAAAACATGCAAGCTGCTCTACATAAATTTCCTCCTCAAGTACTCTAGTTAGAAAAGCAGACTTGACATCCATTTGATAAATTCTCCATATATTTTGAGCACAAGAGAAATTATCAAATGGATCGTATATCAAACCTAGCAATAGGTGCAAATACCTCAAAATAGTCATTACCGAGTTTCTACTTGTATCCTTTTACTACCAATCTCACCTTGAATCTCTACACTTCTCTATTTGACTTGTACTTCATGTTGTAGACCCACTTTACTCTAATAGGCTCTTTACTGGTTGAAAGAGAAGTAAGCTCCCATGTATTATTCTTCTCAATGATATGAATTTCTTCGCTCCATTACCTTCACCCAACAATCACCTTGGGCTGCCCCTCATAAATAACTGGGTCAGAATCTGCAAATAAAGAACAATTCATAATATCTTCATCAGAAGTAGAATTATTTGAAGAAATAACATAATCCTGCAATCTAGCAGGCAACTTGTGTTGACATCATGGACGAAAAAATGTCACTGTCTGTGAACCCTGGGCAACTAGTGATTGCTGAAAATCATGATCATTATCCTCTCCTTCATAATTTAAAGTCACCTTTGCAATTTTTGTTTTCTTCATGGACTAATTTCAAGTACATCTTTTATCAAAAGTCACATCTTTACTAACAATCACTTTTCTTGAAACTGGATTGAATAATCTATAAGTTTGGGACTGCTCATTGTAGCTAATAGAAAATATTTTCACCTTTATCATCAAGTTTCCTGTACTACTGATCAGGATTATGGAAATAAGTAACACAATCAAATATTCTGAGATGGCCAACAAATAGTTTTCTACCCCTCCAAATCTCTTATAGGGATTTTATTCGGAAGAGTTCTTGTAGGATACCTGTTCAACAGATAAATAGTAGAAGCAACAACCTCTACCCAAAATGATTTTGGCATATTTTTTAACTTCAAGATGCATCTCACCATATCTGTAATTGTCTTATTTTTCCTCTCAACTACTCTATTTTGTTATGGAGTGTACTTGACTGTCAACAGATGATGAATACCGTTTTCTTTAAGAAATTTATCACAGAAAGATATTCCTGAACCATATTAGTTTTCAAAATTTTTATCTGACAACCACTTTGCTTCTCAACAAAAATCTTAAATTTTTTAAGAGTCTCACATGTATTAGATTTTTACTTCAAAAAATAAACTTAGAAGGAAACTACACTATACACAAGTTTGAATGAATAATTTTCAATGGTCTTCTTATTCTCCATAATTTTTGTCACGCCCACACCCACATACGTCGACATGTGATAGTCGCCGTATCCTCAAGAGTTATCCTTCAATGGCACAAGACACCAAAAATGAAAGCATATCTTAGATTTAACAATAACTTCATTAAATTATTAAACAATCCATAACAATTAATGTCTTCAATATGCAACTAAACAAATATAAACTATACAATCCAATGGTCCTAGGGCAACATAAAATGAAATTCAAAATATTTTAATATTTCTCAAATTCTTCACTAGCTAATAATACTAACTTTTCCATGAAAGTCGGAAGTCTAACTGTCGGCTTGCATCAACTCCTTATATATATGATCGTCCTTGTACAATCTCCAATTACACAAAAAAGTTATAATGGCATGAGCGACAAGTCACTTAGCAAGTATTCAAACACCACCTTTGTTGGACTAAACTATTTACATATACATATTTTGCCAAAAGTTTTATCACACAGTCACACTGAAATATTTCAAAAGGTTTTCATTAGAAGTAAAAGAGATATATACTTATAATAAAATCTTATTTTACATCATGGTAAAAGTTATTTTCAAAACATATTTTCAAAAGTAATACGTACATACTTTTAGACTAAGAAAGTAGCATTACATAAAAATTTCACAAAATAGACTTCATAATCGGAATCAAAATCAGAATTTCAAAATTGAAGTTCAAAATTGAATGTTCATAGTCAAAGTTTGGAAGTTTGTAATCAGAAAGATAGAGTCAAATTCATAATCAGAGTTTCAAGGTTCATATCATGGTTTATTATATGCTCTTAAAACAAATACGCTATCACTAGCTTACTGAGTACTCAACCTAGTACTCAGAGATCTCACTAGAAAAGGTTATCAAAGGATCTCGCCAAAACTTACCTTGGCTTAGAGACGAATATTGGGTCTTAGGTCATCCAAACAAAATACCAGGTCTTAAGTTACCCAGACAAAAAGTTAAAATTATAGTCCCTACCGACTTTTCATGGGCCTTGATCCGTTATTAATTAACGGGCAAATATTCCAAGCACATAGACATGCAAAATAATCATATAAAATTAAAAAATAATGCCACTTACATAAGTTCATAATGTCAAACAATTCAATTAGTATCATGTAAGGTCCAAATTTGATAAACAAAATACTATGTTGTCGAACTAATACTCTAGGCAAAATATTTTTCAAAAATACGAATGGGTAATAACCACTTACTTTGATGTGGCAAAACACAACTGTAGCAAAATCTAATTAATTTCCTGTACAAAAGTTCGTTACTCATTACTTAAGTTCAATCACAAAATGAACCTACTTGTACATAGGCTATCATGCCATCTAAAAATTATTCAAAACCACACTTAAGTTCAATCGCAAAACGAACCTACTTGTACATAGACTATCATACCATCTGAAAATTATTCAAAACCGAAAGCTACTCATATATGGACTACCATGCCATCTACAAATTATTCAAAACCCAAAATATCCTAACAAATATATTATCCCAAATATCATTAATTTTCTGAAAATATTATTCCCCAAAGATAATACTAAATTCAATTATTTACTTTATCATAAAATATTTATCATATTTATTTTTGTATGAAGTATATGACTACAAAAGTACTATATTTCTTTATTTCCAAAATATTTGACCATGTAGATACAACAAAAATAATTTTTTCCAAATAAAAGTTTTGAAATAACCCCTCTCATAACATTCCAAAATATAATATTCAAAAAGTAACATTTCTACTTTAACTAATTTTAAAATACTTTATCTGGTTACTGTAAAAATAAGCTTTTAATTTTCTATAATTACTCATGTCGATAGTGTGCAAATAAGTAGTTTAAAATTACATTATAAGTTACTGTAGGACTTTCTAAGCAAATAACTGAAATATTAAACTCAAAACAACACCTATGCTACTAGACAAAATGGGTATATACTCATCTGGCTACTTTAAAATTTTCTTTTCCTTTCTATTTTCTTACAACGTTACTACTAGTGCTACTTCCATCCTATTATGTTTTTTCTTTTTTTTTTTTTTAATTTTTAGAAAATCAACATTCCAATTCCATGCCAAAAATATTTAAGAAACTAAATTATTTTTTAGAATAAAAATTCATAATATATTTTCAAATTTAATTCAAAATAAAATTTTCAAATTTAAAACAAATATTAACCGACCAAAAATCACTAATTAAATATAGCAATACCAATAAAAATTATAATCCCAGGCATGACATTTTATATATGATTAACATAATAATATGAACGGAGTTGTCATAAAACTAAGGATATAAAATTATATCGAATTCAAAGCACGACAAGTTCATAATTTAAAAGGAATCCTTCTCTCCAAAACTCTAGCAAATTTAGTTGACAAATAACGTTTAACATATCGACAAGGTCCACTATTTATATAGTTTAACTCCCAAATACTCCTAAACTCCCAGTCCTACAAGTCGACTAAATTTTCCACAAATTCTATCGTGATTTGGTTACCAAAATTTGGCTAAAATTTTATTCAAAAATTAATTACAAAAATTAATAAATAATTAGCAAGAGACTTATACTTTATGTGGAAAATATTTTTTGTCAGAAAGTTAGTCCAAATTAATTTAACACATGATAAATAAGAATCCACAATTTGATAAAGGTTAGTCATCTCATAAAAATATATCACCGCAAGTAAGTAATTCAATTCAAACAAAATTTCTTTGTAGTTTGATATTATCTATATTAATATTAATATATGTTTTAAGGCAAAAAAATTAGGGGGTTTACATTCTACCCTCTTTACAAAAAGTTTTGTTCTCGAAACTTGTGCATTGTCAAAGAGAAACATGCACCTTGCTCTTATGTCTACTTCTAGCTTCCACATGCTTCTCTCATATCTTGATTAGTCCATTGAACTTTTACATATGGAATCATTCACTAAGTTGGTCATTGTGTTCTTGGTTCAGGTGATTCTTCATAAATCAAATTATCTTTAACATCCAACAATTAAGATTTAATCACATAATTGGACTAAATATATACTTTTGCAGTTGTTATACTTGAAGTACATGAAGCACTTCGACAAATTAGGTGTGAAAACTTAACTAATATAGTAGTTTTCCAGCTAATTCATTCGAATATCTCGAATGGTCCTACTCCTTGAAAGCTTAAACCAAATAACCTTAAATTTCTCCAATGTCCTTGTCACCAAATCAAATTTAGAAATCAATTTTTTTTTCAATCATTCAATTCCAATGTAGTGGCATCTATTCTTATGTCCATATAATGCTTCGAACAGAGTCATTCAAATACCACTTGGTAACTTCACTAATTTTAATAGCAGATCATAATTTCCTCTAAATCCAATACACAAATTCATAACACATCTTCTAATGTTCGGATGGTCCTCTTGAATTGAATATCCATTTGATGATAAATAATATTGCGCCCAATATTATTGCTCATAGGTGCTCCATGCAAATACATAATTTGCCTTGCATATAATTTCATTAACTTTTCCATGGTTGTCTCGTGAGATATGGATATAAAATATATTGACTTAGTCTAATAATCCACCACTACCTGAATAGTGTCATTATTAACCTTTATTTTTGGAAATTATACTATTGTTTTAGGAGATTTCAAACAGTTTAAGCAAATTTACTGGTTATTGATATTTGCCCTTATCTTTTTGACCCACTATGCATCTCATAACATACTCGACTATTGATCTCTTCAATGCATTTACACTGAAATTTTCCCTTAAGGTCTTGACATGTATCTTTTTACCTCTAGGTATATAGATAATGTAGCAAAATTTACCTCATTCATAATTCCATTCCTTAAATCCTTATTGTTAGATACATAAAGTGTCTACCACTTCAATAAGCTACTTGCACTAAAATTTGGCACCGTTCCTTCTCTCATTTCTTTGAATATTTACAAAATTTCTCATCTTGTCTTCGAACTTCTACAATTGCCTCAACCAAAGAAGGTTGCATGATCAAAACATCCAATAACTGATTCGTTGATCCTATCATTTTCATTCCAAGTTTATCCTTTTGTTCTTCCAGCATTGGTGTCTTTCCAGTCTCAAATTTATGACTCAAAGCATCAACCATCTTATTTTCTTTATTGTAAAGGGTGGTACATATTGTAAAATTATAATATTTTAACAGTTCTATCAATCTTCTGTGTCGCGTATTCAAATATCTTTAAATGAATAAATACTTAAAACTTTTATGATTCATAAACACCTCACATTGTCCATCATATAAAAATAATGTTTCTACAGCTTTAAGTCGAACTGCACAGTCTCCACTTTCAAACTATGTGTCAAATAATTCTTCTCATAGAGTTCTAATCACCATAATAGTAAATAATTACCTTATCGCTTGCATCAAAATGCTATTTAATCTATTCTTAGACTTATCATTTAAAATAACAAACCTTCTATTCTGAATGGTAAATTTAAAACAGTCGCCTTTGTCAACTTCACTTCCAAATTTGAAAGCTCTTTTCTTAATCCAGTGATCACACAATTTATGCCTTTTTTTATATAACCCATTCGTTCTCAATCCTTTTAGGGTGCATAAAACTCTTTATATAGAAAATTACATGTCCTAGAATAGTTACACTTGATACGATCAAAACTCATGCTTGCAAAGATGGCTCAAAACTTATCTTTTATTTTTTTTTCTTGAATGCCAAATACTTCTCTTAGATGCTCCTAATGAGTTTCCTTACTTAGGAAATAAATCAAAGTATTATCAATAAATACTGCCACCTTAATCTTTAATTACTAATATCCACTACCTTCACACCTTTAAATTAATCAATTAAGTCATCAGTTCTAGGAAAAGGGTACTTATTCTTAATAGTAATCTTGTTCAACTTCACATAATCAATATACAATCTCAAACTTCCATCTTTTCCTTTAGGAACCACATGGTTGCTCCCATGGTGAAACACTTGGCTTAGTAAATTTCTTATCCAATAATACTTGTAATTATTCATTTAATTCCTTCAATGCAATCGAACCATCCTATATGGTAATTAGATGCTGGCATAGTCCAACGTACCAAGTTTATATCAATTTAATTTTTTTTTGCTATCCAATGGTATTCTAGGTAATTCTTCCGCAAATACTTCCCATCATTCCTTAACCATACAATCATTGAATTTCACTCATTTCATTAGGTGTCCATCACGAATGTTATGTATCTTTAACAACTTTTCTTACATTAATTGCTTGTATTCCACTCACTAGCATTCTTCGAGGTACCTTTTTTTTTACCTGTATGGACTAGAGGAGTCAATTCTACTCATCTAGAAAAGGTCACACAGTTATTTCTATGGTTCACTTTACTACCATGTTTAGCTAATTAGTTCCTTCCTTAGATAGCCTCAAAATCATACATATTAATTCAGAACAATTTAGCTTTAGATTTTTTTTTTCCAAATCATAATCACTATACATCAAATGAGATATCAAAATCCATTTTTTTCAGAGTGGATACATATAAGATTCCTTTAACTATTCAAGTCGTACCAAAAATTTTCTAAAATGTTTCTAATAGTTGAGTTGCAAGCATTTATCAATTTTCCTAAAGTCCTATAATTACCAACTTTGATTAAATCCTACCTTGTAATCCCTTAATTAAATTTCATTTTCCTTAACTCATTATCAGCCATCTTAGTTGGAACAAACCTTCACAAACATATAAGAGCACTCCATAATTGACAAACATATCAGCCACAATCACTACAATATTTGTTTAAATCAAGTATCAATTTAAAGGACAAATAACTTTATAATTTACAAATATGACTCAAGTATTTTTTTTTTAAAAAAAAAATTCATGACAAATTTAAATAATTTAAAAAAAAAAAAAATCTAGTTCACAATATATGACATTAGTATAGCAAAATACTTTTACAAACAAACAAGTTATAACAAATAAATCTTACTTTTTATTATCAGATGAAGTCAAAACACCACACATTTTTAGCACCAACAAAACACCAAAATAAATTAAAGTTCAAGCCAAATTTATAGCATAGATAGCTACCAAAATTTCAAACACCAACTAATATTATCGTCTTCTTGGTCTCTTTATTCTTGATCTTTCTCCGAAGGTTCCTTAAAATAATAACCTTATCATTTCCTTCGATTTTTCTTAGAAGGGGTACCATCTTGATAATTCACTAACACATTCATCTTAATCTTATTTCTTCATTTTCTTCCGACAGGACACATTGGAATCCCCATCTTAGATATTAGACCTAACAAAAGTCAATCCTAAAATAGGGTTCAAACAAGACACATCCATTCCTCAAATGTCGTCTACCTTTCTTCACATTTGTTCTTCAATTCCAAATATTCTCAATTATTTTCTCTTATTTGTAATGCCTTCATTTCCTTACTTTTATCAAACTTAATTTGATACACGTACTTCAAATAACTTGCCTAATTAGTCTCAATCTTAAAATATTCAAAGCCATCAAAGTAATACTTTAAACTCCTTTCTAATCCATAATAGTTGGTTCAAAGTTCTAGCTCTGATACCACTTAAACTGTCACGCTCCACACCCACATACGTAGACATGACAACAGTCGTACCCTCAAGAGTTAATTGTCAAAGGCACAAGTTAGTAAAAATGAAATAGATTTCAAAATTTTAAATAAATTCATTAAAATACTAAAGAATCCAAGGTCTTAAACATGTGGCTAAGAAAATATAAGCTAAACTGACTAATAGTCCCAAGGAAACAAAAAATAGAATACAAAATATCTTAATATTTCTCTAATTCATAACCACCTAATAATACTAACTTTTCTGTGAAAATTAGAAGTCTAATCTTCAACTTACACCAACTACTTATACACATGATCGTTTACGTACAATCTCTAATTTTGTAAAAAGGTTATACTGAGGTGAGTGACAAGGCGCTCAACAAGCAACTAATACCGTCTTTGCTAGACCAATTAAGTTATATATATATTTTGCCAAAAGTTTTATCACAAAATCATATAGAAATATTTCAAAAGGTTTATATTAGAAGTCAAATATATATATATATATATTATGATTATTTCACATAATGGCAAAAGTTCTTTTCAAAACGTCTTTACAAAAACAATACGTACATATTTTTAGACCAAGTGGCATTACATAAAAAACATACACAAAATGGATTTAAGAGAAATCAGAAGTACAAAATCGGAATGAAAATCAGAATTTCAAAATCAAAAGTTCAGAATTAGAAGTTCATAATCAGAGTTCCGAAGTTCGTAATTAGAAAGACAAAGCCAAATTCATAATCGTAGTTTCAAGTTTCATATCATGGTTCATTATATGCTCATAAAACAAACACGTTGTCATCAACTTAGTGACTACTCAGCCTAGTGCTAAGAGACCCCACTAGAAAAAGTTGTCAAGGGACCGGCCAAATCTTACCTTGGCTCATAAATGGAATATTGGGTGTCTTGGGTCATCCAAACAGAATACCATGTGAAATATAGTTCCTACCAAAAGAAAGAAAGTTATAACTATAGTTCCTACCGACTATTCATGGATATTTTATGATCCTTGGTCAGTTATTAATTATAGAGAAAATATTACAAGCACATACACATGTGAAATAATCATACAAAATTAAAAAATAATGCCACTTACATTTGTTCATAATGTCAAAACTGCATCAATTTAAGTATCACTTAAGTTCCAAATTTGACAAAAAAAAAAAATGTTGTCAAAATAATACTTTAGGCAAAATATTTTTTGAAAACTTAAAGGGGTAGTAACCACTTATCTTGACGTGGAAAAACACAATTGTAGCAAAATTCAATTAATTTCCTATACAAAAGTTCGTTACACTTTACTTAAATTCAATCGCAAAATGAACCTACTAATATTTAGACTATCATGCTATTTGCCAATTATTCATTATCCAAAATATCCTAGCAAATGTATTATTCCAAAATTCATTATTTTTCCGACAATATTTTTTCCCAAAAATAATACTAAATCCAATCCTTTACTTTAGCATAAAATATTTATCATATTTATTCTTGTATAAAGTATACTACAAATGTACTATACTTCTTTATTCCCAAAATATCTGATCATGTCGATATTACAAAAATAAATTTTCCAAAATACAAGTTTTGGAATAACTCGTCTCATAACATTCTCAAATATAATATTCAGTAGAAGTATCATTCCTAACTTTAAATAATTCTAAAATATTTTATTTGGTTACTGTAAAAATAATCACTCATGTCAAAAGTGTAAAAATAATTAGTTTAAAATCACATTGTAAGAGACTATAGGACTTACTAAGCAAATAACTAAAATATTCAACCAAAAACAGGATCTGTGCTATAGGACAAAACATGTACTTACTCATCTAGATGCTTTAAAATTTTCTTTTCTTTTTTATTTTCATACAACGTTACTACTGCTACTTTCATCCTATTATGTTTTTCTTTTTTTTAATTTTTAGAAAAACCACATCCCAATTCCATGAAAATTAATTTCCAGAAATTAAATTATCTTTTTAGGACAAATTCATAATATATTTGCAAATTTAATTCAAAATAAAATTTTCAGATTTACAACAAATATTAATCGACCAAAAATCACTAATTAAATATAGCATTAGTAATGAAAATTATAATCCTAGGCTTGATATTTCCGTGTATGAGAAACACAGGAACAATATGAATCGAGTTATCGGAAAATTAATGATATAAAATTATACCGAATTTGAAGTACGACAAGTTCATAATTTGAACAAAATCACTCTCTCCAAAGCTCTAGAAAATTCGTCCGACAAATAATGTTTAACATATTGACAACGCCTACTATTTATATAGATTAATTCCCAAAGGCTCCCAAACTTCTAATCCTATAAGTCGGCTAAATTTTTCACAAATTCTATCATGATTTTGTCAATAAAAGTTGGATGAAAATTTAGTCAAAAATTAATTACGGAAATTAATAAATAATTGGAAAAAAACTTGTACTTTATGTGAAAAGCATTTTTAGTCAAAAGGTTAGTCCAAATTAATTAGCACATGAAAAATAAGAATCCACAATTTGATAAGGATTAGTTTTCTCATACAAACATACCACCACAAGGGATGAAAATTTCTATCAAAGAACGAGCCTTATTCCTCTCCTTGCTATTTCTACCTTGCTACGGTTTCTTCGCCTTTTTACATTTTTTTATCTTCAATAGCTACCTTTCATTCTATGACTAAAGGGTTACCCATGCCTCTCCAACTTCCAAGCTGATTGTTTGCCGATGTGGTTGTAGCGAAACCTCAGCCAATTCATTTGAAGGAGAAATCACATTACAATGATGAACCTGTGGTTTTTTTCTCGGTGAAGGATATTCAACGTCTCTATCTACCTTTCAAATGCTTTAATTGGCAAGTTTCCAAAAGGTAAACCTTTGATATTGATCTTGAGAAAGGAGTTTAAAAAAGTTGGATTTAAAGGCAGATTCAAGCTCGGCTTCCTAGATTAGCGTCACATACTTATTCGGTTTGACCTTGCGGAAGATTTTCTCCATTGTTGGTACAAAAGATTCTGGATGATTCTTGGATATGGAATGCAAATCCCAGACTTTAGGCCAAATGTTGAAGCACCCATTATTTTGGTTTGGATTTCTTTAGTGGATTTCCCAGTGGTATATTTTGATAAGATTGCACTTTTCTCGATGGACGTGCACAATTGGTGGGTAATCGTTTAAAGATTGATGCATCAACTGCAAGGATTGCCATAATCTAGCTAGGGTTTGTATTGAATATGATTTAACGCAACCATTACCATCTAGGGTTTGGATAGGAATGAAGTCTGACGGTTTTTGGCAATCCATTGTTCATGATGATCTTCCATCATACTACTCTGGATGTAAGAAGGTGGGACATTCTAAGGTGGAATGTCATCTACTTAATCCTTCCACTCTACAAAAGAAGTCCTTGTTCAACAATCAAAACTTGAGAAAAGAAGGATAATTAGGTTTGGCAGCCAAAATCTCAATCAATGAATCCTAATACGGAGGAGGATTCATCGGGCTTAACTCCATCAAATAAAGCCCTTATCCTATTTGTTGTCCCCAAAGTTGTTGAAGGAGGAAGCAACATGCAGCAATCAAAGGTGAACGAGGTTTCTCCCTCGGTTCAAGAAAACTTGCATGGGATGCAAACGATTGTTAAATCCATGATGTGGTAGTGGTGAAACCCTCAGGTGAAGCGATGGTCATTCTTGTAAGCCCTAATGCTCAACAATCTCATCATGGAAATGCTCAGCAATGCTCGGTGGTTGCTTCCCAGGAGGTAAACGATGTTCCTACTGGAAAAAAATTGACAGCGAATGATTCGCATGCATTTGTTGATGCATCTCAAGTTGAGGAAGTTAATCTTGCCCCTTCTTGCAATTTGGTTCCTGGAATCTCAGATTCTAAAAACATTGAAGTTAACTCTAGTTTCCTAGAGCTATCATGAGCCTTATTTTATGTGATAGCCACTATAATTTAGCCTTGTATCTGTGTTTATTTTTTCTTATTTTTCTTGTCCTATAATCTTTAACACATTCAGGTTTTCTCATGCATGTGTATTTATGTTGATCTAGAGTAGGGAAAACATTAATGTGTGGAGATGGGGTTAGAAATAGAGAAAAAAAAAAAAGGAGAAACAAAAAAATATTGTAATATTATTGTTTTTTTCTTATAATTAAAAGATACAAAGGGAAGAGTTTTGTGTTAATTGGTGTCCATTAAAAGTAATAAATTGGGTATGAGCTAAATCTTTTTGGGAGTTGCAGTAAAAGTGTTGTATTATACTCCATGAACATATTTTGTTTATTGGTGTCATTTATTCTTCCATGTTGGTTGTAATAGTGGTGTCAGTCTTCGAAAGTTTGCTTGTGGAAGTTGTATTGCATTATTAACTTTGTTTGTCTAAGGTAACTTCTTACTAAGTACATTTACTATATATTATCTTAACTGATCACCTAAGCCTACAAAGTCCTAAATGATTTTTATTCCAAAATTAGTTTTTTTCTTGCAAAGGTTAGGATGAAAGTTTGGCATACAAGTGGATTGTTTCTTCGACAGTCAGATATTAGTATAAACTGATCTATATGAACTTGATGTTGCCTTAGTGGATTATTTTTATAATAAAAATTTATTTTTGGTGTGAGTTTGACTGAGCTTATTAATTCAGTTCACTATTCCAAGTAGTACTACATTCAATAGACTTTTATGCATGTCTAATTGAAATCTCTTGTAACAATCACTACAAATTGTTAGAAATTGATTGTCATGACTTGGATTTAATATGTTTTATCAATTTGTTTGTTAGTCTATTTAGTTGGAGTATTTCCTAGGGACTAGTAAAGGTTATGTTGGGAGGTGTGATAACCCCACAAATATAAGTTATTATAGTCCTTAAGTCTACTTAGCTAGTGTAATGTTTCTTGCAGTTTTAAGGTTATTAGTTTACTTTCATTGGTTTCTAGTATTTATTAGTTTAGTGAATAATAAACAACTACTAGTATGAATGAATGTGTTGTGGTATGTGTAGGAAATCGCTGAGAGCTTATGAAGCTGTTGAGAAGTGGAGCTGAACTATTGCTAAGCCAGTTAGAGTATCTAGGGAGCTTCAGCCAAGTGGGAATTGGTTTTTGCTATGGCTATGAAGAGTATCATTGTTACTGTTATTATTTTGGAGTATTTCTACTAGATCTATTTCTATTTTGTTTACATTGCAAATCTATGTGAGTGGCGTGGTAAGAGTGAGGAGGTCTAGTAGCTGCAGCGATCGGGGTAACAACAAGAAAAAATTACACTTCCTCAGTAGCTTATTTTATTAAGGAATGACATAGCTCATGGGCTGTGGTGAATGTTCATTATGGCCATGATGTCACGCCCCAAAAATGGGACCGTAACACGCCGCGCTAATGGCACACCGGTCCAAAGCGCAAGGCACAAACGAACAGAGCAACAAACTTAACCGCAATGTAATAGAACCATCAAACCATTTCTTAACTATAAAATCGAATATTTCATTTTTTACACAAAAATACGAATTACAAAATTCAATCTTAGTACAAAAGATGCTCCAACAAAAACAAAGTTCATCAATACAAAACCTATCTAATACACTACCCCTCTCCAAACAAAAGAGAAGTTTGGAAGATTCAAGCTTCCTACCAGTAATGTGGAATCTGGAGAAAATCTAAAAGCTGCTAACGCATAAGGTGGAGAGTCAAAAACGAGCACCTAATCTGAAAAATTATAAATCACGTGGGGTGAGCATAACTAGCTCAGTGGATATCATAAAAGCTCTTCAAATGGGGCCAAGAATTTCGATAAAAAGAAAACATAAAGATAATAACATTTGTGAAAACCATAGTCATGAAGTAGTTTCTAAAATGTCTCATGCCATTTAAACGTCAGGCATGTCCAAAACATAGCCAAAAAGATCCATTCATTTCAAAACATAGCTAAAATGTCTCATGCCATTTAAACGTCAGGCATGTCCAAAACATAGCCAAAAAGATCCAATCATTTCAAAACATAGTATGCTATGGATCTTTAGCGAACAAATTGGACACAGTTTTGACGTTTAAATGGCATGAGACCTGTCTCTTATACACATCTAGATGTGTATAAGAGACTATGTTTGGAAATGATTTAGTAATCTACCATGGCTATGTTTTGGAACTGTCACTTATAGTTATCTGGATGTACAAGACCCCGAAGTCAATTAGTTGAATGTTCAAAACATTCACAGCAGTCACCATGGCGTCCCATGGATGACTATAGAACCGGTTCTCCACAAATCAAACATTTCCAAACACATCCAAAATTATATACCTAGGTCACCTATGAGCCAAAACAGTCATAAAATGCTTTCATATCAAAAGAGTTTGCAAACATATCATTTGATTAACATAAAATAGCTTGGTCCCGATTTCATATGTAATAATTCCAAAACTTGGTAAAAGTGCAGTTCCAAACATCATACACATTCTAAAATCCATCCAAACATATTTCGAAAGTCGTTAAACAAAATACAAGTGGAAGAGGGTCTATGTTACCCACCTATCAAGTTCCAAAACTTGGTAAAAGTGCAGTTCCAAACATCATACACATTTTAAAATCCATCCAAACATATTTCGAAAGTCGTTAAACAAAATACAAGTGGAAGAGGGTCTATGTTACCCACCTATCAAAGCAAAAACTGCACAATGATCACTGAACGCGATCGCCGGCGGTGCCGACTTAGGTGGCGTGGTACCTAAAACAGATATAAGAGGACTCTTAGAAGAGATGTAGAAGTTAAAGAATGACTAGGGAAGCGAAAACGACGCGAAACGATAGAAAACGACACCAACATCTCTTTGGTCAAAAATGACCTTTTCACAATTTCTGACCAACTTCGACAAGCTCAAAACCCAGTCAAAACACTTAGTTAATCCCTCAATTTCGTATTACAGCTAGATTAGGAGATAATAAGCTCAGTTTTCCAGAAAAACCGAAAAACTTCTCGTCTCCCTAGGCCATAAGTAGGTTATCCTCCCTGCCAACAAAATCCAATTCCAAGGTATTCAAGGGACCTTGGTTACAACCCAACTCAAAACAACATATTCAACCAACCAAAAAAAATCCATTTCCAAGGTATTCAAGGGACCTTGGTTACAACCCAACTCAAAACAACATATTCAACCAACAAAATCCATAAACGGAAAGATTCACCGGAGCAATAGCCGGGACTATATCAATAGCATTAGATGTCCACAACAATCCATACCCCATAACCACTACAATTAACTCTATTACAACATTAGAGCAACAACCTATGGTTGGCATTATAATTTGAAAGGTGGATCAATTATTTACATCTAATGTAGCCACACGCATGATTCAAACATGCTTCCTATCCAACCCACTACCAAGGAAACACTTAAAACCATCAAAAGATCATTAAAGATCCTTCAAACATAACCAATTATCCAAATTATCCTAGTTGCGCCAAACTTCCGCTTACTTACAAAATGAAGGGAAATGGATTTTTTTGGTTGGTTGAATATGTTGTTTTGAGTTGGGTTGTAACCAAGGTCCCTTGAATACCTGTCTCTGCATAGACATCTAGCATTGTTGATAGCCTACACATACCATAGTGACATAAGGAAGACAAAACCCTAACTCATGATCTTAAAATTTGTAATCTAACCATGGAAAGTTGTTAAAAATCAACCCCAATCACTTTATACCTCCTAAACACTAAAAACAACCCATAACATACATCTTCATAATAAATCATAACTTACAAGGCTGCAAAGAGGGTTTATTTCAGCCATAAAGAATCCTACAAAACTTGAAATTAAAGCTTGAATCATGTCTCCCATAAGCATCTAAATGCTAAAATACATAAAATCTTACCTTCCAAGTGATTTCTACTTGAATAGCCTTGTTGAGTGATTTGATGGCTGAATTTTCTATGTTGTTCGACCCGCAGCTTTTTAAATGAGGAAGAAACAAAGCAAGAAGAAGACTAAAAAGATTTCAAAGGTTGACCCAAATAGTTCCCCATTTGACCAAATAGTCTCCAAGTTGACTATTTAACCCAAAAACTAATTTTTGCTACTAAATTATCATTTTTTTCTGAATAATTCAGCCATCATAAAACACTCACACACCACAATGCACTAATTACACTTAGTCCAACTTTAGACAAGTTTACCCGGAGACCGAAATCGCGTAAACCGAAAAATTTGCCGAATTGAAAAACGAATAAGTTGAAGTACTTTATGACTAAAAATAATATGAAAAACATTTTAAACCAGTTAAAATCAAAGAACAAGGCTATTAAAATACTGGGTTTCACACATGACGAGTGCACAAATCAGATATTGTACCAATTACTGAGAATTGTTGGCCGTGGCGATTATGTCCTCTGGCAGCGACGAGCTTGTCTTTCCAAATTGCAATTCAGCAGTAGATGGGACTCATTCTCTCAAATCTATAAATGCATCTTATTCTGCAACATTTTGAAAAGGAGTAAACTGGGTTTTTAGCCATCATAGTTTTGTTTACTGTAGAAGGAAAGCATTCCTTTGCTATTAGTCTTGCATTTTTCATTTCTTTCTATTGTTCTATAATTTAGAGAGATTCTTGACCTTCACTTGGAGGGCTTGAATATTTTAGGTTGTATACTTTCTTTTCATTATGAATAATTGATTTTTAGTCTACAGATTCGATGGAGCCCTAGTTTCAATTCATATATGTTTATGGCATTATTATTCTATTATTTTGGTATGAATTTATGATTTTATTCTCTATATCATTTGTATGAATGGTTTATTGGAATCCATAATAATTTCCTGATTATGCTTATAGTTTTCAGTTGATTGTTGTGTTATCTAGAATGACCCGTATGCAGTTTTTGTAATCCTATGCATAAGAACCATAAATTAGTAATCACTAAATTAAAGCATGAATGAGCATATAGTGTGTGCTCTAGCTAGATGAATGATTTTCATTAGTTCGCACTAGACTAATCTTTCTAGGCAATGGGGCTTGTTGCTTTTAATGCCTTAATATCGAATAATTGGAATTGTCATGGTCTAAGCATAAATTAATTTGAATTGACGGTGAAGTCTATTCCCTAGATTGTTCATTTTTATTTGGATAAATTATATGTTAATTATTACTCTAGCTTAGTATTTAACCAAAGTGCCAATTGTTTCTCGTTATCTTTATATTAGTCAATACTTCTTTAAGTATTTGTTTGTCTTCAAAAATACCCTACTTCTACTCTACAATTGAAAAACTTTATACTATTGAGTCAGAGGCTAGATTAATTAAAATTTTGTTGATTCGCTCCAATCTTGCTAAAATGTCATATATACATAAAGGTGAAATTATTCATATTGAATGTGCACACTTTTTTTTTTTTCATAAAATCTACTCTCCAATCTGTTGACATTGTCATAGTTAATTTTTTTGATTAATTGATGAAATTTGAAATCTTGTTTTTATATAATTTTAACTTTTTGGTGTCAAAGTACAATATATCAAAGTGATGATTAATTTTCTTTGTCAAAGTAAATTATTCATATTTTCTCTAACAAAGTAAAATATATCAAAGTGAATTGTTAAATATATAAAAAGATGCATTTTAAATATATAGTTTTTACGAATGCCAAATAATAAGAGTAATGATTAATTTTCTCGATGAGTTACAATTACCTTTTATATCATTTTTCTATTGCCACCTTTCAAATTATAATGCTGCTATCTATACATCAATAAAAGAATAAAACATGTTAAAAATCGTAAATTATTCTCAATTGAAAATTCTTCGTTCAATTAGTAATACAAATAATATAATAATGTTTTCCACAGCCACTTATGATCGAAGAAAAAGCAAAAATAACAGAAGGAAAATGATTTACAAAATCAAAAATTCAGAACCACGTTTCAAAATCACTGCACGTAGTAGGATCATATTGAATATCCTACCCCTTGATTTTAGGTACTCGATCAATTGTTTCCTTCTTTTTCAGATCTAATGATATTTCGACGCTTTGTTACTTTGTCACTATGTATAGATGCACTAAATAACAAATTACCAATGAGAGATATTTCGGCGTATTCATAAGAGATTAACCTGAAATTTAATTAAATTTATGAAATCTTTATTATTTAGCAAACTCAAAATTCTATCTTTCTATATATACAAGAAAGTGGAGATCTTGCCTAACCTCCTTAAGAAGAAAAATTTTTAAATTAAAACTTTTGAGGGACAAAACTAAAAAATTAATAAGGTGTTACAAGTGCAATGTAGGACAAGGAGTTATGCGCAAAAAAGTAAAAAAAAAAAAAATCATATGATCAATTCCAAAATTTTCAAAGTTAGAAGTGTGGCCACCTCCTCCATCCTCCGCAATGCCTTCCCTAGTCAAAACTAAAAATGGACATATGTTAGGACTTTTGCAGATTAATAAACATGGTCATTTTACATTTTAGTGGAATTGTGTTGAAATGGAACAGATAATTGTTGAGGTGTAATATTCCAGTTAGTTGTTAGAGAGAGTAATGATTGTAATGGCAATTAGGAAATTATGTATTAAAGAATCAATCTAATGTAATGAGGCATGGATGATGATTGAATAAAAATCCCATTCTATCTGTTTCTTTATTCTCCTCTCTTCCCTCTACACTTTTAGATTCTTCTACCATTCAATTTGAAGTACCTCAACTCAAACTGACAATTTGGTATCAAAACATGCAATCGTGGTAGAAAGGACTCAAGTCAAAAGCTTCGAAGATCAAATCAAGAAACAAGATCTGAGAGAAACTCCAAGAATTCAAGAATTCTATGCAGAATATGTTAGAAGAAGTAAAAAGAGAAAATGAATCTAGAAATTGGAGTCTTTCATGGCAAATGTAGACGCCAAGTTTAACACGATCTTGAAAAAGTTGACGAAAGAAAACTCGACAATGGATGGGGAAATGAAATTAGTCAATAGAACACCAATCTTGCCTACTCCATCCCTCCCTCAGAGATTACGTTTAGGGAAAGCATGGAGGATTGTTGGAACAGAGAAGTTGAATGGACAGTTCATGCCAAACCCTTCCTAGAGTAATCTAAACATGCTCCAAGGAAATCATTCCAAGGAGTGGCTACATAAATGTTAAAAATATTTTCATGTTTATCAAATGAAGCAAGATCACAAGATGGATGTAGTGGAAATGTGCCTAGAAAGTAAGGCAGAGATCTGATATCAGGGGACCAAATTTGGAAAGGGAAGAATTTCTTGGAAAAGTTTTTGAGATATGCTGGAAAGAAGGTTTGGGGACAAAGGCATTAGAGATGAGGTTGAAGAATTCAATGAATTAGTGTAGAAGAGCTCAGTAGAGGAATATAAGGAGAAATTTGAAGAATTGAAGGCATTGGTATTGGAAAAAAAAATCCTAAGTGGAGTGAGGATTATTTCATTTCAAGCTTCATTAATGGAATTAAGGAAGAAATTAAAACCAATGATCAAGATGTTGAAGCCTTCAACCCTGAGTGCAGCATTTGAAATTGCACAATTACAGGAACAGGCCTTGTCCCGCAATAGTAAGCAAGGGAGAGTTAATTCTTATTCCAGGAATCAGGTTTTTTCCTCATATTATTCTGATGAGGCAAGAAGTTTTGGGGACTAGGAGACCAAGAAAGAACAATGGTTTTCTTGATTCTTCAAGAAAATATTACCTCAAGAAATTCAATTTAGAAGGAATAATGGTCTATGCTTCAAATGTGGTAAGAAGTTTGGATTGGGACATCAATGTCAAATGAAGATTCTGAATTTCATGATTGCAGATATTGAGAAGATGAAAAATAAGAATCTGTAGATGCTATTGGGGAACAAGATGAGGTCATTGGTAAACTTGGATAACTAATGGAGGTCTCTGTTAACAGTCCACTAACTATCCTAGAATGCACTAGAAAAGTCAAGAAAGTTGCATTTCTAGAACATTCATGCAACTTGCATATCTAGAACTAGATAACTAGACTTTCTCTACTAGAAACTTCTAGCAAAATCATTGAACTTTTTGAATCGGTAACAGCAAGTATATATAAGGGGTGCTAGTTCTTTGAAAGTCAAGAAGCTTGAGTCCTAGTTTATTAAAGTTGTCTAAGTCTCCTTCAATTATTTCATGTTTTTGAGTGAGTTTCATAAATTAGTCAAGTGTCCCAATGCTGTTGTAATTTTCTTAGAATATATATCTATTCTTGCTGATATTTCCAAAATTCTTAATTGCAATCAAGGTCCACCACTGGAGAATTTCCCAACAAGTGGTATCAAAGCGGAACGATTGGGACCGTCGCTTATTGGTCTGGTTTATCTTGGTAGGTAACAGTAATTAACCCTGATTGTGCGGAGGTCGTTTCAATCCCTATTTGTTCGGAAGGCGTATCAACTTTGATTTGTTCAAAGTTCATAGATATCCTTATTCATGTACAATTTGAGATTGTGGATCTACTTGGTTTGGGATCCGGCTTACTTAGTATTTGGAAAGGAAAATAATACTAAGTCATGATGGCAGATATCATAGTGGGTCATATCAAGAAAGTAAAAAACCATAATTTTAGTACGTGGCAATCGTGTATGAAGTTCTACTTGGAGAGTCAAGACTTGTTGCAGTATGTAACGGGGAGTAATGCAACACCACCTCCTGGAGTTGACGCACGTCACTACGTGAATGGAAGGTTAAACTACAAAGGAAATGTTCACCATGAAAATGTCAATTGAGGATGAAATAATCGAGCACATCAGGAAAAGCACAACAACAAAGAAAGCATGGGACACTTTAGCAAAACGTTTTTCCAAGAAGACACGTTTCACGTCTCCAATTGCTAGAAAATGAGTTGATGTCTCTAACTCAGGAAATATGACAATTAGATATTACTTCACAAAAGTAAAATCTCTGACTCATGAAATTTTTGAACTTGATCCAGACTCTAAAATTGAAGAGTCTCGGATGAGAGAATCCTTATTGATGAGTTAAACCTGAGTATTGACGTTTCCCTATAGCTATTCAAGGTTGGGTTACGCAACCGACCATAGATGAGTTAGAGGAGTCACTGGGCAAGAAAATGGTGGGTGTGCTAGTAAAGAATGAAGAGGAGACGCTGTATATTGGTCAAGCCAAAGGTTGTCCAAGGAAGCCAAGAAATGGATGACCAAATAGGCTAGAAGATGGCCAAATAAGAAGACAACCGGAGAAGATTTACCAAAATAAGGGAGCTCAAGAAGGACAACAAGGAGAAGATATATATTCTTGCAATTATAGGTGCTTCAATTGTGGTAGAAAGGGGCACTTTGCAAAGAATTGTGAAGACAAGAAAAATTCAATTGAAGGGAATGCGGCGATGTCAGGTAGCAGTGACGACCACAGTGAAAATGAGTGGGATGTCTATGCATCCTTCTCGATTTTGGAACAGGATGAAGTTTAGCTTGACTTTGATCAAATTGCTATACAAGAGCCAGAGACAAGTAACTTGTGCAGTGACTGAAGAAAAGACAGCCTTATTTTCAAAGAAGTTTAATCAAGTAGACTTTCACACAAAGTGTGGATTATCGACTCAGGAGCAGGCAACCATATGACTAGTGACAAAGAGAAGCTTCACAGCACGACAGAATACAAGGATGGTCGTGTTGTTGTAACAGTAGACAACATGAAGCTGCCAATCAAGCACATTGGAGATACAGTAATCATGCCATGTGTGAATCCTCACCCAGTGCAGCTACAAAATGTCATGAACGCAGATGGCATGTAGAAGAATCTGTTGTCCCTGTCACAACTCACGACTCCGGGAAATTATGTATTGTTCAGCCCACATGATGTTCTGTGAAGGTGTATAGAGATATTAAAATAGTTGGGAACCTAATCATGGGAGGAGAAAAGGTAAAGTACATCTATGTCTTGTCAGTGGAATTATCATACATCGACAAGACAAGGAAAAATGACACGGTCGATCTTTGGCATGGACATTTAGGACATGTAAGTTATAAGAGACTTAACATAATTATGAAGAAATCCATGCTTAAATGTTTTCCTCAACTGGAGTGCCAAGAAGGCACTATATGTGTAGGATGTCAATGTGGTAAGGCACATCAGCTTCCATAAAAGAAGTCAAATTATCGAACCAAGAAACCTCTAGAACTGATCCACTTAGATGTTTTCGGACTAGTAAATATGCATTCAATCAGCAATGTGAGGTACATGATCATATTCATTGATAATTTCTCAAGGTATGTTTGGGTAGATTTCATGAAAGAGAAATTGGAAACTCTAGAGAAATTTAAGACTTTCAAAGAACACGTGGAAAAAGAAGTGGGTGTAAGATTGTCTGTGCTGTGCCTGCGAATGGACAATGGAGGTGAATATGCATCAAAATAGTTCTCATATTATCTGTATCAGTATAACATACAGAGATAGTTGACTTGTCTGCACACGTCGCAAAAAAATGGCATAGTTGAAAGAAAAAATTGTCATCTAGTGGAGACTTGTCGAAGCATGCTACATGCTGCATGCCAAAAACTTACCCGCTCGTTTTTGGGCCGAATGCATGAAGACTGTAGCTCACATAATTAAGAGGCTTCCCCAAGCAAAGATGGGGTTGATCTTACCTTTCCAAAAGTTGTGGGGAATAAAGCCAAATGTAAGTCACTTCAAAGTATTTGGATATGTCTGTTATGTGTTCATGCCAAAAGAATTAAGAAGCAAGTTTGATAAGAAAGGGATAAGGTGCATATGCATGGGATATGATGAAGAACGAAAAGGATGGAAGTATTGTGACCCAACAACTGGGCATTACCATGTATTGAGAAATATGGTCTGCGATGAAGCATCTTTTTGGTGGTCGTCACAAGAAATAGATTTCCCAGACATGAAAGAAATAGAAGAAAAGATGTGAGATAAGAATCAAGTGCAAAACGTTGAAAAATAAGAAGATCTAAAAGCCAAGAGACCTGATCTAAAAGAAGTACAAGAAGATCGTGAAAGAAGTATTCTTACTCAAGAAATGGAAAACCCTAATCCACGAATGGCTCTACAAGAAGCTACACAGTCTGTGCAATAACTTTGTAGATCAACCCGTAGAAGAATGCCAAATCCCGAGTATGCTAATATTGCAGTAGTTGAAAATAATAAAGCTAAAGAACCAGTAAGCTTTGAAGAGGCATCTTAAAGTAAGGAGTGGATCTAGGCAATAAAGGAAGAAATTCAAGCACTCAACAAAAATCAGACTTGGGATCTCGTGCTTCTACAAGAAGGAGTAAAAACAATATCCTTGAAATGGGTATATAAAGTCAAGACTCGGAAGGATGGATCAATAGAAAGATACAAAGCTTGATTAGTTGCTCGAGGGTTCTCTCAGCAATACAGCTTGGACTACAATGAGACATTTAGTCCAGTAGCCAAAATTACCACTGTACGCATCCTACTAGTATTAGCAGCTAGTAAGTCTTGGAAACTTTGGCAAATGGACGTGAAAAATGCTTTCTTACATAGAGAGATCAACTGAGATATATACATGGAGCAACCAAAAGGGTTTGAGAGAAAAACTCACCTTGAGTATGCCTGTAAACTTAGAAAGGCACTATATGGTTAAAACAGGCGCCAAGGGCATGGTACAGGAAGATTGCGGAGTTCTTAACTCATTGACTCTAGCAACTCAAGCTTGTTCGTCAAGCATTAGAGCAGTAAATTGAGGATCGTCTTGATATATGTTGATGATCTTATCATCACTGGAATGATACCGAAGAAATTCATCGAACTAAGGAAAACTTGTCAGTTCGGATTCAAATGAAAGAGTTGGGAGAGCTCAAGCACTTTATGGGACTCGAGGCTGAGTACCCAAAGAAGGACTGCTACAGTGTCATCTGTGCCAACAAAAGTATGCCAAAGAGCAATTAAAAAAGCACGGAATGATAGATTGCAAGCCTATCTCAACTTTGATAGAGGTTAATGCCAAACCATGCCCACATGATGGCAAAGAGCTGAAGGATCTGACAACCTATCGACAATTGGTAGGAAGTTTGATATACCTGACATTAAGAAGGTCAGACATAGCTTTTGTAGTTGGAGTTGCAAGCAGATTTATGCAAAATTCAACAAAGTCACACTTAGAATTGGTTCGGAGAACACTAAGGTACATAAAAGGCACTTATGACCATGGAATATTTTATAAGAAAGGTATACCGTGCAAATTGGTTGGATATTGTGATGCTGACTATGCTAGAGACCATGACACTCGTCGGTCAACTACTGGATATGTGTTTAGCCTTGGTTCTGGAGCAATTTCTTGGTGCATCAAAAGACAACCTACTATTTCGTTGTCTACTACCGAGGCAGAGTATCGGAGAGATCACGTGGCTCATGCAACTAACGCTGACTAGAAGAACGTGCACCAACCAGTTGATAATGCAGTTGATCTATATTGTGACAATCATTCAGCACTTCAACTAGCCAAGAATCCAGTATTTCATACAAGAACCAAGCATGTTGAGAGAAAGTTCTTCAAGAAGAAATAAGGATGGCACATATTGAGACCAAAGATCAAATTGCAAATATTTTCATGAAAGGCTAAAAGGAAGCAAGCTTGAAGAATTTTGACTCACACAGGGAATGATTCCGAAATCAATAATACAAATAAAAATAGCAAGGGAGGGGGAGTGTTAGTAGTCCACTGACTATCTCTAGAATTTACTAGAAAATTCATGCAAGTTGCATTTCTAGAACATTCATGCAACTTGCATTTCTAGAACTAGATAACTAAACTTTCTCTACTAGAAACTTGTAGCAAAATCAATTGCACCTCTTGAACTGGTAAGAGCAAGTATAAATAGGGGGTGCTAGTTCTTTGTAAAGTCAAGAAGCTTGAGTCCTAATTTCTTAAAGTTTCAGTGTCTAAGTCTCCTTCAAGTATTTCAAGTTTTTGAGTGAGTTTTCTAAATTAGTTAGGTGTCCCACTGTTGTTGTAATTTTCTTAGAATCTATATCTATTCTTGTTAATATTTCCTAAATTCTTAATTGCAATTGATGAAGTAAGAATTTAGCAGAAGAGAGTTTATAGGTGGATTTTTCTTAGAACAATTCTTACACCCCAACCCCCTATTTATAGAGTGACATGAGAGGGGTTGAGGCCCTAAACTATTAGATGAACTTACAATGAAATTACATATTTGCCCTTAATGAACTTGACACATAAGCACCTTTAGAACATTCTTGGGAAATGTGTCATGTGCTAATCCCGAGCATCATCGATAGTCTCCTCGGCTCGGTTCCGATCCTCACGGTCGAAATCGAGCAACAACAACCAGCCTAAGTCCCTGGATGACTTGACGCTGAACTTCGTACCTAAGGCCTAGTGACCTTTTTACAACTCCAACTGGCTTTAACTATTTCAAAAAGACTTTAATCCGAGCCGAGGCACTCCCATGGTCTGAACCTTACCTCGGCTCGCTGACCCGAAGACCGAGACCTCTTTCCCACTTTCACGACCAGCGAGTTTTCCAGTGATATGTGATTATTGTGATAGTTACCATTCATAACTAGCCATTCCCTGAGTCCCCATGTACCATAATTACACCTGACACTCCATATTTATTGCACTTATTATTGCGCTGTATAACACTTCATTTTTTGCATAGTCTTTTTAGTTCCCCAGAAATTAAATTTCAAAAATCCACAAAACTTCCCCTCAAACCACAGAAGATTCTGGAGGAAACTTTCCTTATTTATACCCATTCTTCCCCATTTACATTTTCCTTTCCACATTTCAGCCTTAAAGCTTACCCTTACTTATTTTGCTTTCATTCTCCTTTTGCCACCGCTAAAACTCCCCCACTCCTTCTTTTTTTCTTCCTCCTTCACTCCGTCCTCCCTACTCTCAGTTTTTCTACCTACCGAGCCGTTCCTTCTTTCCAACCGATCAAGCCGGACACCTTTTACCGAAGTTTTTCCAGATTTTCAAGCCCTGGTCAAAGAAGTAAATGGATGGTACGTTCACTCCCTTCTCCCTCATTAGCACACCTCAACCTTCTCCTATAGATGACGTCGATAGGTTGCTTAAACCTTTTGACGAAAGCCCTTCTGGCTGCAGTTCCCTTGAACTTGTCCTCCGAACCTGTCTCTGCCGATCATCCTCATAATGACTACCCAAGCCTTCAAACTCTAAACCTCCCGAACTCTCTCGACCCCGAGAAAATAAAAATTTTTAGGGATAGATACCGCTTCCGTAAGAATGTGCACATTAAGCTTCTCTCCATCGAGGACCGAGGTCACTTGCCTCCTCTTAGTTACCTAACAGTTTACCAGGAACAACTCGAGGCAAGGCTAAGGCTCCCAATAGCTTTCCTTCTCATTCATCTCTCAGCCCACTGGGATATTAGTAGATCCCAATTAAACCCAAACGCCATTCGGCTAATAACTGTCTGTCTGGATTTTCATTCCTTTGTAAATTATACTATATCCCTTTATCCTTAGACACCTTTAGGATGATGCTCAAGCGATCCCCTATGAAGGGATTTTTTTACATTTCTCCCCGAACCACGGACAAACAGCTCACCTTGGGAAACCCTTCTTCTATTCACGACTGGAAGAAGTCCTTCTTCTTCGTTTGGTACTTCAACCCTCCTATGCCACGGGGTCCCTGGAACCTTTATAAAGAAAAAAACCAAAAATGTCTCTCCTCCCGACTCTATCGACACCAAGAGGCTCATTGAATTGAACCTCAAAATAGACTTCCACAACCAACCCACCATTCTTTCCAACAATATCTTAGATTGGGTTGGATTGTTCCCGACCCACAACATTCCTCTGAGCTATGATCCTCACATAGGTCCTCTTTTTTTTTCTTTTTTCTTTTTTAAAACTGATGGAATTGATACTGACATTGATTCTCTGGTTTCTTGCAGAACTTGGAGCATTCCTGAGGGGACTAGTCTCCAGCTTGACCACTCCTGACCCGATGCAGACCTTGCTACCTCCGCTGGTTCAAGCCCTTCAAGCTAGTCGTCATCATCTAGTGCAGCCGGGTCCTCATTTACAACAGCCAGCGCACCCTCGAAGGGCGCTGGAACCACACCCTCTGCACCTCTGGATCTTACCTCAGAGATGCAAACAAGCCCGTGAGGTTCGGGTGATACCCAGATCGTCACCGTGGCTTTACAAACTTCAGAGCAACCTGCACCAGAGGTAGCCCGAATTACGCGGAAGGGAGCAGAGAGACAGAAGTGTTCTCCCCCTCCGTAGCGGACCCTAGCTCATCACCTTCTCCGTCAAGGTCTGCAGGCATGAGTATTATTTAGAGGGGTTCCGGGAGAGTTCCAGGAATCTTCCTCTTTCAAAACAATATATTTCCTCTTACGGTAAAACTTTCCTACCCCAGGACCTTGAACTGACGCTAAACTCCCTTCACATTTATCAATTTATTAATTTACCTTTTTTTTCATTTGTTTAGGAGGGAGAAATATCTACACTCTTGAAGAAGAGAGAAGGTCCACAAGGTCGAAGGATCTTCCATGGTCCCGATTCTCCATTGACCTCTACTGGTTCCTATTTTCTCGGGGAGCAGCCAGCTCCGACCTACCCCGCAAATCGATGTTAATGACCGAGGACGGCTCGAGAACAGGCAAAGCTGGTTGCTTTGCCATGGGACATGAGCTATGTGAAGAGGCTCACTCCCCAGCAAAGGCTAGACGAGCTGCACGTTAGCCTGATGAATGTAAGTATTTTTATTCTTCTCCAAAGTACCTATTTTTTATCGTCAGTGTTTTAACTTGCTTGTTTGTTCTTTTCCAAGCTATCACAATTTTGCCCACAGTTGCCGAGCGGGAGGCCTCCTTCAATTCTACCGTTAACTCCATGAAGTAAGAACTAGCTCATGCTAGATCCACAAAGGACCAAAAGTTGGAGAAGGCCGTGATGTCCAATGAGATGAAGTGTAACATCGAGGCCGGCAGAAGTATGCTGAATGGAAGGCTCTTCGAGTTGGATAAAGTTTGGGATAGACTCCGCCAAGATGAACTGGAGAAGAAGACTCTTCAAGTAGACATCACTGATCGAAACTACAGAATCGCTGATCTCGAGAAGAGGATTCTACAACTTCAAGAAGAAGCAGAGCTGGCTGAGGCAAAGTTCAGTTCTCGGGAGAACGAGCTTCTGATCCGAGGGAAAAGTGCATTCGTCACCTCGAAAGAGGCCGATGCAATGCTAAAAGAGTTTACCAAGAATGTCTTCAGCATGGGGTTCACTATGGCATGTGACCGCTTGGTGAGAAATTCTAAACTCTACCAAGGGATGCCTTATGATGCCTCCATTAATGAAGAGGTCATCAATGCTTTACAAGCACGATTTAAGGCGCCCATACCGATTCTCGAAGCTCCTGAGATCGGAACTACGGACCAAGGCAATCTCGTATCTTTTGCTCTCGAGGTTGAACCGGAAACTGCGCTCCTCCGGCTGATCTTTCCAATGCGGCTGACTAGGCTGATTGTTCGTAAATGTAATAGATAGGATCTCATTGTAATAGTTTAGGATCCTTGACTTTGTTTTTAATATACTTCCTTTATTTCTCCCGCAATTATTTTCCTACAATCAAAAGCAACAAACCTGTAACACAATAACAAACTCAAAATAGTTTAAGCATTCTAACGTGCAATCACACTTAATTGAACTTAATTGAACATCCCACTTAAAATGCTCAAGTGTCAAAGGTTATGAACTGGTTCTGCCTTTGCTTAATCTTGATTGAACCTTGTATGGTTCTTCGTAGAAAGTCAGGAATTAAATCATCTTCTTGAGGGGAAACTTTTGTTAAGTTCCAATCTAGAGTTTTAGCCTCTTTGGCTTTCACACCCTTAGGACCTCTTAGGGTCAAATTTGCATATTGCTAAGCTGAGGCCAGACCTCTTAAGATCGGATCAGTTTGATTTGGCTTTATTTTGTTTTTGAGCCGAACCTCGAAGGTTAGTGGCAAACAATTTGCAACGGATGGCATCACGTCTTATATCCATAAAGGCTTGTGATTGCCACCACATATTGAAGATGATCGGATGGTTCACAGTCTCCTTTGTATCGGTCTAAGTCCGGTAGTTTGAATTGCGTCGGGAGCGGCTCGGCTTTATTAGAGAATGTGAACGGGTCTTTATCAATTTCTGTTGGAACAGTGGCATTTAACACCAAATTATTCTTCCTCAATATTTCTTGAATTTTGTTTTCGAGGCTCTGCTCCTCGAACTATTTTAAAACATCCGAAAAGGGTCCTCGCAATTCAGAGCTTTTGAAGGATTGTGTTCCTAGCCTGTTACGCACTGGCAATTTTTTCGGTCGACTTGTCGATCAATGGGATTCATCAGACTGTTCGTCCGATCTCGACTTTGTGATTTTGTGCGTGAGATCACTCGGTCCTATAGTGTGAACTGGTTGTTTTCCAGGCATTCGGTCAGGTTGTTGTTCAACCTGCGGTGTGATCGCTCAGTTCGAGCGTTCAGACGGAGTTTGATTCTCACGTATTGAGTTCGACGAATGCTCTGAAAGATTCAACGTGATCGGAGATGTATTATAAGACGTCATTTTGTTTTTTGCTGAGCTTCAGCGGAAGCCTTGAGCTTCTGAGCTTCATTATTTTGTACGGCGAGGTGCTGTTTTCTCGCCTCGGCTTCCTTGCTAGTAGTGCGTCTAGTGCCTCTATTCTTCATCTTTCTTAAAATTGAAATCAATCGGAATATTTGAAGATATGTCGATACCACTGACGGCGCCAAATTGATGAAATAAGAATGTTGCAGAAGAGAGTTTATAGGTAAATTTTTATTAGAATAATTCTTACACCCAACCCCTCTATTTATAGAGTTACATGAGAGGGGTTGAGTCCCTAAACTACTAGATGAACTTACAATGAAATTACATATTTGGCTTTAATGAACTCGACACATAAACACCTCTAGAACAGTTTTGAGAAATGTGCCATGTGTTAATCCCGAGCATCATCAGCAATCAAGGTCCACTAGTTAAGAATTTCCCAACAGTCTTGTCCTTACATGCCTTGTCTGCATCCTTGAAAAGGAAGACAATTACTCTTCAAGGATTACTGAAGGATGAAAATATACATATCCTAGTTGACACCGACAGAACTACAAGCTTTGATCATAATAGGGCCATACGAACATTGGGGCTGAAATATCAGACCATAGATCCTTTTTCTGCTACCATTGCTGATGGAAGTATAGTAACCAGTTATTATGTTTGTACCAAAGTGCCATGGAAGATACAAGATTACAATTTTTAATTTGATATGAAGATCACGGAAGTTGGTGGATGGGATATCATATCGGGAGTAGACAGGATGTGCCCGTACAGCCGTTTTAGATTTTCACTTTTTTCAATTTATAAGAACAACATATTAAATAAAAAATTAGTAATAAAATATATTGTGTTTAAAAAAAGTAAATAAGAACATTATTTTCTATGAGATCAAAACACATTCAAAATTTTTTTAATGATGATTTTATTTTTAATATGTTTAGTTACTATAAGAACAAATGTTTAACAAATAGTAGTGGTGAAAATTCTTCTTTTTTATACGTAGATTTAAAAATGAAAAAATATTGTGTAAGTTGATATGGAAATTTGCTTGCAAATCATGACATTATTATATTGTAATAAAATAAAAACAAAAAAAAATGCAAAATCAATATAATGAAATAAAATAAAAGTTTCGTTGGTCACCAAAGTTTTTAGGATATTTTTATCAAAACAAATACGTATTATCTTTTTTTTTGATTATTTATATTATGAAATCTATGAGAGGGATAAAGTGTATATTATTTGAATTCTAGGAGTAAAGTGCTATTGGAGTGTGAGTTGAGGATGGTATAGTCCAATTAACCCTAACATTTTTATTGAGGCTTATGCCAAAATTTTCATGATTGAAAATGAGATTTTGGAAGTTGTACTTGCGAATTTTCGAGTGCATTTACTAGACAAAGTGATTTTAGCACTTTACTGCCGGAAACCATGATTTTACAAATGTTCTGGACCGATCGTGTAGGAAGTCAATTTCTCTTAACCATGCTTCAAGAGCATCCACACAATCCGAAGTTAAAACATTTAATAGTTTGGTACCGCGGGATCCTAATCTAGTTTTTGCTAAATTTGCAAATATAAGGATGCCGCTCTAGCTGCTGTATGTGTTACAAAACTGCTAAAACGAATAGCTGGACTAGTTAAATTTAATAATTGTAATGAATCCAGAGACTGAAGATAGTTTATCTCAACTTGCAATGGTATTTAAGAGCTTCACTTAGGTTCTATTATATTTTTATGGGAGCATAAAACCTAAAATTTCTTAATTTTTTCGTGTGGGGAGGCTTAGCTTAATAGTGATTTTAATTGATTTATTCACTAAAACACTAATATACCCTTTAGATGGTTAATTTTAGATTGGTCCTACAAAATGCTCTCAATTGATCCCTCAAGTTATGAGACTCAATTTGGTGACTGAATTGAGGATACTGCGAATTTGATAAACCATACCAATTGTTAATTAAAATCAATAACAAAGAATCTAGCCGTCAATTTAGTGTACTAAACGAAACTTCTTCGTCTTATACAAAAGATAATTCCCCTAGAGTGATTTCAGTTATAAAAGTACACATTTTATTGATTCCAATCTATTACAAATATTCTTTGTTTTTCATAGGAAACCAAGTTGCTCTGCATTGAAATCACAAGAAACCTAATATAGAACGTTTAATATAAAAAGAAAAAAAATTAAGGCACGAAACATTTTTTTTTTATAATGACTAAAATGGCCTTAGTTTTCAATTTTTTTTGCATTAGAACCTCCTATAGTTAGTTAAATTTATTGACTTTAACAGAACAGATTGAAGGACCAAGTTAGAATAGGTTTCTCAATTTAGAGCAATAAATTGGAAAGGTTTTTATCTTGAGGATAAGGTTGAAATTTTGTGCAACTCCGGAAAACCGAATTTAAAACTTATTAGTTTAAGGTCTGTTTGATTGGATTGAAAATATTTTCTAATAGAAATTACCTTTTCACTCTAAATATCAAAAAATATTTTATAATTTTTATAACTTGCGAAATTTTTGCGCGAATGTTATTTTTTGGATATTTCTTTTTTAAAAAAAGGAAAGAAAACCACCCCATTACCACTTAATGATTCGATCCCATGACTAATAATGTCTTACTATATAAATAATATTTCGTTGCCATCTACATATTTCAAGGTGACATCAAATTTTAAATATTTAATTCTATAATTTTATTTACTAAACGTTTTTTCTTCAATTTTATCCACTCATTTTTCTCTTTGTTGTGGGTTCTACAGTAATATATCTATTATTATGCATACCACTACATTATATTATCATTTAATTTAAAACAAAATTAATCTTTTGTTGTCCACAATTATTTATTACAATTGTTTTTGTTATAAGTTTTTTCAACTCGTATTCATAAAATTAAAGATGAAAAAATAAAAAGTCATATTTGAAAATATTTTTTTTAATCAACCAAACACTAGAAAATTGAATTGATTATTAAAAATTGATTTAGAGGACTAAATTGAATTAAACCTCCCATTGAATTAGAGGAGGAAGTGCGGGGATATTGTGGAGCCCATCCCCAAGAATTTAGAAATTGTGTTATTTTTCGTCAAAAATTAAAATGATTGTATACTTGTAAAACAATCAAAATTTTACACAGACGTAAATATATATTACACCCACTCAAAATTTATGAGCTAGTTATTGAAAAACATCTATGAGTAAAATTTGAGGTAAATAAGTATATGGCGTATACTTGTGACTTGCAATAGTATACTGTATAAAAATACCTATTCAACAATGAATTTTACTCCATCTATGTGTACCGATATTAAGATATCTAAATAGACGTAATTTTCTTCTCTGAAAATGTGCTATTTTAACTATGTAAGAATAACATATGTATGAAATTATCAAAATAGTTGCCAAAGAGCCTTCATCAGCTTATAGAGGATTAATTTATGGTCTCATTAGAAACAATAATCCTAAACACATTTAGCCTCTTATTCCATATAGGCCGATCTTCATACATTATTTTAGCATCAAGACTTGTTATTCAGAAAGCATACAAACTGCAGTAATTGATTGCACATTGAGCAAGTTCGTTAAATATATGGTATTTTGTACTTGGCAACAGAAGTTATACTGATACCAGTAAAATATAAATCTCCAGCTTGCTGTTGAGCTACATTAATAGATTTATTATACTCCTTGCTAAGATCCACAGTCGTTAATATTTCTCCGGAAGGACTGATCTTCACACCCTGGGGGCAAAAGCGGTGTCATTAATTAGATAATTTCAGAAGTACCAGCTTTATATCCTTTCGAATTGCCTTAGCGCTGAACGAGGCATTACTATTATTCAATTGCGGATCATTGGGGGCAGGGGGTGGCGGCCGCTCCAAAGAATCCTATAATCTCTCTTAGTTTCTATATAATTTAGGTAGAATATTTATGAAATTGCTACATTTACCCACTTTTCAAAATTATTCAGACTTTATTTTAAGAGAGTAATAGTAAATTTTGTAATGTATTCAACTCTATTTGTATCCTTTTATTGGACATTTAAAAGTGAATAGTGTTACTAGTATTTGGGAAATTGCATTTAAATTACTAATCTATTTTTTTTTTTTTGTTTTGTAAATTGATAATTTTAGACTAAATACGTATTGTACTTTTGCATTACTAAAAATTAAAAATTTCACCTTTGTTGGGTACTTTCTTTTCTAAAAGCTTTTTTGTTAGGATTTTACCCTCAAACTTTTTTTTTTTTAAAGTTGCACTTGATCAGTTTCATGTAAATTAATATTTATCACTCTTCATTTTTATTTACTTAAAAAAACAATGACATATATAAATATTAATTTACCTCATTTCCACATGACAAGGGCTTAACATGTAAATTTATTAATAAATAATTAACTTTTCTATTTAAATTGTTGTCAACATTCATAATTCAAAAATTATTATTTTTTGTCATTCCAAACTATTTAAAAAAATTTAAAGAAATTTAATAAAATATTGAGATAGATTGTTTATACAATATATATATATTTTTGGTGATATTGCTTAAAATATTAAAACATATTGCTAATATTAAATCTTTATTTTTCTAAATAATTTTACTTCAATTTATATTGTCGTCCCATATTAGGGATTAACGCAATACTAAACCTTTTCATTGTTTGATTTGGAAGTCACTAGTTTGAGTAATGAAAACTAATTAATCAAAAATATGAAATAATATTACATACTGTAAATTAAGTAATTAGACTAATCACGAACGCTATCAATAATAGGAAATTTATAAATCAAGTAATCCCTTTATATATTCTCGCCTCCGCAAAAATTATATGTCTGCATCCGTGCTATTAGTCGCTACCCGAAACAACTCCGTCACCATTTTGGTTATTGGATTGTATCGTAACACTCTTCCTGTTTTATCTCCAGTTTGAGTAGCCGTTCCAATATCACTGAAAAATAAGGAACAAATGGGGAAAGTTCAAAAATGTTAGAATTTCCTTTTAGCTACTAGTTAGGAGGTGTTTGGTTTATGGGTATGAGAGGAGGAATGTGAATCAAAGTTAATGATCTTCAAAGATGTTGTTTGGTTGAGTACTATAGGAATCATTTTATGGAAATGAAAGTAGAGTTAGAAAATGCCTACTTTCATTCCCTACTTGTGACATGGGTTTCAAATTAAGTAACTCATTAATATAATAAAACCATTCCTATTTCAAACCAAACAAATAAGGGGGAATGATATAAATTCATACCAATAGTGAAATTTATGATTCTCATTCCGATTCCAATTCCCGATTATAAACCAAACACCTCCTTAGTAATTAATGAAATCATTCCAATGTTTTACACGACAATTGATGCATGACCCTTTACTCATGCACCGTATTGTAAATAATGAACGTAAATTTTTACACAAGTTGTTAGCGCATCTTAAAGAATTGAATTGATACAATTTGACCGGAAATTTTTAGAACAGCATATATGATAGGTTTCTGTATGCCTTCAAAATGTTTGAATTTTGCAACAATTTAGAATCTTTGCATCATACTTTTTTAAAGTGTGAGTTCTCCAAGACCGTTTGGAGGTTCTTCGAGGGGCTTTTTGATCACTATATATGTGACCCATCTCTTCAACATTATTTATCTTCTTGGTGGATCAACTCGCATTCAAGCATGATAGGAGTTTTGCGTAAGTTAATACCTCCAATTGTGTGTTGAACTCTTTGGAAATCAAGGAACAAGATCAAGTATGAAGATATTATTTCCACCCCTCAACAAGTTATTACTCATGTAATAGCTGATTTGAAGCTTGTTTTCCAAGCTTTCCCCGAGAGTGCTCATAATTCAAGTGACATTAATCGGTTATCAAGCAGTTTAATCTCAACTACAATTCGAACTACATCCAAACTTATTTATAAAGTCTCCTGAAAATGTCCTCAGATTGGTTGGACAAAGCTTAACTTGAATGGTTCTTCAAGGCATATTTTTTCATCTTCTTCTGGAGGAGAAATCATTGCATCACGATGATGCAGGCAACATTATATTGGGATTCTTCCATTACTATGGTTCTTGTTTAGTCTTAACAGCTGAGGCTCATGCTTTGCTAGATGGAATTCAGTATTGTATTGTGAAGGAGTTGTTCCAATCGTGTAGTTGCCCTTGAAGTCGATTGTTTGGAAGTTCTTTCTCACCATTTCCATGTTAGGCTTGCCTCATGGAAAGCTGCCCACTAGTGTGTATCGAAATGGAGCTGCCAATTTTTGAATTTTTTCTTCCGTGAAGAAAATGGCCGGTTTCCCGATGAAGGCTTGGAGCTTCTTCAGCGATTGATTCGGAAGATCATGGTCAATAGGTCGTAGTTTACCCATAAGGGCCTCGACAAAAGAAACTGGTCGCCCTTTATCCAAAGGCTGAAGGGCATTTATCCCAGCCATGGCCGAGATGCAAGCTTGGAGTTTGAGTTAGAGTAAGACAGTTGTAGAGAGAATGAGGAGAGATTGATTTCTTTTTTTTACTTGGTTCCAAGCAAATCTGATTTTTCATAGCTTTCTGATTTTTCTTAAAGGTTTGAACTTATTTCTTCTTTTTTTTTGTGTTGAAATTCTTAGATTTGAGCATCTTTAGAAATTGTACAAATTTAATTCTAAATTTAGAATTATTTTAGTGTACATTTTGTTTGTTTCTTGTTTTAAATTAATTCCATTGACTTCGTTTTTTGACTTGGGTGTTGTTTTGAACAGAAAAGGCATCAAAATTCCTAGACATCAATTGCAATTTGTGGAGCATTGTTTGGATAAATCTGTCCAAGCCATAGTTGATAATCATTTACATGCCATCAAATCTAATTTGGATTGTTGTGTTAGCATGCTACATGATTTTCAACATTTCACTTTCATTCAAAATAACTTGGACAACTTTCTTAGATTGGTTAACTTCTTTTTTGAATTTCAAATCTCAAGTAAAGTTAACTTCAAAATTTTCAAATTTTGTCCAAATCAAGTTTTTGTTATGGCGTGATAACTCGTTTGATTTTATTTTATATCGACATGCCACCCAAAATTTTATTTCTTACTTTCAAATTTTGTCCAAGTCAAGTTTTTGTTATGGCGTGATAACTTGTTTGATTTTATTTTATTCGATTGCCACCCAAAATTTTGTTTCTTACTTAGATTTTAAGCAACCTAAGTTGTGTGATTTAGGTCAAGTACTTTGTAAGAATGAAATCGTATAAATTTTACCACAAAAAGCTTTGACTAAAATTTTTGTTTACTGTAATTAACATCCAAGTTGTATCAAAATTAGTGTTTTACCGGCAATTACTAAAATTGTGCTTAACTTGTCAAAACTAAATTATTTTATACTTTGGCATGCACATTTCTTTGTTTGGATAATTACTTTGCAAAACTTTGTTGTTTCACAATAGTGCATGGCTGGAAGACATATCTTCTGCTAGTCTTTAGTCCCATTTGACTAATCTGTGTCTTTCTTATCTAGGTTTAGATTCGAGGACGAATCCTTTTTAGGAGGGAGGGAATGACATGGAGTTTTCTTATACCCGCATAGCCTAAAGATGTGTCAAGATAAGGATCTCTTCATTGCTCGTAGACTAGGGTTTGACAGCTGCATGTCCAACCCTAATGGAAAGATTTGGATACTCTATAATAAAGTTTTTGTCGTCTCAACGTTGGAAAACTCGGACCAGCTCATGCACGTTTCCATTTTCTCTAGCCTTGTTCAAAATGATGTCCTCGCCATTCTCATTTATAAGAAGAGCACAAAATACGAGAGAAGAAGCCTATGGCAAGAGTTCCGTGCTGTGCAATCCTCAAACCCATGGTTGGTGGGGGGGCGATTTCAACGTAATTTCCACATCGGATGAGTATAAAGGTTCCTCATCCTTGGACCTAGAAGCCTTAAAGGAATTCAATGGTTGCCTCCTTGATTGCGAACTAATGAACATTTCATATCAAGGATGCAAATTTACTTGGAGAGGTAATAGGTCTGGCAACTTGGCATGGAAGAGACTTGATAGATATGTTTGCAATCGCGCACTCCTCTCGGACCTTCCAACATATCACGGTAGAACATTTTCCTAAAACTTGTTTGGACCACTCTCCGCTTCTCCTCAAAACGTCAAATGATGTGATGTCAGGGCCAAAATAGTTTCGGTTTCTAAATGCATGGAATAACCACCTAACTTCATGCAGGTTGTAGAAAACAATTGGCAGCTAGATTGTTCGGTCAGCCCGTTTAGAATTTTGCCTCTAAGCTCAAAAGACTCAAGGCGGAATTACGAAATTGGAGTCATAACCATCATTGGTAACATATTTGATAAGCTGAAAAATGCCGAGGAACATGTCAAATAGTGTGAAAATACGTGCTTGCTCAAGCCGACTCAACCCAACCAAATTGCCCTTGCTCATGCACAAGCCCTGCATGCCAAATGCCTTGCCGATGAAGAAAGTTTTTGGAGACAAAAATCAGGTATGAAATGGCTCAAAGAAGGAGACCAAAACTCAAGATTCTTCCACACCTCACTATTCACTAAAAGGCACAAGCTGAGCAAGTCCATTTCAAAGTTAAAGGTGAATGGGACTTGGACTGAGGATAGGCACCGTATTGGAAAGAAGGGCGTAAGCTATTTCAATGATCTTCTAACAGATTCAAATAGCTCAGACATAAGTCAAGCCCTCTTGAACACCATCACGCAAGCAATCACACAAGAACATAATGACACATTGCATGTAGAGCCGTCCAAAAATGAGCTTAATTAAGAAGGCTACATTCGGCCTAAATCCACATGGAGCTGCTGGAATTGATGGCTTTAATGAAGTTTTCTTCACCACCTCTGGGAAATCATACAAAATGATCTTCATAATGCTGTCAGGTTGTTATGTAAGGAGAAGCGCTTCCCAGAGCTTTTACAAGCACACTCATAGCGTTGATCCCAAAAACTATAAACCCTGCCTCTTTTAACGATTTTAGACCCATTAGTCCTTGTACATTTTTTAAGAAAATCTGTACAGAAATATTGGCTAACAAATTATCTTTAGTGCTACCCAAAATTCTCTCTCAGGAGCAGGGTCTGGCTTATGTGCATGGTAGAGACATCACCGGCAACATATTGCTTGTCCAGGAGCTAATTGAGTTCATTAACAGGGAAACTAGAAGAGGTAATATTATTTTCAAGCTTGATTTAGCAAAGACTTTTGACTGTCTCTCTTGGCCTTTCCTTTATGCTGTTACGAAGAAGCTAGGCTTTAGCGACAAATGGAATGCCATTTTGAAGAACGTGCTAGAAAATTGCTGGTTCTCCATTCTCATTAAGGGCTCCCCGAAAGGTTTTTTCAAGTCCACAAGAAGTGTTCGCCAAGTGACCCCCTATCACCTCTCCTTTTCATGATCACAGTGGCGACCTTTCCACGAGGATTAAAAGCTCAATACCAGGCAGGGAAAATATCAGATTATGCACTACCAAGAAAATGCCCACCAATGACTTATCTCTCATTTGCGGATGACATAGTCATCTTCACAAAAGAAGAGGTCAAATCTATCAAAAATCTTATAGCATTCCTCACTCAATTTGAAGCCTTCTTCTGGGCAGCTCATTAACAAGTCCAAAAGATCATCCTTTATGCAAAAAAATGCTCCTTTATCTAGGGTACGGATGATCCAATTCAAAACTGTCTTTCGTGACATCGGTCCCTTGTATTTACATGTTTTGGGTGCCCTATCCAAAAAGCGAAGAAAACAAATGCTCTTTTCCAGCCAAGGCTTGAGAAAATTACCTCTAGATTTGCAGGATGGCAAACAAAATTCCTCTCTTCTGGAGGTAAGCTAATATTCATTAAACATGTTCTTAGTAGCATTCCAATATACTTACTCACAGTGCTTCAACCTCCAAAAACTGTTATTAAGGACTTGGGAAAGCATTTTGCAAACTTCTTCTGGGGTAACTCGGACTCAGAACATAAATACCATTGGGTAGCATGGAAGAAAATATGTAGGCCAATAGCTGCAAATGGTCTTGGAATCATCCCCCTCTCAGACTTGGCCAAAGGACGTGGCATGAAACTATGGTGGAAATTCCGAAAGGTAACTTCCTGTGGTGCACATTCATGCATGCAAGATATTGTCATGCCCATCCAAGCTCAATAAAAGAGGGATGAGGAGATTCATACATATGGAACTGCATGCTTAAAAGCTGTGAGGACGTAGAAACAAGCTTCCTATTCTTGATATGAAACGGACAATCTTCCTTTTGGTTCGATCCTTGGCTATCTATAGGACCCTTATTCCACAAATTTGGCAATGTTTTTTATCCAACCCTAACTATTGCCCAATTATGGAGAATAAATGGCTTGAATCTCTCAATTTTAAGTGATCATTGTTCATCCCTTGAACTAGGAAAACTAAGGCAACTTATTCACAGGTGAACCCTCCAAATGTTCAATGAGCTAGACGAGCTAGTATGGATTCCCTCATCAAATGGCAGATTTTCAATCTCGTCCACCTTACCTTCACAAGTGTCCATTCCCTCACGAAAAATGATATGGGATGAAAGACTATTAGTCAAGATTTCCATCTTCCCGAGGTGCCTACTAAATAGGAAGCTCCCACCTGATGACATAATAATAACCTTTGGAGTTCCTTTGGCTTCAAAATTCCCCTTTTGTAATAATCCAAAAACTTTGGATCACCTTTTCGTCATATGTGAATTCTCCAGCCAAGTTTGGTCCTACTATGAATCATGGCTTGAAGTGGTTTTTCCCCCAACCGCTACTACTTCAGAAAAATTTAACTCTTGTTGGTGGTATAGCCCTCCTTTGGCAAATCTAGCAGGTGTTCAAAAACTTATACCATGTTTGGTAAGCTAGTTTGTATGGAAAGCTCGAAATATGGCAATCTTTGACGGCCTATCCATCACACCTCAATACACTATCATAAACATATGTTCCCATTTACGAAACATCTCCACCATTCATCCATGTTATAGGGCTGGAGTATCTGATGACACCCTCTTAAGGTAGCACCTTTGTTATCAAATACTCACCACACAACCGAGGAAAGCATTGGCAGTCAAGTAGATTCCTCCACCGTATGGGAATGTACTTTCCAGTATTCAAACTCAATGTTGATGGAGTCTCAAAAGGAAATATGAGACTTGTAGCTGGGCATAGAGTCATTGGAGGCCATCATGGATACCTCATCAAGGCATTTAGTAAGAATTACAACCTTCAATCAAATTTGCAAGCTAAAGCGTCCTCCTTAGTTGATGGCCTTAAACTTTGTGCAATATTGCAGCTCACGGCAGTGGAAGTGGAACTAGATAACCTTACCTTAGTCAACATAATAAAGGGTCGATCAAAGCCAACATGGAACACTGATCAACAATGGCAATTCATTAAAGCTTTCACAATTAAGTAGCGGATAGGCTAGAAAATGAGGGCATAATTAATTCTTCCTTTCTAGAGTATAACCAAGACTCTATTCAAGGATTTATGTGCTTGGATGCTCAAGGTTTCCCCTACATTAGGCATTGTAAAGTATGTTTGTTAAATAAATTTCACCTGATTTGGGTGATTGCTCAAAAAAAAAAAAATGGCCCATTTAGCCTAAATTTTGGGACAAAAGTACTTATGGCTGAACCCTAGCAGTACCTTTTTAAGAGTTTTTTAGCTAGTTTGTAGGACTTTATTAAGCCTATAAATAGACATCATCATATGGACGAATTTTACAGCATATGTTTGTCAATAATATTTGTCTTTTTCATGAGGAAAAGGTCTTTCTTTTAGTCTTTGGATTAGGACTTTGTTGGAATCATCATTTGAGCAATGGTGATTGTTCTAACCGACTTATAGATTTGGTTCTTTCCTGAATCATATAGGCAACGGGTCAATTCTAGCTTCAAATCTTGTTAAAAGTTGGGTTCTTGTCACGTTATATACAACGGTTTGAATTTTTTCTTGATTCTTGTGCATTCTTTTTGCTCTTGTTTGCACATGTTCCCTATCCAAATTTTTGTTACCAACTTTTGAGTTGATCTTTGGGATTTTGGTGCCATATTGAATTGCTGGGTTTTATGGCCTCAAGTTAATTGAGCTCGGGGTTCGCATCAGATTGGTATCAGAGCTAGATAACATCAATCAATTATGATCAGTTATGTTTATTGTCATTTTTAATTTTTCAGATTTTCTTTCAAAGAAATTCATATCTTAGGTTCATCGTTATTGTTTACATACTGTTCATCATTACAGTATCGTTCTTGTTCACCGTTACTGTTCATCCCAAAAAAAAAAAAACATTCCTTATTCATTCTTGTCTTGTTTTTGATCTTATGCCTTGTTCTTCTTGTGCCATACCATGATTCTTGATTATTATTCAGTCTTGGATGTTTGTTACTTTCGTGTTTTATTGATAAAAAAGAAATTTCCAGTGATATTGTTGTTTCTTTGTTATTGCTCTTCATTGTTCTCTTTGTTGTTGCTGCTACAAAAAAAATATTTTCTTAGCCAAATTAAAAAAAAAAAAAAGAAGTGTTCTTGGCCGAATTGAAATAATAAAGAGAGAAAAAAATTGTTTGGCCAAAAAGTGAAAAAAAAAAAAACATGAAAAAAAGGGAAGAAGAAGAATCGGCTATAGACAAGGAGGACAAAAAATTCATCATTAGGGTTTGCATATTTGGTTTCTTATGTTTATATTGGCAATTATTTGTTTATTTCCTGATCTAAAAAGGTTTTGGCTTCTTACTGTTTCCTACTTGTGTTTGTTTTTCCTTATTCCAATTCTAATTATACTTGGTTTCCTTATTCTAATCCTATTTGGAATTAGTTTCCTGTCCTAATCATATTTGGAATTAGTTTCTAATCCTAATCCTTATCGGATTTGATAAACCCTGGAAGAGTAGGTAAGGAATAATATATGGAGGTAACATTTAGAAGTGGTAAACCATTAGGATTCAAAGACCATAATGCTAAGAACAAAGATAAAATCCAACTGGTGGTGAAAGTGATGTAAGTTCAGAATCAGTTTCATATGAAGCTAATCTAGCTAGTGAAGCGGTACTTCTAAAGGTGCCATTTCCTCGAAGATTACAAAAACAGAAGATAGATGGCCTATTCAAGAAGTTCTTAGAGATTTTCAAGAAGTTTCACAAGGGTGAATACCCAATGGTTGCCAAAACCATGATTTTAAATCAAAATTTGAAAACCATGCAGGTTTAAGATTTGAAAATAGAGTATATCTATTTGGGAGAGGAAATTTGCTATTTGGAGAAAATGATTTAACGGCCGGTAATTTATTACAAGTATTAGCAAGGAGTTTTGTGAAGTATTTTTAATTGAAAATACCATTTTGAATATCTTTCGGATTGTCTACTGATGATTCATTGGTAGGCGTAGGGTTTGAAATGAGGTAGGGCTTCATTTGTTCATGTTTTTTGTGCAACCACCTAGTTGGTGGGGGTATTCCCTTTTTTTTAATAAGAAGAGAAAAGATACATGGATGCTTGCGTGAAGCTTGACCCTCCAGCAATGAGAAAATGAATTCAAAGACAAACCCTTTGAATTCTAACGAGTTGTGAAATCTAGAATATCTAAATTCCTCTATTTCTTTGAAACGTTCCCATCTGATTTAGAACTAACATGGAGATGGTGGTTTGGAGGATAGCCTGGTTCATCATTGCTCTTGGCATATTGTAAGTTCTCTTACATATGCCTTGCATTTTTTAAGTGAGAATAGCTAATTCTTTAATTGGGTATACCTCCCGCCCTTGAGGAGATTCATTATCTAAAAAATAACAAGTTTGTTATGCTTACACCTTATCATTGGTATGATGGAATCATCAATCGGTTTGAGCTTTGAGTGTTGAGAAGCAAGTAGATTGAACTTGAGTGAATCTTTCTTTGAGCCAATTTCTTTGCTACCCAAAAAAGCTTTTGTCCTATTCGTATTAATTGGTGTGGTCGAGTTGGACAGCTACTGGACATTTGGCGCTAGTTCTAACATTCGTAGGCTGTCTTCCTTTATAATTTTTGAGGGAGAAGGTTTCTTGCTACTTGAAAGTAATACAATTTCCTTGAATGTTGGCTTATCTGTGGCTGAGAGATACTGCAAAATTTGGATATGAGGAATGTCCGAATCATCCATGGATTTGTTGTCTTAAATTTGAAAATGAGAAGTGCAATGCCCTAGGCTGGTTTGTTGGGATGGGATTAACATTTGAATTAGTCAACTCCTTGCTAACTAAATCTATTGTCACTAGCAGATTTTCCACCAAGGTTGTTTGCTCAATCCCTTCAATTAAGGAATTTGAAATTTGAAGTCCCGGATTCGTGGAGATGCTCAACAATTTTAGCCACCCATAGAGGTGATGGTTTCAACTCTCTTACTGGTGGCTCCTCCACTTGGACCGTGATGTGGTCTTGTTCTACTAGTGGCGTTGAAATTTGAACAGCCAATTTTTGTGGAGCTGTTGTAACTATCTCCTCAACTCTTGGAATGGGTGGCTCTTCCACTTGTTTGGTCTTGGCTGGTGGCACCACCTCTTTTGGCTGGTGGCGCCACCTCTTGTGGCTGGTGGTTGTAATCAACTTGTTGGTTATCTTCTGCTAGTGGCATGTCCTCTGCTGGCTTGTCCTTTGCAACACCTGAAGGACCAGCTTCATGATGCTTAACTGGTGTCCAATGAGGTACAATTGAATTTTCTTTTTTGAATGGTTGTTTTTTGTGGCCAAGGGATCCATTGGCATAGATTGTGCATTGCCTAGCCTGCAATCTACCAAGGCATGGCCAATTTTGCTGCATTTTGTGCAATAGAGTGGAAGCTCTTTGTAGCTTATTTTTTGTCATTTTCCATTATCCCTTACCACTAACCACACATAGGAAGGAAGGTGGCAAAGAGGTCAGCCTCCACGCATACCTTGGTAGTGTTTAGATGGGTGAAATTCTCCGTGACCGTATCCAATTTGAAGGGGGTCCCACTACTTGTGAAAGGCTAAAAACTAAATGTTTGTTGAAGAAAATTGCTGGAAGGCCATCAGATGTGATCCATATAGGCACAATAGAAGGTTCAACATCTGGGGTAAACAAAGGGTGCTATTTTGGAATCTGCATGTAAAACCCATTGATAAACCACACATTTTTAAGCCAGCAACGAAGGTAATCTTTCACCAATGAAAACAGATAAGAACACTTTTGTAACGTGAATTGCTAAAAAATAAATTGTAAAATTGCCCTTAAAGCCAATTGTATTAAAACTCTTCCTTAGAGTCTCCATGTTGGGTTTCGCTTGTTCATATGGGTTTAGAATGTATGGCAAAGGATTTGGTTCTTTTATTATCATTTAAATCTTAATAATGTGTTCAAATGAGTTCCTATGAAAATAATTACTTGTTTTATGTGATAATACATGGGCATGGTAAGAAACAAGGAAGAAATAAGGCTTGCTTGCATGAAAATGCGTATTGCAATAGCCAATAGTAAAGAGCAATAAGTTCCAATAAGTGGAAAAAGTCCACAATGTTAACAAATAGCCATAAATGAAGGTTTGAATAGTTTTCTTTTTTAAGCAAGCACCCGACCAGGTGATGAATTTATTTGAAATCATCAAGTTTTACAATGGCAAATGTAAGCCTCTAACATCCAAGATCAACAATCTTTTTATAGGATAAGGAATTGTGTCTTGGTTATACTCAACATAGGTAGAATTTCTTGTGTACTACCCTCATTTGCTAAACATCAGCAATTTGATTTGCCTCTCTAAAAACATGTGTAAATAAAAAATTCCTACCACATAAGAACCCCTTAATGAATTGAAATTGTGTATCAATGCTACATGATGGTGCAGTTCCAATCCAAAATGTTGACTAGAATCAATGAATCAATCTCTATGTCTACTGCTTGTAACTGCAACTTGCCACACATCTTAAGTCCATCCACAGGTGCCATTGCCTCGGCTTGCGAGTTGATTTGCTGGTTACAACAGTTGGAGAAAGCCTTGATAAGTTGTCCATTGTGATCTCTAAGAATTCCACCTCCAACTGCCTTACCCGGATTACTTTGGAAGCACCATCAACTTTCAATTTCAACAAGCTGAGAGGAGGACTCTCCCATTTAATGGCCAATGCTTTCCTCAGTTTATTTGAATCAACTGACTACAAGTGCCTCTTGAGAGCAAAAGGGCAATAGCTTCACTATCCTTGTAAAAGGATAAATAGATGACTCTCTAGACAAAATATCTTTCAAATAAGAGCAAATCTCAACAATGATCCGAGTTGCACTAATTGCCACTCCTTCAAAGATTACCCTGTTTCTTGCTTTCCATACAAACCAGCAAAATTATACATGGGAGGATTTGTGGATTGCACCAATTGTAGCCAAAGGAGGATACGCCAACCACCAAGAGTTTAGTTTGTCCAGAATAAGAGTTGATGGAGGAAACGTCAACTCTAGCCAAGCTTAAAAAAAACTCCGAATTTTCTTTGTTATTTCACAAACCACATATAAATGATAAATAGATTTCCTATTATCACAAAAGTTGCACTTGGAGGCTAATGAAAAGCTAATCTTGGATAGTATATCATCTAGTGGAAGCCATTTGTTCAACAACATCCACATAAGATGGAAATTTTCAGTCTCATCCCAAATCATTTTCCTGGAGATTGAGAAAGAACCCTTGGCTATTAGGTTCTAAATGAGTTGGTTTAGTTCATCTTTCAAGAAAATTTCCCTCTCCTGTCATATTCAAGGATTTTACCAATTTTCTAGTTCTTCATTGGAATATCTTCTATCTTGTAAGGAAAGGTCCCAACCTTCCACACTTGCACCACTGTGAGATGACCATCACAGACTTGCTCCACCATCTGACAAAAAGGCCCTTGTTCAATCCAAGGATCAAATAGGAAAGAACAGTGAGCATTCTTTATCAAGTACAAGCATGCTTTTCTACTTCTCTTCGAGCCCTCAACATCCAAGGATCAAACAGGCCCTTGTTCAATCCAAGGATCAAACAGGAAAGAACAGTGAGCATTCTTTATCGAGTATAAGACATGCTTTTCCAGTTCTCTTCAAGCCCTCAACATCCTTTTTGATGTAAATGAATCTCTAAGTGACTCTTTGACTAAAAAAGGGCGATATAGCTTGTAAGATATATACCTTGGAGAAAGGTGCACCACAATGATTGATCTTTGCAAAATTTCCACCATGGTTCGAGAGTAAAGCTTTTCACCACATCCGACAGAGATGAAATCAAACTCAAGACCATTTGAAGATGTTGGTTAACATATAGTGGCCCAAGAAACCCAATGGTGCTTAAGAACACCTTTCGAAGCTCCCAAAAAAAGTTTACAAATTGCCTCTCCAACTCCTTGAGAACGAAATTTGGAGGAGAAAGAATCGCCAAGAGAAAGATAGGAATGCTACTAAGGACATGTTCGATAAAAATAAGCTAACCTCCATGGGATAGAAACTGAGTTTGCCATCCATGAATGCAAGATGCCATCTTCTCTATTAATGGCTGGAGAAGAGATTTCTGCTTTTTAGCTTTTTGGATTGGGCAACCCAAGTAGATGAATGGTAAGGATTTCTTGACAAACCCTATCTTAGGTTGGATCATTCAAATCTGAGATAATGAGGCCTATTTAGATAAGTAGAATGAGCTTTTTGACTTACTAAAAAGCTGCCCTAATGACCTCTCAAATTGAGAGAGAAAGACTATAAGATTTTTGGTAGAAGTGGATTCTCTCTTTGTGAAAATAAAACAATATCATCCGCAAAAAGTCAAATGGGAGATGATTGGGCAATATCTCGATCGGACAAAATTTGAAATTTTCCCCAAGAGATATTGAGTTTTTACTCCACGTTAAAAAGTTTCCAGCATGATTATGAAGAGAAAGGGTGATAATGGGTCCCCTTTCAAACCTCTCTAGATGATTTGAAGAACTGCTTCGTACCCCATTGATGAGAATAGAGAACCAACAATCCTCCAAGGCATTCCACATTAAAAAAAAAATTCCATTATTCAACAATCCGAGCTTGCTCAAAATTGCGTACAGAAAGGGCCAAGAAAGCATATCAAATGCTTTAGTAAAGTCAAGTTTAATGATCATATTTCCTCTTCTTGTTTTTCAGTCTATAAAGTCTATCATCTGCTGAACAAATAAAATGTTGTCTATAATTTCTCTCCCATGGACATAAGCTTAGGGGAAATAATCTTTGGCAAAATAGAAGAAAGTCTATTAGCCAAAATTTTTGTACAAACTTTATTAAGAAATAAAGTGCAAAGACTAATAGGCCTTAAGTCATTGAAAGATGAGGGGTTAGCTGCTTTTGGGATTAATGTAATAAGGGTGCTCACAAACATTCTTGGCAATCTTACTTCCTTCAAGAAGTCCCTTGCTACATGAAAGAGATCTTGCTGGATGATATCCCAACAAGTGATGAAAAACATCCCGTTATAGCTAACAATTCCAGTAGCCCCATCCGGATTTAGAGAGCAAACAGCATCCTTCAATTCCTTTGTTGAAAATTCATAAAGTAAAAACTGGTTGTCCTTGTTGAACATTAGTTCTGTGAGATTATCTAGCAAAGATTGTTCTATAGCTATGGGGTCATTGCAAGACAAAAGTCCCTGGAAGAAGTTAACTCATGTAGCCTCAATTAGTTGCATGTCTTCTGTCCAGACTCCATCAACCTTTATCTTTGAAATACTCAATCTTTGTCTCTTGGCCATGAGAGTAGAATGGAAGAATTTAGAGTTTTGGTCACCCCCTTTAGAGGTCAACCATTTCATCCCCGCTTTTTTCTTCCAAAAAGTTTCTTCCTTTGCAAGGCGTTTAGTGTGGAGAGCTTGTGCTTAAGCCAAAGCTATTTGATTACTTTGATTTTGTTGTTGCATAAAAAACTTCTTCCTTGTGCTTGACATTTCGTTCAGTTTTCTTTACTTTGGTGAAGACATTTTAAAAACTATATGACTCTAATTTCTCATCTCTGCCTTCAATCTTTTAAGCTTGAAAGCTAGAATAAAGAAGGGAGATCCATAAAAATGTTTACTCCACTTGTTTAAAAACTTAAATGGCTTCAGACCTGATGTGATCACATTGGACACTTTGAGAAGAAGTGGAGAATGATCAGAGCATGTTTTTAGAATATGCTCCACACTACTGTGCTAGAAGGCCATGACAAAACAATTGTTGCACAAATATCTATCTAGCCGCTTCCATACAACATTTCCGAACCTATTACCAGCCATGTATATTTGCATCCTTGAAATGCCAAATCCATCAAGTGCCACAATCATGGAGACATTCATTGAATTCCCTCATAGCATCAAGGTCTAAAGAACAAGAACCTTTATATTCAACCGAGCTGGAAATGACATTAAAGTCTCCACCTACTAGCCATGCAGATTGGGGTTGAATGGCTCGAAGAGCCTTCCATAGGCTCCGTCTTTACATTTTTGTACACTTAGCATATATGAAAAAGGCCGCCACATCTATGTGAAAAGAACTAGAGGAAATAGATACGTGGAATAATTGATCAGAAACAAAAAGGGAGCTAATACAAATTCATTATTCCATAATACCCAAATTTTGCCATTATATTTCGATTCACGGCTATCAAATCCTAATTTTTGGGCGAATAAACTAATCCCTTCTTTGTCCACCATTGGTTCCATTAAAGCAAGAATTTTTGTTTTTTGTTGGTTAACCAACAACTTTAGTGTATGAATGGAGGGTTTATTGACTATCCCCCTTATGTTCTATACAATGATGCTATCCATTTAAAATAGGAGATGTAACTGGGGAGCTGGGAGGAAGGTTTGGTAGAAAACCTTGCTCCCATTGCCCTTGGCACATTGTAAATTCATTTACGCCTGCCTTTCTTTTTGGATGTGGACTTACCTTCTGGTTGTGGTTTGGAAAGCTGATGAATAGTTGACATTGCATGTTTTGTATAGATTCACTGTCTGAAAAGTACCATGGCAGCTCCTCCAAAATTCTTGCATGAGAAATGAACAAATCATCCATGGATGCATTGTTTCAAATTTAAATTAGAGAGGTGGCTGGTTAATGTGTTAACTCTTTTAAACAATTCAACTCTCTTCCAACTGAATCTGTTGGAATCTCTTTCTCATTCAAATTTGATTTCTTCAACCCATCTTCTGAGGGATTCGAATTTTGAATGTCTGGATTTGTAGGAGATTTTGTTACTGTGTCTTCCAGCTTTGGAGATGGAGATGGAGAATAGTCCACCCCCATCCCCAACCCCACCGTATCAACCACGGGTTTTGCCACCACTTGCGTATATTATTGTGTTTCTGATTGCAATGGCATTTCATGGGTTTGTTCACAAATCAAAGTGTCCCCTGATGGCTTTTCCTTATCCACTCTTGAGGGGACCAGCTTCATTTTTCTTGATTGGTTTCCATGGAAATTTATCTTTGTCCTTATGTTGTTGAGGTTTGGATGGGGCCGAAGAGTCATCTTGCTTCTTAGAGGACTCAGGAACTCCTACCAAACACTCAGCTAGGTTGTGACCGAGTTTATTGCATTTTGTACAATAACGTGGAATCTATTCATAGAAATTTTTTTTCCCTTTGACATTTTCTCCTACTCCTAGCCAAACCCCAGTAGGGAGAGTAGCCAAAAGATCCACTTCCACACAGGCCTTGGCCGTATTAAGATGGGTGATATTTTTAGTAGCCATGTCTAGCTTAAGAGGGTGCTAACTACTTGAGCAAGGCTGAAAATGGAGTGCTTCCCGAAAAAAAAATAGCAGGTAATCCTTCTAGGGTAATCCAAATAGGCACAATGCAGGAGGGTTCAATGTTTGGGGTATAAAGGGAGTACCATTTAAGAACACGCATGGAGAAATGGTGAGCGCAAAATGAAGCTGCTACAGAGTTGCAATGCTGTCGTAAGTACCCAAAATTAACAACTCTAATGTAGTAGTGGTGAGTCCAGTTCATCCCATAGAGAACTGGGGTTTATCTTCGTGCTAATGGAACAAGGGGAGTTTTGAATGCTTTTTAACGAAAATTAAAATAGTAAAATAACTAGGGAGAATTCGATTAAGAGCAATCTTGGTTTCGGTCATATCCACCATGGCAATTTCACTAGTCGATCACGGACACACAAAATAATTCAATTCTATATCAAGAACTAATTGAAAAATTAACTCGAACGAATACCAATTCAAAGTTGATTCTTATTTCTTTCTAAAGTTGGTTAATTTTCAACACGCGATCCAATTAACTCTAACTATTAATTTAACCCAGACAAGCGCCAAAGATTAATTTAATACAAGCTTTAAAATCAACAACAGAACAATTAGGCTAATTAATCATAAACACACGCGGTTATGCCAATTAGATGATTAATTTCCCTAAATTCAATAACTCAAATAGAGTAATTATCAAATTTTGTTGCTTCATAGATTGAATTAAGCACACGCGGTAAATTAATTCTAATGACTTAATATTCTGTAGCAATAATAAGTTAAAAAGAACAACCATAAATTTATTCACAGAAAAATAATCAATACATGACAAATAATTGAATAAATTCAAGCACAAGAAGTCTCACAACTTTGTAGAATTGACCATGGCTTCAAATCCCTCTACCAAGAAAACGGTTTAGGCACAAAGTGCCATGAAAGAATAAAGAGGAATTTCTCTGCTAAAACCATAGCCAACAAAAAAATAAAAGTGTCGATCCCTTTTTCTCACCTTACTTGGGGTATTTATAATGAGTATTTAGGGTACAAATAATGCCCACAGATAATAACGTGAAATCGGGTGAAAAAGAGTCCAACCGGCCGAAGAAATACTATCACAAAACTAAAAAACACGCTTCTGTTGCTCCCCGCGCACATGCGCTGAGGTCCTCAGGCGCATATGCGTGCGAGGCAGTAAGTTCCAGGCATGTGTTCTACTCCATGCACATGCACTGAGATCCTAGCGCGCATGTGCAAGCGAGCTGCTTCTGGAATTTAAGCTTCTGGATGCAGCGCACATGCGCTGCACAGCTCTAGCACATGCGCTGGAGTTGTTCCAGCGCATGTGCGCTGGCTTCCTCCACTGTGTTCCACATTTGGCTTCAATTTTCACCTTGATTATTCAGTTATTTGAGAAAGTGTAAAACATAAAAGTTTTAGATCTATCCCTTAGCTTTCCAATGCATCTTGAATCACCTCAATCAGAGATCAGGATCAAAAGTTATGCTTGAAATACAAAATAGTGTCTGGAATAATTTCGTACTCGTGCACGTCTCGTAGTACAGTAGTTTCTTTCACCGTTTTGCATCATTTTCAACTCTTTTTCACTGTAACCGTACAAAAAGATTGAGAAAAACCAAATTAAGCTCAATAATAACTCAATTCTTGCTTACAACACATAAAAGCGTGGTAATTGACACATAAAACATAGTACAATTATGAACTTATCAAATTACCCCACACTTAGCCTTTGATCGTCCTCGATCAAATATAAAATTAAAACATTTAATTTCAATAAAATTCTACTCAACATATTCCTTCAAATATTCACATAAATAATCAATAACCAATCCAGAAATCAGAGTAGTCTATGAACCCAAGAGCTCAAATGCTAATAAAAACCAAAACATGAAATTTGTGTGTATGTGTGTATAGCCATTCAAAAACTTAGATTTGAAAATATCTAGATTAAATTATGAAGACCCTCAAAATTTTTCTAAACACCTCATAGCTCACTCTTCTTACACCCCTCCACTAATCTAGACAACCGATTCAATTCAAATTTAGATAGGACTTTTAGTTCGAAATATAGGTTTGGGTATTTGTTAGCAAAAGAAGGGAAAGAATATTCTTAGCAAATAAGAACAAGAGCTTTATAGTAATGACGGCCGTACATTAAAATAGAACTTCTCTTCACATGCAGAATATCAAACATTCACAACCCCACACTTGAGTAACAAACACCCATTAAGAATTCGAAACAACCAAACATGCCAACCTCTCTCGAACATATATACATTACATCATCATTTTTTTTTCTATGTCCGCTCACAGTACGGGTACCAGTGGTAGGCACTACCCGCAACATATAAACACGTAGGTACCAGTGATGGGCACTACCTGCAAATACAGGTACCAGTGATAGGCACTACCTGTAAATATCAAGAATATGCAAGTACTAGTGATGGGCACTACCTGCATATTCGGAACTTCCATATTCATTCTTTTTTTTTTTCAACAATTTTTTCCAATACCCCATTTCGTAACAAAAATGTACATCACTCACTTCTCACAAACTTCCACCCTTATATCCCCTTAACAGATGATGTGCACCATAAAGTTCTTAAAGGGAATAATTTAGGATAAAACAATAGAAATATTAAGCTCCATAAGGGTAGGTAAATGAGTTTATGTGAAAGAAGGTGAATGATATTTCTTTTCACAAGAATAAGGCTCAAATAAGGTACTTAGAAATAAATTGTTAAAATGGTTGGCTAGAAAGGCTTATCAAACAAAAAAGCACTACCTTAATTTTAAAAGTAAATCAAGTCGTCCAAGAATTAGCTTCGAAAATGTAATAAAGCAAGTTTTTGGGATGCAACATAATTGAGTACTTAAATTTCTCTAAATATCCCAAATCAAAAATTAAAGTATGGCTTAGTGCTCAAAAATCTTGAAAATCATGAATGGAAAATATTAACACTGACTACTCATTCTTGCATGGTTCAATTAATGATTATCATGCAGACAAATGGAGAAAATATGTTAAGCAAAAATTTTTGAAAATTTCTAAAAATGGTCAATTTATCCACAAAATTGTCAAAAATTTCGACAAGCTCTCAGATCAAAGGAAAAGTTAAAATAGTGCAAGCAGCAAAATTGAGCAAAATATACCAAACAACTTAAAAATCCAAATAACTTCCCCACCCCACACTTAAAAATAAGCATTGTCCTCAATGCAAAAAAAATAAAAGCATAAAATGGAAAAAATAAAGCTTCTCTAGATTTAATTCGCGTTTGGAGCAGTATCCGCTCTAAATAACCCCTTGTCGCGAAAGAAAGCTGGATAACACTAAACAAAACAAAACAAAACAAATAAATAATTCCCTTGAGATAATAAGAAAACAAGAATATGGTAGAAAATAATCCTACAATAATCAAGAAGACTTACTCCCTTAAGGGAATACATAACCAAAATAACGAAAAGAAACCTAATTAAAAGTAAGTTAACCAACTAAAATAAAACCTAACCAACGAAAATAAATGTCGAATAAAAGAACAAAGAAAATTGTCTAGGAAATCAATGCAATAACTATCAACAAAAATGGCCCAACAGATAGGACATAAAAACTCAAGGTGCATGGGGCCCCAAACTCCTGCAGAAAAGGTGGAAAGAGTGGGAATGTTGAAGGGTCCTCACCCCGCTTTCTGGCCATCTGACGAGCCTCCATTTTCTGTTGCCACGTAAACTGATAGTCCATAAATGAATCAAAATGGTGGCTCATTCGCTGTTGTTCAGCCAAGATCTGATGTAGAAGGTCCTCCTGAGACTGTGGAGGAGCAGACACTGGCTCATCATCCGAATCATCGGCTTCCTCCACTTGTGATGTAGAAGCTTGGGCTCTAGTACGTTTAACCGAACCCCGTATACCTTCCATTGCAATCATCTAGCCTGGCCTCAATTTTTCTTCAGAAGGCTCAATCGGCACCCCACTTTTCAAGCATAGTGTCGTAATCAGATAGGGAAACCACAATCTCGGTTGCCTACTAGTAGCGGAGTAACAAATTTGTTGATATATGAGCTGACCCACACCAATGGCTTTTCTAGTAGCAATGCAATATAGCAATATAGCATAGTGACATGGGTAAGATGGTTTACCGCTTGTAAAAGGCGGCCACAAATGCATTTAAACCAGACAAACCATGCTGGATTAAGTTTATTCACGTGGAAATGCCGAGCCGTCCTGCCATCCGCTATAAAGGTCCAATCCATATCCCCGTCACAAAGAACACTGGCGAACTGCTGAAGCTCTACATTGGCATTACGGGTGTTAGGCCATTCATCATTACGAACACGAGTGACCTTCAAAATTTGATTAATTTCATTGGCAGAGATATCTACTTCCTTCTCCCGTACATATACCCTGGTGGAGCTATAATGATCAAAGTTAGAATAGAACTCACACATCACCGGAAGGACGGCATCGATGGGAGTTGAAGTTAGAAGCTCCCATCCACGATTGCAAATAGTTAACTTTATTTCTGGCACCCCTGCCAACGAAACTTGAATGCCCCTTTCCTTTATTACAGCCCGTTTAGAGATGTTATCATCATACTTTTGTTTGGTAGCCACCGTTAAGAAACGTAAACCGCCACCAACCCTTGATTGTGTATTGATGGAGCCTCGGATGATGAAGATTCTCCGGTACCCTTGCCTGTGGCTGTTTTCTTGGCTGCTCTTCCCATTCCTATAAAACATAAACAAGCATCATAATTCCCAAACAACAAACAACACCCCACACTTACATAAAAGGCCAATCCCCCAAATCATAAGTCTTAGATTACACACGAAAATTCAAACAAAATAATGCCTAAAACTAAGACTTATATATAATGCATGAACATTCTTATGCATGAAAACCAATTAGACAGAATTCACATGGCATAATCAGTGGCCTAGGGATTAAATTCATGCATCAATGCCTTGTGTTTGAACATTTTTATTCATTGAGACATATTATCAAACACATGGCATGCATAAAGAAAGAAGAAATTTGTGGGTATATTATGAACATGCAATCCATCCTCAATCAAAATCCCAACAACAATCACACCAAATTTATGTTTTAAGATCAATCCCTATGAAATTCATCAATTCAAAGCATAAAAAGACTCTAGATATTGCTTGAAAATTAATTGAAATCCATAAAAAAAATTGTAGAAAGAAAGAGAAATTCATACCTTTATTTGATTGTCCTTGAAACAAGAAGAAATGTGGGTGTAAAATTGATGGAATTGGGGTGGTTTTTGAAGAACTAAAAGTGGGGGATTTTGGGGTTTTGAGAGGAAGTTGAAATAGAAGAGGAATGTGAAGAATGAGGGAATAAGGAACGGTTGCTCTCTTGGATCTCCTTACGCGCACATGCGCAGCTTGCTCTGCTCGCATGTGAGCGCGAGGCAGGGACTCTGATGGATTATCGACTATGAGCACATGCGTGGAGCTTCGAGTGTGAATGTACGCACGAGGCAGAGGGCCAATTTTAACAAGGTGGTTCAGCGCACATGCGCAGATCCTTAAGCGCGCATGTGCGCTGAAGGCAGAATAAAAATTACACTTTTTTTTTTTCAGAACATTCGTAAGACACTCATAAAATGTAAACCCATCAAGGATCTCTTTTATCATTTAAGCTTCTGATTGTCAGATATTGCAATTGATTTCCCAATTAACAACAAAACTAAAATCTGAATCCTTAAAATGGAAATAAGTAAAAATAAAGTTGCAAAAATTAAATAATAGAATAAAATTGACATGGGTTGCCTCCCATGCAGCACCTTTGTTTACTGTCGTTGGCTCGACTTGATGTTTGTTTACCAATCAATCAAGTTACTCCCATGTGGAGGAGTCCAAGAATCTTCCGCTTCATTATTCTCAAAAATGATGGATTGATTCTCCTTTGCTCTTGAAGGCCCCGAACAAGTTGCTCTTCTTGCGACTTGCTAAGTTGACTTGAGATTATCAACCTCTCCTTATCCTTCAAAAATATGTACTTAAGATGACTAGGAAGGCGATTATAATCTGGAATGGTTCCTTGCATAACAGATAACTTCAATTTCTCATTAGAAAGTGGAAAAGCGTTAGGACTTCTATTACTTGTTTGTTGCAACAAGTCCCTATTCTTTTCCTTAAGATGTTCTTACGGTTATTGTCCACCTCCTGATTATCGGTATGTTCATGAATTTCCTATATTGGAGGCTTATACACATCAATTATAGAAACAAGTTTAGTATGGTCAGATGGATCAACATCATCATAAATGCTAAAGTTAACAATTTTATCTCCAAATTCCATACTAAGATTGCCTTTAAGAACATCTATCTTAGTTTGGGAAGTAGTTAGAAATGGTCTTCCTAACAAAATAGGAGCATTAGAATCACCTTGTTCCATTTTTAACACATAAAAATCAGCAGCAAAAACCAAACTTCCCCTTGAACTAATATATCCTCTACAATTCCCTTAGGATAGGCTAAAGATCTATCAACCAACTGAATTACTATACCAGTTTTATTCAATGGTCCAATTTTCAATGCATCATACACAGAATATGGCATTACAGTAATAGATGCACCTAAATCCAGCATGGCCTTTTCCAAGTGTGCATTGCCTATCTTGCAAGGAACAGAGAACATACCTGGGTCCTTACACTTTTTGGGTATATCAGGGATTTTTGAATTATTGATGAAACATTTCTCCCCACCTCTACCTTTCTAACTTTCATCTCTTTTTGCTTTCTCTTATGGGAACACAACTCCTTCAAAAACTTAGCATAGTGAAGTATTTGTTTAATAGCATCTAATAAGGGAATAGTTACCTCACACTTACGAAAAGTCTCGTATAGCTCTTTGTCGGGATCCTCTTTCGAAAACTCTTTCAATGCCTCGGGGAATGGGGGTTTGGGCTTATCTTCGGTCCATACATGTACACTTTTATCTTCACTGCTGCTACTTTTCTTCTCACATGGTTCAACCTCTTTTTCGACTGTGGTCTTCTTCTTCTCAGCCTCCGTATGTTCAGGAACTATTTTCCGCTGCACATCAACCTCTTTACCACTCCTTAATGTAATTGCGCTCACATTCTCCTTGGGGTTGATGATAGTTTGAGACGGCAACTTCCCGAAGATCTGCGCTTCCAACCTACTAATTACAGTAGCCATTTGTCCCATTTGCATAAATGTTGCAATTGTTGGATACTGGCCTTTGTATCCTGCTGGAATTGAATAGTATTTTTAGTTAAAATATCCAGCCTTTTCTCTAAAGACTTACCTGATTGATTATTCAGATTTGATTGTTGTCTTTGAGCAAAGGATGGCCTCTAAGGTTGGAAGTTCTGCCGATTTTGTTGAGGCTGATTTTGGGCTTGGTTCCCGTATCCCAAGTTAGGATGATCCCTCCATCCAGGATTGTAAGTGTTTGAGTAAGGATCATAACTTTGTCGTGGCTGCCCTGGGAATCCTCCGGCTGCGTTTACATACTCTTGACCTTCATCTTGTAATGTGGGACACAAATCTATTGAGTGTCCCTCATTTGAGCAGATACCACATGGTTGTGCAGTTGGTGCGGTACCTGAAGTCAACTGTCGAACAAAAGAGGTTAAACTAGCCATTTGTTGTTCTAATGAAGAAACATTTACCTCATTTACACGCTTGAGAGGTTGATCACGTCATGTCCCAAACTTTTGAGCCATAACGAGCAACGAGCGGCCATATTCGATATAAGCTCACACACAGCGTCTATGGTCAAATTGTCTAACGCCCCTCCACTTGCTGCATCGACCATGTTCCTTTCATTAGGCAACAACCCTTTATAAAAATATTAACTATGTAAGGAGTCACTTATTTGATGATGCGGACAACTTGCACACAGTTTCTTGAAGCGCTCCCAATACTCGTACAAAGATTCTTCATTGAACTGCCTTATTCTACAAATTTTTTTTCGAATATTTGTAGTTCGAGAAGCTGGAAAGTACTTAGCCAAGAATAGCCTATTCATTTGCTCACAAGTTGTGATACTATCCGAAGGCAAATCGAATAGCCAATACTTCGTCTCATCCTTGAGTGAGAACGAAAATGCTTTTAACTTGATATGCTCCTTTGACACCTCTGTGGGTCTCATGCTTGTGCAAACCACATGGAACTCCTTAAGATGCTTGTTTGGATCTTCACCTGGCAATCCATGAAAAGAAAGTAATAAATGGACCATTAGTCCAGATTTCAATTCAAATGTAACATTAGCATCTAAATCTGGATAAGTAATGCATAAGGGTTGTTGGTTCAAAGTGGGCGCGGCTAACTCTCTCAATGTGTGTTGTGCCATGTTAGGCTCTTCCTGATGTTCTTCCTGTTCATGTTCACCTATAAAGATATAATTAAACAAGTTTTCTTCCCCTAATTCTCGTTCTTGTATCCCTTTTCCCAATCTACGTAAAGTTTTTGTATTTTCGGATCAAATTGGGATTCAACTTGTCCAATAGACCGGGTCACAGGCACACAATTACTGGTAGATTAATAATAATAAAAAGAAATAAAAAAGAAAAACTAAAATAAATAGGACAAAAATAATTCAAACTGTTCCCCGGCAACGGCGCAAAAATTTTGGTGTGCGCAAAATGATGCTGCTGTCGAGTTGCAATGCTGTCGTAAGTACCCAAAATTAACAACTCTAATCTAGTAGTGGTGAGTTGAGTTTGTCCCACAGAGAACGGGGGATTCATCTTCGTGCTAATGGAACAATGGGGGTTTTGAATGCTTTTTAACTAAAATTAAAACAGTAAAATAACTAGGGAGAATTCGATTAAGTGCAATCTTGGTTTTGGTCATATCCACCATTGCAATTTCACTAGTCGATAGTGGACACACAAAATAATTTAGTTCTATATCAAGTACTAATTGAAGAATTAACTCGAACGAATACCAATTCAAAGTTGATTCTTATTTCTTTCTAAAGTTGGTTAATTTTCAACACGCGATCCAATTAACCCTAACTATTAATTTAACCCAGACAAGCGCCAAAGATTAATTTAATTGAAGCTTTAAAATCAACAAGAACAATTAGGCTAATTAAACATAAACACACGTGGTTATGCCGATTAGATGATTAATTTTCCTAAATTCAATAACTCAAATCCAGTAATTATCAAATTTAGTTGCTTCATAGATTAAATTAAGCACATGCGGTTAAAACAATATAGCGGTAGATTAATTCAAATAACTGAAATTAAATATTCTGCAGCAATAATAGATTAAAAAGAAAAACCACAAATTTATTTGCAAAAAAATAATCAATACTTGACATATAATTGAATAAATTAAAGAACAAGAAGTCTCACAACTATGTAGAATTGACCATGGCTTTAAATCCGTCTACCAAGAAAAGGGTTTAGGCACAAAGTGCCATGAAAGAATAAAGAGGAATTTCTCTGCCAAAACCCTAGCCAACAAGAAAATAAAAGTGTATATCCCTTTTTCTCACCCTACTTGGGCTATTTATAATGAGTATTTAGGTTTGCAAATAATGGCCACAGATAATAACGTGAAATCGGGTGAAAAAGAGTCCAACCGGCCGAAGAAATCTATCACAAAACTCAAAAACACGCTTCTGCTGCTCCCCGCGCACATGCACTGCTCACGAGGCAGTAAGTTCCAGGCATGTGTTCTACTCCATGCACATGCGCTGAGATCCTAGTGCACGAGCTTCTTCTGTAATTTAAGCTTCTGGACGCAGCGCAGTCCACATGCACTGCACAACTCCAGTGCATGTGCGTTGGCTTCCTCCACTGTGCTCCACCTTTGGTTTCAATTTTCACCATGATTCCTCCATTATTTGAGAAAGTGTAAAACATCAAAGTTGTATATCTATGCCTTAGCTTCCCAATTCATCTTGAATCACCTCAATCAGAGCTTGGAATCAAAAGTTATGATTGAAATACAAAATAGTGTTTGGAATGACTTCGTACTCGTGCACGTCTCGTACTGAACATTTTCTTTCATCGTTTTGCATCCTTTTCAACTCTTTTTCACTATAACCCTACAAAAATTGAGAATAACCAAATTAAGCTCAATAATAACTCAAATCTTGCTTACAACACATAAAAGCGTGGTAATTGACACATAAAACATAGTACAATTATGAACTTATCAAGAAACCATTGATACACTAAGTATTCTTCAACCTACAATGAAGATAGCCCTTCCCAAAAAATCGAATGAGTACATGTATATGATCAAAAAATCCATCGATTTTTGATAGTGAAATTGCCCTTAAATCTGATCTATGGAAGCTCTTTATCAACATCTCCATGCTAGGTTTGCCTCTTGGAAAGTTGCCCACTAATGTGAAACGGAAAGGTATAGCCAATTTTTGGACCTCTTCTATAAAGAAAAGATGGTCGGTTCCCCTTTGTAACATTGTAGCTTCTTCAAGGGATGATCTTGCTGTGGAATTTGAGTTTGTAGATGTTGTTTACCTCGGAGAACTTCAGCAAAGGATTTATTTTGCCCTTCAGCTGAGGGCTAAAGGGCCTCATTCTCGACCATGCCAAGTTAAAATCAGCCAAGTGGAAAGCTTTTTAGAGAGAGAAAAATGTAGAGAGAATGAAGAGAAATAAAATCTTAGATCTATTGGGTCTGAATTAAATGATTTTAACTGTTCATCTGCTTTACATATGTGTAACTTGCATTTTCTATTTATATAAGTCCTACTGATCCTTCCCTATCATATTGATGGTTATAATGGGTTGATTTTGGGGATCTATACATTTTAAGTTTGTTGTGGGAAGTCAAAGTACTTCACAAAATATGTCCCATATTAATGAAATTGGTTTTTTAACATTGTATTTTTAGAAATCCTTCTTGATATAGTTCCTAGTCGACGACTTGATGTGCATAATTATGTGGCATATAAGTAATGTGATCTTGGTTTTCAGGCTGAGTTTATGAAAACTAACACCTCAAATCGATCTCAATATTGCCATTCTTAGAGTGGTGTGTCTATTTTGTGTTAGTTATTTGTTTTGTGTTGTTTTGTGTTGTTTTGTTCTGGATTTTTTTGTGCTTGGAACTAACCAAACACTAGGTTGGGGAGTTGATAGCTCTATAATTAGAGCTATGTTATGATCCGTTGATGCTTCATTTGTGCTATTCTAGTCCCAAATTCAAGTGCTTTATGTTAGATTGTTAGTGTGTTAGTGGTTCATAGGTTTTTGTTATATTAATGGTTTATTTGGTGTAAATATCAAAATATATTTATTTATTGTGTCTTGCTTGATTATTATGTAGGGCTTAGATGGGCTAAATGGTCAATTTCATGCCAAGGCAAGAAGTCTAAACTGGACAAGGACAGAAGTGAGCTCACCTTGGGCGAGCTGTTGCAACACAAAGGCTCGCTTGAGGTGAATGAAGGCAAAAGCTAGATCACCCCTTGTGAGCTTAAGAAACAAAATAGCTCGAATGAAGCGAGCTAGCAAAGCAAAATGCGTCCCAACATTTAGTACTTAAGTTGTTACACGTCTATTAAACATGTAATGAATTACAATTTTCAACCGAGGCTTTCCTTTTTATTGCTAGGGCCTTAGAAATTCATTTATATATTAACAAAAACATCTACTCTCAGATCTTCAATTCAAGAATAGATTTCGATCCAAGATTGAACAATTGTTCTTTAGCGAAAAATCTAAAATTGCAATTTGAGGTTTTAATTATTTTCCAGATTATTTTAGATAATTTCATTCCTCTTTATTATTCTTAATTATAAGTTAAATTCTTTCTTAGAAGCAATATTTTGTTACAATATTAATTTTAGTGACAACCCTTGTTATACTTTAATCATGAGTTGCAATCTAATTAACTCTTGTGTGTTGATTCCAACAATAAAAGCACAAAGTTATGTAGGATTGGGTACGGGCAATGCAATTTTCTAAGTATTAACTCTGGAAATCGATAATCAAAAAGATTATACTCTTGGGTATCAATTGACATAAATTGAAAAACGCCTCAGCCACCTTGCTGGGATTTGGAACCCAATGCATGTTACCCTTCTTCATTTGTTGCACTTACTGAGCATTTTTAGAGGTGATCTCCTGGGGTTGTTGGTTAGAGGATCGGGAGTTTGACTTACCCATCATACATGTTGAACCCCAATTTTGTTAATCATGTTTTTATGATGACCAAATCGCACTAATGGTTTAAAAACAAGTATGCAGAAAAACAGGTAGGTTCAGAAGCAAATGATCATCCGAACAAAACAACCAGAAGACTCCACGGACGTAAATGACTATCCGAAAGATAGAGGTTCAGACGATGGTAATCGTCCGACACAAACAATATTGAAGCAGATCGTCCGACACAAAGAATATTGAAGCAGTCCCGGACGAAGAATAGCGTTCGATCATATTTTCAGAAGACTTTGCTTCAATCGAACACATGTTCCGACGCATCCTCGGATGTCCAAACGAATATCCTCAGAGAACGGATGCAGCATCGGACGCAGAAGTTCGCAGCGGCCGTCCGAAAGGTCCAACGGCTAGTTTTCGAGTAAATAGAAAATAGCCGTTGAAAAGTTATTGGAAGCAATTTTTGGGCAATTATAAATACCCCTAAGCCTGAATTAAATAGAAGAGACTTCTACATTAATTACAAGTAATTCTTGAGCTATTTGGGAGAAATAGTGGGTACAAGTGTTGTAATAGTATAGGTAGTTTTGTGAAAAGAGCTTAGGAGTGTAAGAGTTTTTCAAGTGTAAGAGTGGAGAGATAACAATTGTAACAAAGGGAGGTTGTGAGTGTAAAACTCTTGGCTCAAGAAACTAAAGGAAATTAGTGTGAGCAAGAGTGATCCTCATTTGTGTACAAGAGGTTATTGTCTCACCTACTTTGAAGAGACTTTTAGTGGCTAAACTTCAAGTTGAGAACTTGGTAGTTGTCTTGTAAGAAGCTCTTTGTGGTTGTAAGCTCCAAGCTTGAGAAGTTTGGGAGTTTGGTTTGATACTCTTAATCTCAATCTTCTAATTTGTTCTTTAAGCATAAATTGTTGAATTTGTATTGTATTCATTTGCTCTTAAGTTTTTATTTGGTGCATAAAGTTTGCATTTCTTATTAAGCACATCAAAAGGTTTGTTTTTGAAATAACCTAATTCACCCCCCCTCTTAGGTTGCTTTTTGGGCCAACAATACAGTCGTAAGGGGCATGGCCAGTTTTCTCCCTCAATTTGGATAGAGTAGCGGGCATTGATAGATACGATGGGGTCTTCTTCAGCACTTGCTGGGATATTATTCAGTGGGACCTCTTCCATGCGGTAGAGGACTTCTGCATTGATGAAGGGTGCAAAATTGCCACGAATATTCATCAGCACCCTTATCACATTAATCCCAAAAACACCCAATCCCTCTTCTTTCACCGAATTTAGACCCATTAGTCTATGTACTTTCTTTAACAAAATTTGCACAAAATTTTTGGCCAACAGACTCTCTACAATTTTGCCAAAGTTCATTTTCCCCGAGCAAGATGCTTATGTTCAAGGCAGAGAAATTGCAGACAACATCTTACTAGTTCAAGAGATGGTTAATTTTTTGGACAGAAAAGTAAGAGGCGAAAATATGATCATCAAGCTGGATCTTGCCAAAGCATTTGATAGATTATCTTGGCCTTTCCTCTACACAACCTTGGAGAAGTTTGGATTTGCTGAAGAATGGATTGCCTTAATGAAGAATATTCTAGGGGATTGTTGGTTCTCGATTCTCAATTCTGGAATGCCAAAGGGCTTCTTCAAATCATCAAGAGGGTTCGGCAAGGAGATCCATTATCTCCCATTCTCTTCATAATTATGCTGGAAACATTCTCCCGTGGATTGAAAGCAAAGTTCCGTTTGGGGAAAATTGCAGACTTTGCACAACCCAAAAATTGCCCACCTATCTCTCATTTGGCTTATGCGGATGACATTGTTATTTTTACAAAAGGAGAGTCCACTTCCATCCGAAATCCCATGCCTTTCCTCTTGAAATTTGAGGCATCTTCAAAGCAGCTTTGCAATAAGTCCAAAAGCTCCTTCTATCTGCCCAAGAAAGCATCAACAGCTCGGATTCGGATGATTTAAGCTAAGACAGGATTCACGAAGAAATCCTTACCATTCACATCCTTGGGATGCCCCATCCAAAAGCTAAAACGTGGAAATCTCTATTTCAGCCAATGATTGAAAAGTGGCTTCCCGCATTTCTCTCCCCTAGAGGGCGCCTAATTCTTACCAAACATGTACTTAGCAGCATCCCAATCTTTCTTATGGCAGTTCTTTCTCCCCCAGATTTAGTCCTTAAAGAGTTGGAGAGGCAATTACCATCAAATATGCAAACTTCTTTTGGGGAACATCGGAGGGTATTAGAAAAAACCATTGGATTGCATGGGCTACAATTTGTCAACCAACTTCCTCTAATGGCCTTGGAATTTCACATCTATCGGATGTGGTACAAGGATTCAGCATGAAACTTGGTGGAAGTTTCGCAAAGGTAAATCATTGTGGTGCTCTTTTCTACAAGGGAGATACTTAAGGGACCGAATTCACCGCTGCGTAGCCAAGGAAGCTCCTGAAGACTCATTTACATGGAAATAGATATTGAGAGTTCAGGAGGAAGCGGAGCAACACATGTTATTCATCTTATAAGGAAGGCCAATTCTTCATTTTGGTCCAACCTTTGGACTGAATCTCTTTCACATGGTAGAGGAAGTTTATGATAGCCATCTCACCGTGGAGCAAATATGGAACTCTGATGGCTGGAAGCTACCCCTACTTGATGGGAGATATTCCAGAGAAGAACTTCACAACATTGGAAATAGTCTCAAGGACAAGGTAATCTGTCTTAAATGAACAACCAAACCAGCTCATTTGGACCCTAACATCCAAGGGTTCTTTCTCAATCTCATAGACTTTTCCACTACTCGCACGATAGTTTTCCAGATAAATGATTTGGGGTAAGAGGCTCCAGCTGAAAATCTCCATATTCATGTGGAAATTGTTGAACAAATACTTCCTACGAATGATTTGATTTCCAAGCTAGGTATTCCATTAGCCTCCAAGTACTATTTCTATAACAATGAAGAATCTTTGAATTATCTTTTTGCGGAGTATGCAAATTCAACACAGATTTGGTGCCACTTTGAATCTTGGTTTGAATGGATGTTTGCTCCAGCTACATCCATTTTGGACAAGCTAAATTTGTGGTGGTAGGCTGCACACTCTCCTTCAACCGCAATGGGGGCAATAAATAAAATCCTTCCATGTATTATTTGCTGGTATGTATGGAAAGCTAGAAACAAGGCCATCTTCCAAGGGTTGACCATCAATGCAACAAGGGTAAACCTCTTGTTGATATTAGCACTTGAAAGATGTTTCTTAAATGTATCCATTGAAGAAGGTGATAGATGCTGATGAACTTTTGTTTTCGAGAGATATTTGCAATCAAATCCTTTAATTGCAACCAATGAGACTAATGGCTATTAAGTGGGAATGTCTCCTCTTGGTTCATTCAAGTTGAATGTGGATGGAGTTTCAAATGGCAATCCGGGTATGGCAACGAGAGGGGGAATTCTCAGAGACCATAATGGATGATGCATCAAGGCCTTCTCCAACGGCTACCATATACAAAATAATTTGAAAGCTGAGGTCTTGTCCCTTGAAGATGGCCTCAAAATGTGCTGCGTGATACAATTAAAAGTTGTGGAGGTGGAAATGGACTGTCTAACTCTTGTCAACATCTTGAACGGTATGTCCGTACCACCATGGAACATTGATCATGAACTCCAACTTATCAAAGACTTCTTAGTAGGCATAGTTGCTTCATTTTCACATGCATTCAGAGAGACAGTGTAGAATTAGGTTGCGGATAGTTTAGCAAATGAGGGCATTAGTAAGCCTACTTATGTTGAATATGACCAAGTTACCATTCCTTTTCATATAAAAGGTTTGGTACTCTTAGATGCTAGAGGCAGCCCCTACATTCGCTATTGTAAATCTTGAATGTTTCAAATAAAATCCTTACCATGTCTGGTGATTGCTTTAAAAAACTGACATAAATTGAAAATTCCTTTTTAAGATAGATAATCACCTGAGTCTTGGTGGGGGCCGCTACTCCCAGATTTTATTACTTATTTGAATGAAAAAATCACATGGATGGGGATATAAAACCATGACCTCCAATCACAGTGATACATTTCAAAAACATAGAACCCTTTGAAATCTAATTATAAACATAACTAGGCATTACAAATTCTGAAATAAAAATAGCCTACCTGATCTAATCTAAATAAACATTTAGCTGCTTGACGAATGTTCAAAGACAAGTAAATACGATTGTTTTTTAGAATATTAGCTTAATTTAATCAAACAAGTCAGCCGAGGCATTAGATTCTCTAAAAATGTGAAACAACTTGAGATGAAATGAATTCATAAAATGCTTGATTCTTTGAACCATAGAATCAATAACCTAATGTTTTGCCTAGATCCTGAATACTGTTAAAAAGAACCAATGAATCAATTTCAAATTCAATGTTGTTGAAACCCCTTTCCATGCACAATCTGACTCCATCCATTAAAGCCTATGCTTCTGCATCCAAAAAAGAACATGAGCCGTGAAAATGAGAAAAATAGAAGATCACATTACTAGTTGCATTTTTAAGAATGCCTTCACCAAAGAACTAGTGCCACTATGCCATGAAGATCCATCCATATTGAGTTTGACCCAACCATTTTCAGGTGGAAACCAAGTTAGCTTAAGGATTTTTTTAGGTTTTACAGGAGATAAGCTGAAGGAAAAACCACACTAAGCCATCACTCACTAGCTTTACAAGTGTTGCTAAGAGGAAAAACTTCAAAAATTTATAATACATCTGCCTTTATGCCTACAATAAGTTAGGAAGAAGAAAATAATTTTTCATCATATTTAGACTTATTTCATGCTTTCCATAACTTCCATCAAATTGTTGAAGGCAAAAGTTTATGCAAGATACCAGTAGCACCTTTGGAGAATGAGTGAAACCACCATGAGAATAAGTCTAAAAATCACAATCTTTGGGATAATGCAAATCAAAAATATTTTCAAAAAAAATCTAGACTTCTTTCATACCACAATATAGGAGAACATGATCCAATGACTCTTGAGCTCACAGCAACCATGTTTAGAAACCATAACAAAACCAAGCTTTGGCAAAATATCATCAATTGGAATCCTTAGGTTTAACAACCACCACATGAAGATAATAATTCAAGAACATAACTAACTCTTATTTTGGTTAGGTTAGCCAAGATGGCACGGAAGTCAATCCGCCGCCATAAATCTTTGTTAAATATTGGACTAGGTTCATATGAGATAATGACTGGCTGGATTAATTCCAAATTTGTTATAAATTCTATATAGAGAAAACTCAATTTGATTGAGATTAGGTTAAAGAGGAATCTACCCTTCAATCAATTAATTTGATAGTATTCAATTACGTGAGGAATCGAGATTAGATCGATAATTAGGAATTGAACTTCTCTTTAGTATAACTGAACCGAGAGATTGGTAATTTTGAGTAATCCCAAGAAATTTCCAGCCTAGTGCCTTATCCATCTTTCAACCATTTGAAACCAATCCTTTCAATTCAGTGTTATTTATTGCACATAATTAATTTCTTTAGTTATAGTTCTAGTTTTACTTAAAAATCTAGAAACAGTCTTTTGATACCATCTAGATAGAAAATGTTGAAAATATTTTGTACTTGCCTATGTAGTCTCTATGGGATGATACCAATCCATCCTACTACATTGATACAATACACTTGCAGATATTAGTGAAAATTGTGAATTGGTTAATGCAACTTTTCTTACATGAATTTCACGAAGCCAATTTACAGCTTGTTGGAGAAGGCAATCATGAAATCCAGAAGATGGACTGTGGTAAAGGATTTCACAAAGCCGAATTCCTGACCGCGTTCGAGAAGCATGAATCTAAAAAGTAATTGGGCAAAATTTGAATTGTAATTTCAGTTGAATTTGGCTTTGCTTGCGCATAAAGTAGTACTACTAGCCATAGTTAGGATAAATAGTAGTAGTGTAGTGGGTAGTTTTAGTTTACGTTTATGAACAAGTATTACTATTTTTAGCTTTCCTTTAACTTAAACTCTAATTTTAGCACTTTATCTTCTTTAATAACACTTTTAATTTCTTTCCAAGTTTGAACCTTTTCTAGATTCAACTGTTGGGCTTTGGTTTAGCTTTCTATCTATATAAAAATCTTACATTTTTTTTTAATTACTTAGATATTTATATATGGCTTGCTTAAGTTTTTCTCTTAGTTTTACTAGATTCTATGATTATGCTACGCTTGTATTTTTATCTATTTGTGTTAACTTGAGTAGCTAAATCCTTTTGAGTTGGAGCATGCTAAGGGGATGTAATCTTTATCTATGAGTAGGAAATTTTAATTGGATGTGCATGAATTGGAGGATAATTAGGTAGTATTTGATATTAGATAGTTAGGTAAGAGGAGGTGGACTATTCCCTAACATATATTGTGAGTTTATTGCAAAAATATGAGAGTTGAGTACTAAATCTTAGACCAATAATTTACTAGATTAGGAAGAGTGGTAGTGGGGCCAAATGCCATTTTTCTTAATTAGCTCATTTAGTTTCTTGGAGTGATTACACTAGAATTATGAGGTGATCCAAAGGATTGATTCATTAATAAGTGTGAACCCCAATCCACCTTTATTACTGGTTGCTAGGTAAATTATATTTCATAGTTATTAATTGCTTTAATTGCTTTTAGTTGTAGTTTATGACACTTCACTTGATTTTTTTCCGCCAACACCCAACTGGGTGGAATTTATCACACTTCACTTGATTGTTTAGTCTAAATAGTGAGTAAATTCCAAGAACCTAGTTTACACTTCTTGTTGGTAATCCTTGAGGGAACGATTCTCTCATCACTAGCTATTAATCTTCCTCGTTCACTTGCAGATGTGTGGATGATAGTGTGGTGTTTGTAGATTTTATCACTTCAGCGAGTTTAGTTTGCTATCATTCTTAGACGATATCACCAGGGTGGATACCAAATATTTCTTTTTAACTCTTGAAACTTTTCTGAACTTTTTTTGTCTTTGGAAATTGTTTTCTCTATTATTAGACACAGTACCTCCTAGATTGATTTCCATGTGAAAATTCCCAATGTCACTCTTTTCAAGCTTCTAAGTTAACTACTTTAGATCTAGACCTTTAGGTTGATTGTTCTCACTCTTAGAAATCAAAATCCTTGAGTCTAAACATCCCCCTTAAAAGGAGCAACAAGAAGATCCTTTTGGTTCTCTACAACTTGTGCTTTATCAGCTTAAATGCAATCCCTTCCTCTTTCCTCAGTAGTATCTAAATCCATAACAGACTGATCCTTCGGACACTAACCCCCTTAACATTAACTTTCCATTATATCCTCTGTACTATCTTTTCCCTCCTTATTCGAATTCAGACTCCTAGCCATCTTATGCTCATCTCCATCCTTTTTAAAACCTTAAGCATTCGTGGCGTTTTTTCTAGTAGTAGGCATTTTGTTATAATTGGCTCTCAACCAACTCCTACATTGACATTCTAGTTCAGTTTTCTCCATAGAGGTTTTACTAGCATAGTTTTTATTAACATGACCAATCAAACCAGAGATACAACAAAAATTAGAACAAAACTCATATTTTAAATTCAACCACTTAGTTGTACCAATTCCATAATAGTTCCTTATTGGAAGGGTTAAGTGATATCCTGCTCTACCTGTAGTTTAGGATGCTTAAATTCTTTGATTTAAGTTTGAGGCAATTTAACTTCACACTCACTACAAAACACCTTGCCTATCATCTTAGCAACTTCCTTATACTACCAATGCAAAGGTAAGTTCCAAAGTTGAACCCAGATTGGCATCTTTCTCTAGTATTTTTGTTTCCTTGAGTACAATTTCATCTTATTCAATGTTTTACATTGACTTTTCCAAAACAAGCTAATTGTCAAATTAAACAACTATGGTCTCCCACCCAATACTTTTTCTCTGATCTACTAGTGAATCACACCAAATTTTGAGGAATTTTTAAATGACCCCAATGCTAGCTAGTATAGTTTTTAATATCAGTAATGTTGGCTAGTTTTTGACTTGCTATCTTTGCCAGAAAACTTAATCAAAATCCTTTAATACCTCTCTTAACATTTCCTTCATACAAATCAATATTTAATTTCCCTTTTCTAGACAACACGAACTTCTCCGTAGCTACAGGACTCTTCTGCTATAGCAACCCAGGAAAACACAGAGATTCTACAGAAGCTACAAACATTTAACAAGCTCTCTAATAGCTCTTAAGAGGTTACTATCATAATAAGCAATTCTTTCTACAAATGATTTAAAAAAAGAAAAAGAAAACCAGGTAAGTAGAAGTTAGCAATATGTATACAATGCAAAAAGCAGAAAAATAAGTAGTAAAGCAGCAATGGCAAAAAGAAAACGAACCAATAAAGAAAACAATGGAAAACAAATAACAAAATAAAAGGCAAACTACTACTTTGAGACCCCAAGCCTTTAATGCCGACTGCTTAACCCAAATATATAATCATGGTCGCTAGAAGTTAATGCCATTCCTTCCTAGATTTACTATTGATAAATGAGAGGTGAACACCTGACATAAAAATTGAGGAATGAAAGTGAGGACATTTACGGAAATTCAAAAATTTTGAAACCTCAACAAGAGAAGGGAAGGTTTCCACTAAGAGGAGAAAAGCTCCAAAATATATTACACTAGGCACTTTTGATAGACAAAATCAAATTTTTATAAATGATAACTCTACAAAGTAGAGTTACTTTTATGGGTTTTATGTATATTTTCATACTTTTTGTGTTTCAATGTTTTTTCTGTGGCTTTATCTTGTTTGTGTGTTGTTTGTAGCTAATTAAATGTGCAAAGAAATGATATACAGAGTGATGCGAAGATCGAGAAGTGATTGTATGGCTCCATCGTTAAGGCATTCTGAATAATAAAGGAACTAATGCCACAATGTTTGATAACTCTTGTAAATAGAGTTCTTTTGCTTCTGCAACTATAGCATTTTGATAGTATTTTGCTGGTTTAAGCGTCCAATTATGTGTGTTTATCTAGTTTTATTGCATTTCGTGATTGCGTTTGTATTTTGTGAATATTAAGATATTAGTGCAAGTTTTAAGATTATTTCAGTGTAACCTTGTTATGTATTAAGTTTGATATGTATTTTGCAGGAATGTATTCAAAGGACAAAAGTGAAAATGATTTTCCTCCCATAAGTCTTTGTACTTTAATAAAGTTTGCACCAAGATATTGGCAAATAGGCTTTCTCCTCTATTGTCTAAATTAATATCTCCTGAGCAAGTATCCTAAGTGCGTGGGAGGGAAATTGCAGATAACATTTTACTTATGTAGGAGATGGTCAATTTTTCTTGACACAGAAAAACACGTGGAGGAAACATGCTCACCAAACTCGACCTCACTAAAGCATTTGATAGGCTCTCATGATCATTCCTCTACGTTATTATGCGTCAGATTGGCTTTGCAAAAGCATGGTTCTTTTTGGTGCAGAATATACTAGAAAATTATAGGTTTTCTATCCTCATCAATGGAGTGCCAAAGGAATACTTCAAGTCATCAAGAGGAGTTTGGCAAGGTGATCCCTCATTGCCCCTTGTTTTTATTACAATGCTGGAGGCCTTCTCTCGAGGACTACAAAAACAATTCCAAATGGGCAAGGTACTAGAATTCTCTCAGCCTAAACAATGTCCAGCCATGACCCATCTAGCTTTTGCAGATGATATTGTGGTATTTACAAGTGGAGACCTCAAATCCATTAAGTATCTAATGGATTTCTTCACTATATTCGAAATCTCATCTGGACAGTTCTACAACAAGACAAAAAGCTCGTTCTACACGCTGAAAAAAGCTCTAGCAAGTATGGATTCAGAAGATACACAATTTAACAGGCTTCATGAGGAAATCCCTGCCATTCCTATACTTGAGCTGCCCAATCCAGAAAGCCAAGAAAAGGAATTCCTTATTTCAACCAACACTCGAGAAAGCAACTTCTAGGATTCATGGCTGGCAAACAAAATTTCTATCTCCCGGAGGTAAGTTAATTCTCATTAAGCACGTCCTTCATAGCATTCCAATGTACCTCATGGCTATTCTAGCTCCACCCAAAGCGATCATTAAGAGAGAGAAGGAAAATCAGCACAAGCATCATTGGCTCTCTTGGAACACCATTTGCCAGCCAATAACTGCAAATGCCTCAGTATTAACTCTCTCACAAAAGTGGTTAGTGGATTTACCTCCAAACAGTGGTGGAAATTCCGCAAAGAAGATTCTTTGTGGAGTAATTTCATCAAAGAGAGATACCTAAAGCATAGTATTCATCCCACTTTAATTAACCCTAATCCAAGCGACTCATCCACATGGAAAAGAAACATGCTAACAGTTTGAGAGTATGCTGAAAATCACATGCTTTTCTTGATTAGGGATGCAAGCTACTCTTTTTGGTATGACAAGTGGATGGAACAAGGGCCAATATCTCAACTTTTTGAACAAGTATATTGTTGGCCCAAAAGCAACCTAAGAGGGGTGAATTAGGTTGTCTCAAAAAACAAACCTTTTGAAGTGCTTAATGAAAATACAAACTTTGTGCAACAAATGAATACTTAATGTCACGCCCCAAAAACGGGACCGTAACACGCCGCGCTAATGGCACACCGGTCCAAAGCGCAAGGCACAAACGAACAGAGCAACAAACTTAACCGCAATTTAATAGAACCATCAAACGATTTCTCAACTATAAAACCAAATATTCATTTTACACAAAAATACGAATTACAAAATTCCTTCTTAGTACAAAAGATGCTACAACGAAAATAAAGTTCATCAATACAAAACTTATCTAATACACTACCCCTCTCCAAACAAAAGAGAAGCTTGGAAAGGTTGTCGGTTAGAGTTTACTCAAGCATCAATACAGGCCTTGCGATAAAAAGAAAACATAAAGATAATAATATTTGTGAAAACCATAGTTATGAAGCAGTTTCTAAAATGTCTCATGCCATTTAAAAGTCAATAAACCATAATCATAAGTAGTTTCTAAAATGTATCATGCCATTTAAACGTCAGGCATGTCCAAAACATAGTAAAAAAGATCCAATCATTTCAAAACATAGTATGCTAAAGCATAGCGAACAAATCCAAGTACGTTTCAATCCGAATATAATAAAATAGCATGAGTATCTTTTAGGCTCAACGGTATGACCTACGGTACTAGTCGGATCTAGTAATCTACCACACCTACTAGTCGACCGGGAGGTCAAGTTATCCCATCACAAGACCCGTATCGAGAGAGTTCATAACATTCACGAAGTCACCATGGCGTCCCATGGATGACTATAGAACCGCTATACCCCAAATCAAACATTTCCAAATACATCCAAAATTATATACCTTTGTCACCTATGAGCCAAAACAGTCATAAAATGCTTTCATATCAAAAGAGTTTGCAAATATATCAACACAACATAAAATAGCTTGGTCCCGATTTCATATATAATAATTCCAAAATACACAATAGATGTGTTCCAAACATCATACACATAATTACGCTTCAAATCCAAACATATTTGAAAGTCGTTAAACAAAATACAAGTGGAAGAGGGTCTATGGGTAACATCTGTCTCTTATACACATCTAGAAGATCACGAGCGCGATCGCCGGTAGGTGGCCTCAAACCTAAAACAAATATAAGAGGACTCTTAGAACAAATCTTTAACTTCTAATCTCTTCTAAGACGGGGTCCCCACTCCTGTCTCGTATACACATCTTTGGTGTAAAAATACACCTTTTCACAAATTCTGACCAACTTCGACAAGCTAAAACCCCAGTCAAAACACTTAGTTAATCCCTCAAATTCGTATTACAGCTAGATTAGGAGATAATAAGCTCAGTTTTCCAGAAAAACTGAAAAACTTCGCCTCCCTAGGCTATAAGTAGGTTATCCTCCCTGCCAACAAATCCAATTCCAAGGTATTCAAGGGACCTTGGTATACAACCCAACTCAAAACAATTGTTATTCAACCAACAAAAATCCAATTCCAAGGTATTCAAGGGATTGGTTACAACCCAACTCAAAACAACATATTTAATCTTCTGGCATTTCCACCAAATATTATGTGAGCAATAGCCGGGACTATATCAATAGCATTCCACAACAATGGAAAACACCTAAAACCATCAAAAGATCATTAAAGACCCTTCAAACATAACCAATTATCCAAATTATCCTAGTTGCGCCAAACTTCCGCTTACTTGTGTACAAAATGAAGGGAAATCAATTCCACTTGGTTTCAAGTCTAAATTCCTATCCAAACTAACCTTAAAACACTCTTAAAACATCATTACAGGCATAGACATAAGCATTCATAGCATAACATTCTAGGCTCATATGGAAGACAAAACCCTAACTCATAATCTTAAAATTTGTAATCTAACCATGGAAAGTTGTTAAAAATCAACCCCAATCACTTCCCAACCTCCAAAACACTAAAAACAACCCATAACATACATAAATCACAACTTATAAGGCTTATGAAAGAGGTTTTCTCAGCCATAAATAATCCTACAAAACTTGAAATTAAAGCTTAAATCATAAAGCCCATAAGCCATAAATGCTAAAATACATAAAATCTTACCTTCCAAGTGATTCCTACTTGAAATCCAAGAAAAATTTTGGGGGAAAATGGAGGAAAGGAGTTCGGCTGCTGCTGGAAGAAAATGAGGAAGAAAAAAACAAGAAGAAGACTTAAAAAGAAATTCCATTGGAGTCTAGGTTGACCAAATAGTACCCCATTGACCAAATAGTCTCCAAGTTGACTATTTGACCCAAAAACTAATTTTTGCTATTAAATTAACATTATAAATCAGTCATCAAACAACACTCACACACCACAATGCACTAATTACATTTTGTCTAATTTATGAGCGAGACCCGAAATCGCGTAAATCGAAAAATTTAGAATTGAAGAACGAATAAGTTGAAGTACCTAATGACTAAAAATAATATGAAAAACATTTTAAACCAATTAAAATCAAAGAACAAGGCTATTAAAATACTGGGTTTCACATTCTACCCCCCTTAAACAAAGTTTCGTCCTCGAAACTTACGAAATCACGAAGCAAACAAAGCTGGATACTTCGATCTCATGAGGCTTTCAAGCTCCCAGGTAGCTTCTCGCTCAGAATGATTAGACCACAAAACCTTCACGTAGGGAATAACTTTATTCCTCAATGTCTTATCTTGTCGATCCAAGATCTTCTCCGGAACCTAGATCCTCGTATGTCGTGTCCTCCCGATCTACTAAATGTTCATGGCTCAACACATGAGAGGGATCAGAGATATACCTCCTCAACTGAGAGACATGGAAGGTATTATGAATTCTAGACAACTCCGGAGGCAAAGCCAATTGGTATGCCAAATCACCAACCTTGTTCAACACCTCATAGGGGCCTATATAGCGTGGACTCAACTTTCCACCTTTCCCAAACCTAGCTACCCCTTTAGTCGGCGATACTTTCACAAACACTTTATCCCCAACCGCAAACTCCATTGGCTAATTAGAAGGATATCACCCAGCGTTCTGACGATCTTGAGCCGCTTTCAAATTCTGGCGAACAATAGCAATCTTATCAATCATTGCCTGAATCAAATCTGGGCCCTCCAAGGATCTTTCACCAACTTCATCCCAATGTAAAGGTGATCTACACTTACGACCGTATAAAGCCTCAAATGGTGCCATACCCACCGCTGTGATAGTGTTATTATACGAGAATTCCATAACAGAGTGCAGCGAGCGCGGCCATTTACTATCAGAGATTGTCCTATATGTTGAGAGCAAATGCCATAGACTTCCAGAGCTGTAGGGTTATACACATCTAGATGTGTATAAGAGACGGAGCACTAGTCTACGTAACTTTTAATTTTTCCAAGCTATTTAGATGTGTATAAGACCTCACGCCACCTAGAGCAGCGATCGCGTTCTGTATCATTACCTCGCCTAGTCCGTGGTAACCCATGTACAAAATCCATAGTAATATGCTCCCATTTCCACTCCGGTATCTCCAATGATCGTAGTAAACCTTATGGGCATTTGGTGTTGCCTTAACCTGCTGACACACCAAACATCTCGCCACAAACTCAGCTGTCTCTCTTTTCATTCCAAGTATTCTGATGTTTCTTAGACAGGATGAATAGATAAGCGCGAAGAGTGAGCTTCTTTCATCAGTTCTCTTTTCAATTCGGAGTCGTTCGGCACACATAAACGTCTGTCTCGCCACAAGCTACCATCAGCTCTAACCTGAAACTCTGAGGTCTCACCATTCTGTACTTTCAACATTACTTTACGTAGCTCAGGATCATCTAATTGGGACACCTTAATGCGATCCACCAGTGTAGATTGAACAACCAATGCTGCCAAAGTCTGCTCAGTAGACTCAACAACCTTGCCGATTCAAAGAGTCAAACTGGATCAGTGAACACTTCACACTGCTCTCCATACAGGTAATGCCTCCAAATCTTGAGAGCAAACACTATCGCAGCTAACTCCAGGTCATGAGTAGGATAATTCTGCTCGTACGGCTTAAGTTGCCTCGACGCATAAGCTATCACCTTATCTCCTTGCATCAAAACACAACCCAAACCACTCTGAGAAGCATCACTATAAACCACAAATCCTCCAGAACCTGAAGGTAAAGTCAACACTAGAGCTGTCACCAACCTATGCTTAAGCTCTTGAAAGCTTGCCTCACACTTATCTGACCATTCAAACTTGATTCTCTTCTGGGTAAGCCGCGTCAAAGGGGAAGCAATTCGTGAGAAATCCTCCACAAATTTCCTATAATAACCAGCTAAGCCCATTAAACTCCGCACCTCAGTCACTGTGGTAGGTCTAGGCCAATCAACAATGGCCTCAATCTTCTTGGGATCTACAGAAACCCCTTCCTCTGACACCACATGACCCAAAAATGCAACACTCCGAAGCGGTGTGCCATTAGCTAAGCTTATGCGTCGAGGCAACTTAAGCCGTACGAGCAGAATTATCCGACTCGCAAATGCTCAGCATGAGCCTCCTCGCTCGGAGAATAAACCAGGATATCATCGATGAAGACCACTACACATACATCAAGATAGTCCTTGAACACCCTATTCATCAACTCCATAAAGGCTGTAGGGGCGTTAGTTAAACCAAAAGGCATAACCAAGAACTCGTAGTGGCCATAGCGAGTCCGAAAAGCTGTCTTAGGTACATCCTCTTCCTTCACCCTCAATTGATAATATCCGGACCGCAAATCAATCTTAGAGAAGTACTTCGCACCCTTAAGCTGATCAAACAAGTCATCAATCCGTGGCAAAGGGTATTTATTCTTAACAGTTACCCTATTAAGCTCACCGATGAAGGTGACCGCTACTTTGGAATCATTAGTGAAGTTATATGATAAGACCTGTCTCTCTCCAAGGTGAAACACTTGGACGAATGAATTCGGTGATTTTTCGTGGGAATTGATATAATCGGAATCCTACTCTTGGGCTTCTTTTCATTCCCACGAAAAATCACCGTATCTAAACCAGGTATCTGAAACATCACATACCTCTCTTTACAATTAATTGTCGCACCATTAGCCGCCAACCAATCCATACCCAAAATTAAATCAAAGTCGGTTATCAGTAACTAAATAAGGTCAGCCTCAAACTTCCTATCACAAAACTCTAACCGACAACCTTCCAAAACAAACTGTCAGCTGAGGTTGAGTCCTCCGCCTCTTGTCCACATCTACCCTGCACTCCACTAGTCTGCCCTCGATTTGGTGCGACCTTAGGACAATCTCTGATCAAATGGCCGTGCTCGCCGCACTTAAAGCAAGCTCCAGTCCTCCAATAACACTCCCCAGAGTGTAGTCGACCACAAGACCGGCATGGCGGCGACGGCTGCTGAACTGTCACCGACTGAGATCTCTGAGACTGGCTCCAAACTGAAAAGCGAAGAGCTGTCGACGGACCCTCCTAGGAAACCACCTGTCGACCACGACTCCTCTCCAAGCCGGAGAAGAGCTAGAGCTCTCTAATGAAAGGTATCCCGATCTCTCCTCACGCCTCGCTCCGAATCTAGCTGGATGGCTAGATTATACATCTCCTCATAAGTCTGGGGACGACCCACTATCAGCTCTCTCCGAAGCTCAGCTCTAAGACCCTTCCGGAAATGATACATACGCTGCTGCTCGTCACGCCAGACAGCGGGAACATACTCCCCAAGCCTCTGAAGCTGGAATGCATACTGCACCACGGACTGATCTCGCTGCTCCAGCCGATAAAACTCGTCCATCTTCTGAGCTCTGATGGACGGGGGAAAGTAATGAGCTAGAAACTGCTCTCGGAATATCTCCCAAGTCACAGGCTGTCTCGCAGTATGCAACGTAGCCTCAAGGGTCTGCCACCACTTTCCCGCCTCAGCAACCAAGAAAGGAATGGCAGCCAAAGATGTCCGTGACTCCACCGGAATCTGAAATAACTCAAAATCCCTCTCTATCTCGCCCATCCACGACTCCGCCTTAAGCGGATCCGGAGCCCCATCAAACGTAGGTAGCCCGGCCTTCTTGAGCGTCTGAAACAGGGATGGAATGTCAGTACGCGGTGGTGGAGGTGGTGGAGCAACGGGAGGTAGCTCAGCGCCCAAGCTGCGAATAACTGTGCCACAACCGCCGCAATGGCGCCATAATCAACCAGGCGGTCCAGTCGGAGGAGGAGGTGGCGGCCTGCCTCGTCCCTAGGGTAGGCTGCAGCCTAGTAACACTCTCTGAAGCCGACTCGGCTACGGGGATCTCTGCGACGGATCCCCACCGCCGGACGCTCCCCAGGCTGAGGGTACTGCTGTGCCGAGCCTCTACCGCGACCTCTAGAACCAAAACGCGTCCTAGACGGCATACTAGCTGATAAGAGTCAAACGCAGAATCATAAGCAAAGAATAACTCTTCAAAAATCATTCTTCTACAAAAGAGGTACAACAAAGTTTACATAAGCAAGGACCTCTCAAAACCCCCCAAAACAAGTCAATCAATAACTCCAGGTCAAAGAATTCCACAGATCCTGTAATGTCGCGAGCAAAACAGAATCTTATATAATTCTAAGCCCGAGCACATCGATTTAAACCTCGAAAGACTCATCGAATACCTATTACTGGACTTAGAATTCAAACCTATGCTCTAATACCACTAAATGTCACGCCCCAAAAACGGGACCGTAACACGCCGCGCTAATGGCACACCGGTCCAAAGCGCAAGGCACAAACGAACAGAGCAACAAACTTAACCGCAATTTAATAGAACCATCAAACGATTTCTCAACTATAAAACCAAATATTTCATTTTACACAAAAATACGAATTACAAAATTCCTTCTTAGTACAAAAGATGCTACAACGAAAATAAAGTTCATCAATACAAAACTTATCTAATACACTACCCCTCTCCAAACAAAGAGAAGCTTGGAAGATTATCCGAGAGTCCTACCAGCAATGTGGAGTGGGAAAATCTAAAAGCCGCTGTTTTGGCATCCCATTCTTTGGATAGAAATTGCGGTTAAGTTTGTTGCTCTGTTCCAGATGTGTATTGCGCTTTGGACAGCCTGTGCCGTTAGCAGCCAAGTTGTGTCATAAGTTTTTGGGGCATTTGACATTGGTTTGTCTCATATCAATCTGATACACATAGATGTGACAGCATGTTGCTTGCCTATTTGAACCAAGTTTTTATGATAGATCAGTGTGTTTTCACAAATCTTATTATCTTTATGTTTTCTTTTTATCGCAATGCTTGGCCCCATTTGAAGAGCTTTTATGCTGTCTCTTATACACATCTAGATGTGTATAAGAGACAGCCTACTAGTCTGACCGGGAGGTCAAGTTATCCCATCAACTTGACCTCATGAGTATCTTTTAGGCTCAACGGTATGACCTACGGTACTAGTCGGATCTAGTAATCTACCACACCTACTAGTCCGACCGGAATATTAGTGCCCTGTCTCTTATACACATCTAGATGTTATATACCTCGGTCACCTATGAGCCAAAACAGTCATAAAATGCTTTCATATCAAAAGAGTTTGCAAATATATCAATTGATTAACATAAAATAGCTTGGTCCCGATTTCATATATAATAATTCCAAAACTTGGTAAAAGTGCAGTTCCAAACATCATACACATTTTAAAATCCATCCAAACATATTTCGAAAGTCGTTAAACAAAATACAAGTGGAAGAGGGTCTATGTTACCCACCTATTAAAGCAAAAACTGCACAAAGATCACAGAACGCGATCGCCGGCGGTAGGTGGAGTGGTACCTAAAACAAATATAAGAGGACTCTTAGAAGAGATGTAGAAGTTAAAGTCTCAGTCTCTTCGACACCAAAAGTTGCTTTGTCATAAGAGACCTTTACACTACTTCTGTCTCTTCGACAAGCTAAAACCCCAGTCAAAACACTTAGTTAATCCCTCAAATTCGTATTACAGCTAGATTAGGAGATAATAAGCTCAGTTTTCCAGAAAAACTGAAAAACTTCGCCTCTCCCTAGGCTATAAGTAGGTTATCCGACCTCTTATTCTATCCAATTCCAAGGTATTCAAGGGACCTTGGTTACAATTGTGTCAAAACAACATATTCAACCAACAAAGCGGAATTCCAAGGTATTCAAGGGACCTTGGTTACAACCCAACTCAAAACAACATATTTAATCAACCAATGCATAAATGGAAAGATTCAGGCGGAGCAATAGCCGGGACTATATCAATAGCATTCCACAACAATGGAAAACACCTAAAACCATCAAAAGATCATTAAAGACCCTTCAAACATAACCAATTATCCAAATTATCCTAGTTGCGCCAAACTTCCGCTTACTGTTACAAAATGAAGGGAAATCAATTCCACTTGGTTTCAAGTCTAAATTCCTATCCAAACTAACCTTAAAACACTCTTAAAACATCATTACAGGCATAGACATAAGCATTCATAGCATAACATTCTAGGCTCATATGGAAGACAAAACCCTAACTCATAATCTTAAAATTTGTAATCTAACCATGGAAAGTTGTTAAAAATCAACCCCAATCACTTCCCAACCTCCAAAACACTAAAAACAACCCATAACATACATAAATCACAACTTATAAGGCTGCTAGAGGGTTTTCTCAGCTTCAAATAATTAGTCAGGGCTTGAAATTAAAGCTTAAATCATAAAGCCCATAAGCCATAAATGCTAAAATACATAAAATCTTACCTTCCAAGTGATTCCTACTTGAAATCCAAGAAAAATTTTGGGGGAAAATGGAGGAAAGGAGTTCGGCTGCTGCTGGAAGAAAATGAGGAAGAAAAAAACAAGAAGAAGACTTAAAAAGAAATTCCATTCGAAATCGCGTAAATCTTATAAATTTGCCGAGATGTGAACGAATAAGTTGAAGTACCTAATGACTAAAAATAATATGAAAAACATTTTAAACCAATTAAAATCAAAGAACAAGGCTATTAAAATACTGGGTTTCACACTTAAGCACAAATGATCAAAGATAAATATTTAACAATCAAAGCTTAAAGAACAAATAAAATATTGAGATAAAGAATATCAAACCAAACTCCCAAACTTCTCAAACTTGGAGTACATCCACTAGTAGTGCCTCTTCAAAGACGGTGAGGCAATAATCTTCTTGTACACAAAGTAGGCTCACCCTTGCACCAACTAAAAGTTCCTCTAGTCGAGCCAAAGGGTTTTACACTACAACCTCACTTTTGTACACTTGTTATCCCTCCACTCTTACACTTGAAGATCACTCACTAGTCTACTCTTGCTCACACTAACTCCCTCTAGTTGAGTCAAGAGAACTATACTGTTCAAACTAATACAACCCACAATATTTTAGCCTATTTCTCCCCAAATATCTCTTACAAGTGTTTGTATTGAATGTAGTAGTTCCTTCCATCATTTGGAAGTCCTTGGGCTATTTATAGATGAAAGATGTGCTGAAATTTGAGCTCCAACGGTCAAAAAACTAGCCGTTAAAAACTAGTCGTCAGGTGTTCAGACGGTGGTTCGGACGTCTGTTCATGTGTCCTACAACTTGATGAACAGTGTCTCGGACGGTCATATGCGTCCTACAGCTCTGACAAAAAAATTACTTCATTTCGAGCTTCTTTCTTAGGACGGTCTTGAACGTCCGATCGTTTTTGGCTTCGGACAGTCTTCAACATCCAGATCATCATACTTTTGAATTCCTTTTCTCGGACGGTCTTCAACGTCCGATCATCATACTTTCGGATTCCTTCAAACAGTTATCTAGATGTGAAAGATGTGTTCTTTCTCAGTGTTGTCTGGTCTTGTTTCGGACGCTCCCTTGCATCCGATCTCCTTTCTTTCGGACGCTCTTCATCGTCCGAAAGGTGTTGTTCAACTTTTGGTTGTTTTTCTTGATTGTGTTCGGATGATCAATTTCATCCGATCCTTCCTGTTTTACTGGACACTTGTTTGTAAACCATTAGTATGATATAAATGGGACTTTTCCACACTAGAAACAAGATATTCCAATGAGGAGCTGTAGAAAATAGGAAAACTACTTGAAGACAAAGCGCTTGTGTTGACTTAAGAAACAGACAAATTTGTATGGATGCTGTCCCTAAACGAAACTTTCTCTATCTCTTCCACATTCCCTCCAGAGAATCCAACTTAAAATTTCTATCTTCATGTGGCATTTGTTAAACAATCGCACATCTTTTCCTAGATGATGCCCTTGCAAGAATTGGATATTCTATGGTCTCAAAATGCTATTTCCGTAACAACATTGAAACAGCTAATCACTTATTTGTGGAGTGTGAAATGATAAGGCCAATCTGGATGTTTTTTTAAAACTGCATGCAGCTACATTTTCCATCAACAAACTGCATTCTGGACAAGCTAAACTCATGGTGGTGGAACTCATCAAGCTCGGCTACAATTGGTATTCTACGTAAAATTATACCTAGTTTTATATGTTGCTTTTCATGGAAATCAAATAGCAAGCTTATCTATGAAGCACAAAGGGTTTCACCCCAAAGAATTCTCAGGAAGGATATTTCATTTGTCAAACCTTTCAAAAGGATGGGAGTGGCTGATGACATGTTATTAACTCAAGGAGTCATTCACCAATTCATACAAACCAAACCAATAAAAGTAATATCGGTTTGCTGGTCTTGTCCTTCTTGTGGAACTTATAAGTTGAATGTGGATGAAACTTCAAGGCTAAAAGAAATCCTGGGATGGCAGCAGGAGGTGGCATTATTTGAGATTACAATGGACAGATTCTCAAAACTTTTTGTAACTTTTATAAACAACAAACCAATTTGTGAGCAGAAGCATTAGCTCTCAGTGATTGGCTCAAGCTATGTGGAAAACTAAGGCTTTAGCAAGTTATGGTGGAAATTGATTCGCATGTCCTAGTAAATATCATACAAGGCAAACCACGAGTTTCAAAATTCAGTTCATTTCTACTTTTTAAAAGGCAAAAGTTTTACTTTCACTCATGTATTTAGAGAATTGAACCAAATACCCGATTGGTAAGCAAATGAGGGCATTAGGTCACGGACATTTGTTGAGTACTCTCTTACTACATCCCTAGCTTTGCAAAAGGATTGCTGTCTTTGGATGCTAGGGGCTGCCCTTACATCCGTCATTGTAAAGCATAATTTTCCCATCAATAAAATTCACCTTCACGGGTGATTGATTAAAACAAAGAATCTGATTTAGGTCCTGATCACTTTCTTGGCTTTCATCAAAGGATTATGAAAATTCAGAGTCTCCACAAGTTTCTTGAACAACTACAAAAATTCGGAAGGCTAACTCTCGCAAGTCTAAAAAGAAGAAAAAGGCTAACAAGTGCAGATATGAGCATAAACTCCCATATGATTTTGATGATCCTTCATCAAACAAACAAACTTTCAGAAGCAGTTGTGATCCTTTAACTTGCTCCATTCCATCAGATGAATGGATGTTTCATGAGTAGCTAGATAAGGCAGTGCCAACAAATCCAATGTTTTCCTTTAAATTTACATTTGAGGATGAAAAGCCTATTACAAATCTAACGGATCTTCCTTGCTTCACCCAATCATCGTGTAAAAATGTTGTTGAAAGACCTGAAAAATCCCTTTCATAAATCACTGGAGTATGCATGTTCCAACCTGTTGATTTTTCACCTCTCACTCCTTTTACAAAAGACAGAGTAGCTTATGACTCAAAGATCCAACACGCTATTTTTTCCACTTTGGAGAACAAAAACCTATCAGTGCTGCGAAGAGGTTTGAAATTGGCAAACTGAAAATGCTTTAGCCCAAAACAAAACTCTCACTCGGATTGACAATCAGGTGACGAAGAGCAACGAGGTTCTGGAAAAACAAAATAAGCATTTGAAAGACATCCAAATAAAGATTCAGACTCTTGAGAATCGAATGACTCAATTACAATTTGAGACTATTTCTTATAGGATGTCAGTTTATACATTTGCTGGCCAACAGGAAAAGGAAAGAAACTTCCTTCAAATTTAGATTAACAGTTTAAAGAAAACAGGAGAATTTTAGACAACACAGTCTGATTTTGGGACAAGCAGTTCAAGTTCTTGTATCAATAATATGTTTTAGGCCAGACCTATTCAGCCTTATTATTCGTCTTCATTTGGTGCTTTTGTAGCTACATCAATTTACAATTCCTAATATAATCCACCAAAGAACAGAAACAAAATGAAGCAAGTTCTTCTAAACAGTCTTTCATTATCCACCCTAGCTCAACAATCTCAAGCACTAGTACAACAGGATTCAAATCCCATTAGTTTATTTTCAAGCAATTATCAAAACAATCAGAACCATAAATTGCAGTTGTTCAACAACTAGTGAAGATTTAGAATTTTCAAAATTCTCTGATGAATGCCAACAAAGTGACCCTGAATCAAATACTTTTTCTTAATCAAGCACCCGTGAAAGTGAATTTTATTGATAGGACAATTAAGATTTACGCTAAAGGATATAAGGGTAGCCCCTTGCATCCAAAGACAGCAATTCTTTCACAAAGCTAGGGATTGAGCCTCTAGAATACTCAACAAATGTCCATGACGTAATGCCCTCATTTGCTAACCAATCGGCTATTTAATTCGTTTCTCTAAATACATGGGCAAAAGTATAACTTTTGTCTTTTACAAAATCAGAAATGAACTGAATTTCAGAGTCAATACTCCATGGAACACGTGCTTTACCTTATAGGATATTTACTAGGACTTGCAAGTGATCAATTTCCACCACAACTTGCTGAAGCCTTAGTTTTAGCTTGAGCCCATCACTGAGTGCCAATGCTTCTGCTTGCAAACTAGTTTATTGATTATAAAAGTTACAAAAAGCTTTGAGAATCTATCCATTGTAATCTCGAATAATGCCACCTCCTACTTCCATCCCCGGATTTTGTTTTGAAGCTCCATCCACATTCAACTTATAAGTTCAACAAGGAAGGACCAGCAAACCGATATTTCTTTTATTGGTTTGGTTTGTATGAATTGGTGAATGACTCCTTGAGTTAATAACATGTCTTCAGCCACTCCATTCCATTTGTAAGGTTTGACAAATGAAATATCCTTCAAGTGAGAACAAACTTCCGTGAGAATTCTTTGGGGTGAAACCCTTTGTGCTTCATAGATAAGCTTGTTCCTTGCTTTCCACGCAAACCAGCATATAAAACTAGGTATAATTTTATGTAGAATACCAATTGCAGCCAAGCTTGATGAGTTCCACCACCATGTTATAGTTTAGCTTGTCCATAATGCTGTGTGTTAATGGAAAAGGCAGCTCCATGCAATTTTCAAAAAACATCCAAATTGGCCTTATCATTTCACACTCTACAAATAAGTGATTGGCTATTTCAATGTTGTTACAAAAATGGCACTTTGAGACAGTAGAATATCCAATTCTTGCAAGTGCATCATCTATGCGAAGACGGTTGTTTAATAAACGCCACATGAAGATAGAAATTTTAAGTTGGATTCTATCATCCCAAATCATTTTCCTTGTGAATGAGGCTGCTCCTGGAGGGAATGTGGAAGAGATAGAGAAAGTTTCGTTTAGGGACAGCATCCATACTAATTTGTCCATTTCTTGAGTAAACACAAGCACTTTGTCTTCAAGAAGTTTCCCCATTTTTTCGCTGCTCCTCATTGGAATATCTTGTTTCTAGCCTGGAAAAGTCCCATTTATTTGCTCTCCAAACTTGTGAAACCCTAAGATGTCCATCGTATACTTATTCAAAAAGTTGAGTGATAGTGGCCCTTATTCCATCCACCTGTCATACCAAAAAGAGCAGCTTGCATCCCTAATCAAGAAGAGCGTGTCATTTTTAGCATACTCTCGAGCAGTTAGCATTCTTTTCCATGTGGATGAGTCACTCTAATTAGGATTAATTAAAGTGGGATGGATGCTATTCTTTAGGTACCTCACTTTTACCTCACTTTGATGAAATTACTCAACAAAGAATCTCCTTTGTAGAATTTCCACCACAGCTTGGTGCTAATTCCAGTAACCATTTTTCTAAGAGAGTTAATACCGAGGCCATTAGTGGTTATTGGATGGCAAATGGTGTTCCAAGTGCCAATGGTGCTTGTGTTGATTTTCTTTCTCTTCCCAAATGAAATTGAAATTGGCAAATTGCTTCTCCAATTCCTTAATGATAGCTTTTGTTGGAGCTAGAACAGCCATGAGATACGCTGGAATGCTATAAAGGACGTGCTTAATGAGAATTAACTTGCCTCTAGGGGATAGGAAATTTGTTTGCCTGTCATGAATCTTAGAAGTTACTTTCTCGAGTATTGGTTGAAATAAGGACTTCCTTTTCTTGGCTTTCTGGATTGAGCAGCCCAAGTATAGGAATGGTAGGAATTTCTGCATAAAGCCTATTAAATTGCGTATCTTCCGAATCCTAATTGCTGGAGCTTTTTTGGCGCGTAGAAAGAGCTTTTTACCTTGTTGTAGAGTTGTCCAGATGAGATTTCGAATGAAGTGGTGAAATCCATTAGATTCTTAATGGATTAGAGGTCTCCTCCTGTGAATACCACAATATCATCGGCAATAGCTAGATGGGTTATGGCTGAGCATTGTTTAGGCCGAGAGAATTCCAGTACCTTGCCCATTTGGAATTGTTTTTGCAGTCCTTGAGAGAAGGCCTCCAGCAATATCACAAAAAGAAGGGCCGATAAGGGGTCACTTTGCCGAACTCCTCTTGATGACTTGAAGTATCCCTTTGGCACTCCATTTATGAGGATAGAAAATCAGGCAATTTTCTAGTAAATTCCACACTAAATAGATCCATGCTTCTGTAAAGCCAAACTGATGCATAATAGCATAGAGGAATGACCATGAGAGCCTATCAAATGCTTTAGTGAGGTCGAGTTGGATGAGCATGTTTCCTCCACATGTTTAGAAGAAGAAAAAATTCCCATATTTATGGCAGGGAATGATGAAGGACCTACAGTTGAACATCCAGATGATGATGAACCTATGAATGGAGGAGGAACAAGTGCATCTATTTCTACATCTTACAAATCTTCAAGAGGAACATCTGGAACTTCATTGTCCACTCTAGATGATATTCCAACTACCAAATGGGAACAAAGACTTCAGGAATTTCATCCGTGAATGATAGTAAAAAAGATCAACACAAATAGAATTCATAGCAAGATTCTCGGGAATGTTAAAAACCTGGTGGTCAACTATTAGAGAAAATGAAAGAATATTTTTCCATACCAGACAGACATTTGAAAAAGCCATTGCTTTAATTAGTGGATTGCATCAAGTATTCCTTGGAGAACCAGCAGAGGATTTATAGCTCAAAAGGAAAGAGTTTTTCCAATTAAAATGTTATTCTTATTTTAAATAAGACATTTATAAACATATTAAAAGACTGATTAATCTTTTTTGTGTTTTGGGTGTATATCCAAGTTTGAAACAAGTGTTTTTGAGTTCATTGCCTAAGACATTGCAAGATGCTGTTGAGATCTATATTCACCACAAATATGGATCTATAATTGGTCTTTCCCCTGGACAAATTAGGCAATTAGTGATACTGGCACTTGAAGACTTGTTTCATAAGAGACAAGTAGTGTGCGAACACTTAAAAGGAGATCCATGATGATGCGAACCCCATGCGCAATCATCTTGATGCCACAAAATTCAACAATTCAAGATGGCACCAAAACCCTAAGGATCGACTCCAAAGTTGGTCACAAGAGTTTGGACAGCAAACACACACAAACAAGAATGGAAGAACACACAAGAATCAAGCAAGCATTCATTGAACCCGTCGTCTATAGAGAGACAAGAACCAAACTTCTAACAATATTTAAAGCGAGAATTGACCCATTTCCTATATGAATCAAGCAAGAATCAAATCTATAAGTCGGTTAGAATAATCACCGTTGCTCAAGCAATGATGCCAACAAAGTCTTAATCCAAACACTAAAAGAAAGAACTTTTTCCTCACGAAAAATACAAGTTTTTTGATAAAAATATGCTGTAATTCGTCCATATGATAATGCCTATTTATAGGCATAATAAAGTCCTAAAAACCAGCTTAAAAACTCCTAAAAAAGTAGTGCTAGGGTTCAGCCATAAGTAGCCCCAAGATTTGGGCTGAATGGGCCTTATTAAGGCTAATTAATGAGCCTAAAAACTAAGAATTAAATCAACAACTAAATCCGACTTAAACCTGACTTAGTTCAAGTGGTTACTCACTTTCCTTAGCATTAACTTAGTTAATTTCCAATTGTTAATCTCTTTTCTTAGTTAAATTTCATGATAGTATCATAAAAAAAATTAAAATCCAATTTTTAATTGTCTAAATAGTGCAAGTGCTCCTCAAGTCTAGTAATTGCCAAAAAAAAATTCTTCTATGACAATAATCCTCACTGCTAGCAACCCTGTATCCTTGCAAGATGGACTATGGCCCTGAGAAGACTAATTAGAGATTTGCTAAGCGAATGAGCCTAAAAGCGCTTCTCCTAGCTTAATCTTAATTCTTACACATTCAAATGATGGTTTAGTGTTCAAAATTGTTCTTTTTATTGCTTGTGTGTTTGTTAAAATCTACACTTACTATATCTAATACACATCAAGTTTTTGGCATAGTTGTCGGGAATTGTTCTTGCTATATGGTAGTATTAGGTAGTTTAGGGATAATGCTATTTCAGACATTTCTCAGTTTAGTTGTTTAAATTTTTTTTTCTTTTTAATAACTAGTCGTTTAATGACAATGCTCAATTCTTATTATTTGTGCCTTGTCGTTTGGATTCGATTTGTTTATGGTATAGTGCTATAATTCTTGAAGAAAAGGCAATCTGCCTCTTGATTTTGAATTAGAAAAGACACTAAGAAGGATTCAAAAGGAAAAGATATTGCAACAAGAACAAGAGAAAAATTCAATAGTAGACCCATAAAACACTAGGAGAGTAGATGATAAGAACCCTAGAAATAATAGTAATGAAGAAGGTTTAGGTAACAATGGCTTAGGAGGATAGATGATAAGAACCTTAGAAATAAAAGTAATGAAGCAGGTTTAGGTAACAATGGCTTAGGAGGCAATGGTAACGAAAGTCATGGGTTAAATGGAAATAGGAGGCCGCTAAGGGATTAGGCAATGCTAAATTTTAATAGGGCTTCTTCAAGTATTACTAAAATTCTTGTTCAAGCAAACAACTTCGAGATCAAACTGACCTGAATTCAAATTCCACAAGCCCATGCCATGTTTGGGGATGGACCAAATGAGGACCCTTATACATATTTAATGAATTTTGAGGAAGTACTAACACTTTCAAGCTTGTCTTCAATAGGATACATTTAGATTGCATGAGAATGAGGGCATTTCCATTTTCATTAAGCGATAGAGCCAAGTGGTGGTTACAAAGTCATGATCAAGGAATGTTTACAACATGGAATGGTTTAACACAAGAATTCCCCCCAAAGCATTTTCCTTCTTCAAGGACGGTGAGGCTAAGAAATCACTTCCTTTCAAACAAGGTGCTAGGAAAGGTATAAGTAAAGGTTGGGACAAGTTCAAGGGGTTACTTTGTAAATATCCACACTACGCCATTCCACTTGCAAATTCAAACATTTTATAATGAGCTTTATCAAGACATCAAATGTATGGTGGGTGTATCAGTGGGTGGATCTCTTCTTTCAAAACTCCAGAAGAATCTCAAAGGTTGTTGAACACCATAGCTTCTAACTACTGTCAACATGGACCGGTGGCACCTCCAATTGTGCAACAACAAACTCTGAATCCCTCTTAAGGCCAAAGAGGAGTCCTCCATCTAGACCATACTGATGGCCACAACATCGACATACCAAACTGACACGATGGCAAACTTGATAGCCAACTTACTAGGGTGTTAGAAAATGTTGTGAAGGTGAATGTTATGTCAACACAACCTCAAATGCCATTGATTTGTGATTTTTTTCTCAGGTAATTGCCTGAATGGACAATCATCAAGTGAACATGGCCGATGAAAAAGTGAATTAAGTGGGTAATCAAGCCCCTTCATACACTGAATACAAGTGAATTATGTGGGTAATCAAAAGGACTGAGAAGTCAAGTGGCCAAAGTGCAAAAGAGGAAGTTCGAGGCTTGTGCTAGAAGAAGCTCCACACTACGATATTAAAATGCATCAAAGGAAATTATATCATTTATAGTTTCATACCACGGTATCAAACCAAAAATAAGTATTTGATACTGGGGTCTGAATCCTCAATTTGTACTAAAATAGGCCGAAATGTGATCTTATGGCTGAAGCTTTCTTTTAAAACCACTCTTCTATCGTACAAAAGGACACATAGTAGTAGTAGTATGGTGGTAATTTAGTAGTAGATTAGTTAGTAGACTTTACTTTCTTTTCAAATTTTCTTAGATTAGTAAATTTTTAGCTTTAACCTACTTTAAATTCAAGTTTAATCCAATAGCATGTTTCAATATTTTTTAATTTAAATTAGTGAGTTTTTCCTTAGCTTTAATTAGATATAAAAATTGTTAGCTTTTAATTTCCATTTCATGTCATCCAATTAGGCTAACAATCCTAGTTCAATTACTGCTTTATTGTGTTGATATTTAGTTTGCATCCTCTTAGTTTAATCCATACATTCTTGTTCTTATGTTTAGTTTAATTTGCAGTTTTCAATTACTAATTCTTGCAATTTGTAGAAGGCTTAATTTTAATTAAAATGGTGCTTTCTTACTTCTCATGTTTTTTTAAGCAATCACTGAACCCGGTGAGAATTTTATTAGAAAATTAGGAAGATTTACAATGGTGAATGTATGGGTAGCCTCTAGCACCCAAGACCACCAATCCTTGGTGGTTATGTAAGAAGGAATGGTGTCTTGGTCATATTCAACATAGATAGGATTGTTTATGCCCTCATTTGCTAAACTATCATCTATCAAAATACATGTGACAATGAAAAGTTCTGCCTACTAGGAAGTTTTTGATGAATTGCAGTTCATTATCATGGCCGTTCAAGATGTTGAAAAGAATTAATGAGCCATTTCCATCTCCACAGCTTGTAATTGCAGCTTACCACACATTTTGAGACCATTTACAAGGCCAAAACCTTAGCTTTCAAATTCATTTGTTGTTTATAGCAACTGGAGAAGGCCTTGATACATTGTCCATTGTGATTTCTATGAATGCCACCTCCCACTGCCATACCCAGGTTGCCTTTAGAAGCACAGTCCACATTCAAGTTGAAGTAGCCAAGAGGAAGACATTTCCATTTGGCAGCAAGTACTCTCCTCGATTTTGACTTAAGAAGTTGATTGCAAATACCTCTCAAAAGCAAAAGTTCATCAGCTTCTATCACTTTAAGGAGCTTTATAAATGGAAAAGTAGAGAAGTATCTTTCAAGTAAGCACAAATATCAACAATTATCCATGTTGGATTGATTGGCGTCCCTTCGAATATGGTATTGTTTCTAGCTTTCCATACAAACCAACAAATAATGCATGGGAGGATTTTATGAATTGCCCCCGTTGTGGTTGAAGGTGGATAGGCAGCCCACTACCATGAATTTAACTTGTACAAAATGGATGTTGCTGGAGCAAAAGTCAATTCAAACCAGGATTTGAAGAAACTCCAAATTTGCTTTGAAATTGTACTGGCCACAAATAGATGATCCAAGGATTCCTCATTATTATAGAAGCAACACTTGGTGGCTAATGGAATGCCAAGCTTGGAAATTATATCGTCCATTGGAAGGTGTTTGTTCAGCAATCTCCACATAAAAATGGAGATTTTTAGCTGAAGCCTCTTATCCCAAATCATTTGTCTAGAGAATGACCGTGCAAGTGGTGGAAAGTTGATGAGATTGAGAAAGAAACCCTTAGATTATATTGTCCAAATGAGTTGATCCGGTTCCTTCTTCCATAAAATTACCTTGTCCTTGAGAATTTTTCCAATGTTGTGAAGTTCTTCACTAGAATATCTCCTATCAAGTGAGGAAAGGTTCCAGCCATCAAAATTCCACACTTGCTCCACTGTGAGATGACCTCCGTAGATTTGCTCCATCATGTGAAAGAATTATCCTTCCTAATTAGAAATAAGAAGTGTTTTTCTTCTTCCTCTTGAAGTCTCAACATCTTTTTCCATGTTAATGAATCTCTAGGTGATTTCTTGACTTCACAAGGGTGAACTTGGTCTCTAAGGTATCTTCCTTAGAGAAAAGAACACCATAGTGATTGGCCTTTGTGAAACTTCCACCATAGTTTGATATTAAATCCATTTACCACATCCCCTAACGGTGAAATGCCATGTCCATTTGAAAATGTAGGTTGACATATTGTGGCCCACGCAATCCAATGGTGTTTGAGAACACCCCCCCGTAATGTTCCCCAAAAGGAGTTTGCGAATTGCCTCTCCAATTCCATAATAACTGAATTTGGGAGGGAAAGACCTGCCATAAGAAAGATTGGGATTCTACTAGGACATGTTTGATAAGAATAAGTCAACCTCCAGGGGAAAGAAATCGAGTTTGCCATCCATGAATGCGGGATGCCACTTTTTCAATCAATGGCTAAAAAAGATATTTTCACTTTTTAGCTTTCTAGATAGGGCATCCCAAGTATGTGAATGTTTGGGATTTTTTTGCAAACCCGGTCTTGGCTTGAATCATTCGAATCTGAGGAGTTTATGCTTTTCTAGATAAATAGAAAGAGCTTTTGAACTTATTAAAAATCTGCCCTGAAGATGTCTCAAATATCAAGAGGAAAAACATTAGATTTCAAATGGAAATGAACTCTCTCTTTGTAAAAATTACAATATCGTACGCATAAGCCAAATGGGAGATAGTTGGGCAATTTCTGGGTAGTGCAAAATCTAAAATTCTCCCCAAATGGGTGTATAAGAGAGATGTCAATCCACAGGAAAAGGTTTCTAGCATGGTTATGAAGAAAATGGGTGATAATGGATCCCTTTGCTGAACTCCTCTTGATGATTTGAAGAAACCCCTAGGCACCCCATTGATGAGAATGGAGAACCAACAATCCTCCAAGATGTTCTTCATTAAGGAAATCCATTCTTCAGCAAATCCAAACTTCCTTAAAGTTGCATATAAGAAAGGCCAAGACAACCTATCAAATGCTTAGCAAGGTCCAGCTTAATGATCATATTTCCACCTCTTATTTTCCGGTCTAAAAATCCGCCATCTTTTGCACTAGTAGGATGTTGTCTGAAATTTCTCTGCCATGGACATAAGCCACTTGTTCAGGGGAAATAAACTTCGGTAGAATAGTAGAAAGCCTATTGGCCAAAATTTTGGGGCAAATTTTGTTAAAGAAAGTACAAAAACTATTGAGTCTAAAGTCGTTGAAAGATGATGGATTGGCTATTTTTTGGATTAATGTACTTCTATATGGGTGCTGGTGAATATTATTGGTAATTTGGCACCTATCAAGAAGTCCCTTACGGCATGGAAGAGGTCTTGTTGAATGATATCCCAGCAAGTGGTGAAGAAGACCCTATTATAGCCATCTATACCCACTTCTCCATCCGAATTGAGGGAGAAGACTGCTTCCTTCAATTCCTTTGTTGAGAATTCAGGTAGTAAAAATTGATTGTCTTCATTAGAGACTGCTTTCGCGAGATTATCTAACACTTATTTCTCATGTTTAATTCATGCTTTTTTAGTTTAATTTATTATTTATTTCTTTTTATGGTCTAGTTAAGTTTTGTTAGATTAGTTGTTTAGTTGTAGTTATTATTTGCTTCATTTAGTTTAGCCTAGTTAGTTCATAGTTTTTACTTGCTTCCTTAGCACTAGTTTAGTTAATTACCCACTTTATTAGTTAAATATCATCGTAGTTAATCTTAAAACCTAATTTTTGATTGTCTAAATAATGCAAGTGCCCATCAAATCGAATTGTAATTGCCAAACAACATCTTCGGGAAACGATACTCCTCACTGCTAGCTATTCATCTACCCCATATCCTTACGGGAGTGCAGATGGTGGTTAGTGTTCAAAAGAGTTCTTTTTATTACTTGTGTGGTTGTTGAAATTTTCACTTACCATATCCAATACACCTCAATGTCAAAAAGATGAATCTTAGAGCAAAGTGTTGCGACATTCTGGTGAAGGCGAAACCAAACATTGTGACATTGTGTCAAAATGTTGGATGCGTCAATTTGCATTTTCTTCAACTTTTGAGTCCAATTTCAGGCCCATATGGACCAAACTCAACTAGAAATCCTAACCTACACTCCAAGACACCTTGTATCTGACCTATTTCAACACAGATTGTAGCAGTAGGTGTAAGGTAGATTAGCTTAGAATAATTCTTCTTTCTTAATTAGGTTAACTCTAAGAAGATTTGGAGGATTGTTAGGAGAACAATGAGCTCATCTGGTTGGAGGCTTCAAGCAACACAATCTACAAATGCTGCTTTTTCTCCAATTCGCCATGACTTCTAACGTTTATTATCCTTTACTTGTTTTTATATACTAGTTTTTTGTTAGGGGTTAATGTAGCTTAACTACATAATTCAAGATTACTTTATTTTTAGTAATGATTCAATCTTTTCATGTCAGTCATACAGAAAGGTATGCGTTGTTATTCTTAATGCTTTTCTTTATATGATTTGATACTTGATCATGTCAAAATAGATATTAATTTGAGTCAAGAATAATGCATACTTCATAATGGGAGACTAGTCACGAATAATTGTGTGGTCCGTTTAGCATACTTGAAAGATTACTAATAGCCTAGGTTTTAAAGATCCTGACATTCTGATTTTATTTTCTTAGATTAATTTTGAAAAGATTTCTTCTAAAGTTAATCCAATTGAAATAGTCATTAGTTTGAGAAAGTCTAGTACATATTAGGGAGCTTTGCCATATTATGTGCATCCTGATTGAATCTTGTTTAATTTAATACTTATGGTTATGTTATTGTGAAGTATTAGATGAAATCAATTCCGTAACATCCATAGTTCTTCTTCTTTTTTTTTTGTCTGTATTTATGCTTTTAATAGTTTGATTGCTTTAGTGTTAGTTTAGTTAATCTATCTCCTTTTTTAATCCCTTGCTTAATAACGTTATTAATGGTTCTAATTATTTGTGAATCCTTTACTCTGTCTCATGGGAAACAATTTTTTACTCTATCACTTTATTATTTGTTCGTGTAATGCACATAATAGCATTAGCATGCATCAAGATACGCAAGTAAATTATTGTTTCTTTTCTCTCTTTTGAATTTCCCAAAATGAATGTTGCACAAGCACATTGACCTTGCATGGATTGATTTTCAGGAAATTTTTTGACTATTTTTTACTTCGCTGTTCAATTATTTGTTATAGTAGATGCAAAATGTGTAGCTAGAGAAAATACTTTTACATCAATTTTTACTTTTTCACCTAAGTACTATTCAATATTTCAAAAATTCAAAAAATTTCTCCCATTATATATTACATTACATTCAAAAATAATTTTTGCTATTTAACACAATTTATTATTTAAATCATTCTCCCAGTATGGTTTATCATGGATTTATTTGTTTTGGTTTAGCAATTTAAAAAGATATATGATAATATTAGAAAAAACATCAAAGCATCTGCATTGGGCGACTTCGTACTTATCAGGGTTCGAATTTCATGTTCTCAAACTCTGTGAAATGTGTCTAGATTCATATTTCTTTTAGGTTCAAACTTCCTATCCTCTGCAAAAGCTATTGGTATTTAGAATTAGCAGAGTTGGGACTTATCCGAATTCGGACTTCTTATCCTTGCTCATGCACAACTTCAGCATTTGACTTGCACAACGAATTACGGACGTTCGAACCCGGATAAATATGAAGCTATGTGTCAGAAATTCACCAATTTATTTATCAACATGCAATTCATTTTTTATTCATATTAGTCATAACAAAATTTTTGAACAAATTCAATTCAACCAAAACCCCATCCATGGTGTAAATATTATTTTGCATTTTTTTACTAAAAATCTAAAAGGTCCTTTAAGACTTAATTCAAAAAATATAAGTATATTGTACACGTAAACATTTATTTCTCTTTACAATGTTCGTGTTTCAAATAACAAGAAGACCATTACCTTTATTTGTGGTTTTCAGTGTTTGTCATGCCCATACAAAAACGAATCAGAATGGTCATGCATGTTTTGATATTGGTAAATTTATTCGATTTTCTCATACCTATTTTACCTTTTACTCTAAAAATGCTATCTAAACACTTCTTTGGAAAAATTATTTGCATTACTTAATATCCGAATGCTTATTCGCAAAAACTATTTTTGTAATATCCATAATCCAAACAATTTTTTTATTTTTTATGTTTGCCAAATAACTCGAACAGTAGCTCCAACAATGCATCGAATGGTAGCTCTAATACCTACATGATTTTAGACATCCATGGAGGTTGGAAAGGCTTTTTCATCATCTTAACATAGTTTTAGACAATATATCTTACAGTTTGGTGTATGTTTTCCAAGAAGAAAATCAATTTGTAGATTTTTTGCAAAATCTAGTTTGTGACACTAATGTAGTTTCATTCTGAATCAAGCAACATTGCCTAAATATGCTAGGGGCATTCTTATACTAGAAAAAATGGCTTGCGTAAATCTTCGGGTTCAGAATAATTCTTGGGATGTAATACCTAGCATTAAGTCTCTTGGTTGTTTACGGTTCCAAATATGGGCATAAACTTCTAGATGATTTTCATGATCCTTCATCAAACAAACAAACTTTCAAAAGCACTTGTGATCTTTTAACTTGCTCCATTCCATCAAATGAATGGATGTTCCAAGAGCAGCTAGATAAGGTAGTACCCCCAGATCCAATGTTTGCCTGTTAAGCAAATCTTCGTAGCTTCACCCAATCATGTTGTAAAGATGATGTTGAAAGCCCTGTAAAAACTCTTCCACAAACCCCTAGAATATGCATGCTCCAACCTGTGGATTTCCACCACTCACCCCTTTTTCAAAAGATAGAGCAGCTCATGCCCCAAAGATCCAAAATGCTATTGTTCTTCTCACTGGAGAACAAAAACCTATCAGTGCTGCAGAAGAAGTTTTAAACTGGCAAACTGAAAATGCTTTAACCCAGAACAAAATTCTCACTCAGATTGATAAATAGGACAAAGACCAATGAGGTTATGGAAAAACAAAATAAGCATTTGGAAGACATCCAGATAAAGATTCAAACCCTTGAAAAAAGAATGGCTCAATTACAATTTGAGACTATTCCTTATGCAATGTCAGTTTATACATTTTCCACCCAACAGGTAAAAGAAAGAAACTTCCTCCAAAATCAGATTAACAATTTAAAGAAAACAGGAGAATTTTCTACAACAAAATCTGATTTTGGAATAAGCGGCAGCTCAAGCTCTTCTGTGAATAATATGTTTTAGGCCAGGCCTATTCAGCCCTATTACCCACCTTTATCTGGTGCTTTTGGAGCTACATCAATCTATAATCCTTCTCATATAATAAGCCAAGAATTTCATTTCAGGAAGAATTCACATATATTCCTGAACCTGGTGAACCTTCTACCAAAGACATTGTAGCTCGGTGTAAATTCAAAAAGGAGCAAAAGAAGAGGCAAGATGCTGAAGAAAAAATGAAAAGGCAGCAAGATGCACAACTGGAAACCCAAAGGAAGCAACAAGAAGAACAAAAACAACATGAAGCAAGTTCTTCAAAACAATTTTTCATGATCACTCCAGCTCAACAATCTCAAGCTTCGGTACAACAGGAATCAAATCCCATTAGTTCATTCTTGAAACAATTATCACAACAATCAAAACCACAAAATTGCAGTTGTTCAAGAAGCTAGTGGAGTCTCTGAATTTTTATAATCCTCTGATGAAAGTCAACAAAGAGATCCTGAATCAGATTCTTCCAAAGAAGATATCCCCATGTTTATGGCAGGGGATGATGAACCTACAGTTGAACATCCTGACGATGATGAACCAATGAATGTAGAAGAGTTTGAATTTGGAAATACATCCACTTCTACATCTTATAAATCTTTACAAGGAACATCTAGAACTTCATTGTTCACTCTAGATGATATTCCAACTGCCAAAAGGGAACAAAGACTCTAAGAATTTCATGCGTGGATGACAGTAAAAAAGATCAACACAGAAAGTAGTTTTGAAATACTGTAAGAATTCACAGCAAGATTCTCAGGAATGCTGAAAAACTGGTGGTCAACCATTGCAGACAAGGAAAGAATATTTTTTCTTACTAGATAGACATTTGAAGAAGCCATACTCTTAATTCATCAAGTATTCCTTGGAGAACCAGCAGAGGATTTGGAGCTCAAAAGAAAAGAGTTTTTTCAATTAAAATGATATTCTCATTTTAAGAAAGATATTGATAAACATATGAGAAGATTAATTAATCTTTTTTATGTTTTGGATGTAGATCCAAGTTTGAAACAAGTGTTTTTGAGTTCATTGCCTAAGACATTACAAGATGGTTTGAGATCTATATTCACCACAATAATATAGATATATAATTGGTCTTTCCCCTGGACAAATTAGGAGATCAGTTATACTGGCACTTGAAGACTTATGTCACAAAAAACACGTGGTGCGTGAACATTTAAGAAGAGACCCATGCATTGATGAATCATGCAAAAAACCAGAGTTGGTCATAAAAGGCAAATGCAAAACTTGCACAACCAAAGTCAGTCAAAAAAGGAAGAAATTCAGATTCTCTTCGTCAAGATCTCCTAAACCAAAAAATGGAGATATTTTAAAAAGAAAATCTTTAATCCTCCAAAAAGAAGAAGAAAAAATCTTCTAAATGCTACATTTGCAATTAAAAGGGTCATTTTACAAAAGATTGTCCTCAAAATAAAAAAGGAAACAAATTGATTGAGGATATTCAAGAACAAACTGGTCAATACATTTCTTCAGATCATGATCTTGAGTCTATCTTCTCTGAAGAAGCAGAACTCTCTGATCAGACACTTTTTGCCTTAGAAGTACCAATCCAAATGTTCAACATTGTAGAATTCCAGACTTGACACCAGCAAGCAGAGAACAGGATCCAATTCTCCCTTTTAATCTGTCATTTCTTGTTGCACAAACATTGATTCATGTTTATCCTACTAAGTATGATAAATCAATTCCTGTAATTGCATTTTTGATACAGGAGCAACAATGTCCATAATGAATCCAGAGGTGTCAGCTGATGAATACTGGAAACATCACAGACAAGATTTCAGAGCTGGAGATGGAAGAATTTTTACCTCACATTTGATCACCAAAGGACAAATTACAATCCAATTCTTCCTACAATGCAAGATTGGTACTCAGATTTTAGGGTGTGCACTTCCAGGTAAAGATATCATAATTGGTATGCATCTTTACAAAAGAATTCCAAGCTTGCAAATTCTTCAAGCAGGTATTAGATACAAGAAATTTTTGAAACAATATATTGATATTCCTTGATTGTTTCTTTCAACTATTTCAGATTACCAAAATTTGAATTCTCAGACAAATTCCAAATTCATTGTAAAATCATGTGTATCTCACAGAATCTCACTCCGAATTTTTACAAAAATGTTCTAAACCTTTGTGATAGAATCCAAATTTTTTGTCAAGTTACCCTTCAAGAAGAATGAAGATGCTAATCCAACAAAGGCAAGTAATTCAGGAATGAATCATGAACATTCTCGTTTAGCAGAACAAGAATGTCAAGATCTTCTTAAACATAATTTGATCGAAAACTCTCATACACAGTGGGCATGTGAAGTTTTTTATGTGAATAAAAGATCTGAGCAAGTTCGTAGTAAGTTGAGATTGGTAATTAATTATCAACCTCGAAACCATTTCTTGCAAGATGATAAATTTTCATTGCCCAACAGAAATACTCTATTTTCCAAACTTTCAAATGCCAAATGGTTTTCAAAATTTGATTTAAAATCAGGTTTTTGGCAACTGGGCATAGCCCCAGAAGACAGAGAAAAAATAGGATTTCGCATTCCAAATCATCATTTTCAATGGAAGGTATTGCCTTTTGGTCTTAAGACAACCCCTTCATTACAGATTTGTTTCACAAGGCCATAATCAAAATCTTTGAAACAATTCTTGACCACAGTCTCATCTATATTGATGACATCCTTATGTTCAGCCAAACCCTTGAGGACCACTTAAATCTTCTGAGCCAGTTTTCAAATATTGTCCAAAACCATGGAATAATGCTTTCTGAGAAGAAAATAATTCTACCTCAAAAAGAAATCTCCTTTTTAGGAATGAAATTTCTTAATGGACAATATACTCCAGAACTACACATTTCTGAAGCTATAAACCATTTTCCAGACCATAACCTTTCCACCAAAGAAATCGAACAATTCCTTGGCCTTGTAAATTATGTTTGAGATTTCATGCCCAAAATTGCCAAGCCAATTCACTCCTTGTCCAAACTTCTGAAAGAGAAACCCATTCCTTGGGGTGAATCCCAAACCCTAGTAGTCCAAACCATCAAGAAACAGTTACAAAATGTACCATCTCTTCACCTTCCAGGTGATGGAAAAAGAATCATTCAAACTGATGCTAGTGATAGCAATACTGGGGAGCCATTTTCCTTATTCAAAAAGAAGGAAAAAGATCTCTTTGCAGTTAACCAGTGGTAGATTCAAAGATTCTGATATTCATTTTCATTCTACCTTCCATGAGATCCTTGCAGTCAAAAATGCTATCAAGAAGTTCAATTTTCATCTTCTTGGACATAACTTTCTGATTGAATTAGATATGAATACTTTCCCCAACGTACTCAAATTCAAGCAAAAAATGTTACCTCATCCACAGTTACTCAGATGGGCACAATGGTTTTCTCAATACACCTTTGATGTTAAACACATTAAGGGAAAACAAAATGTTGTAGCAGATTTTCCGAGTCAACCTCAAAAATCCCAAACATATTTACCTTCTGTAGGTATGTTTTCCTCTAATCCATCATCTTCCATTCCATCGTTTCAAACCAGTGAGCCATATCCTCCAAGTCTACCTTATCTTTCTTATCCATGGAAAAAAAAAAGACCATGATTTTCAAAGGGCAGTTCATGAATGCTAGAAACTTTCTCTGGATATGAAAGATCAATTCTTCATCCCCTTGGAGTTCATCCTGTATATCTATTTTCACAAATCTTTTTCATAAATCCAAATGATTTCCTACCTCCTTTACTAAATTTCTTTTGGTATTTATGTCACCAATTCCATGTGTTGTTAGAGTTTGAATGTAAAAAGTTTTTAAATCTTAAACCTTCATATTTGTGTGAGTTTTTGTCTTGGTTTAGTCTTCTATCGTATTGGCAAAAACTATTTCATTCTAGAAAAGGATTTTTCCTAATTCAAGTTCATCGGCCAGTTCATCTTTCCAGATACAAACTCTTCCATCGCATATCATTCTTACAGAGTTTACTACTTCTCTTCATCAGTTGGAAGAAGAATTCTCAGAGTTTCAAAGAATCATTTTCCAGGAGAACAGAACAATTCCACTAGAAATATGGCCAGGACCATATGCAAGATCATGGAATACAAGAGACACTCATCCTCATTGGGAAAGAATTCAAGCAAGCCAAATAGGAATATCTCATGGCATTTCAAGATTCACAGGATCCATGTTCACAGTAGTTTTCTGAAAGTTCACAATCCCAATCACGTGAACAACAAAATAAATAGCCTGTAAAGGAAAGATCAACAACAAGAAGGATAAGAAACAAAAGAAGAAACAGAGCTAACTTGAGTATCACATTGAACTATTGAACATCACAGACCCAGATTCCATTTCTTCAGAAACGGATAGTTCAGATGACAATAATACTTGGAATTATTGAGTCAGTAATTATTGTAAGATATGTATGCTTTATTAAAGCCTTATTAAATTTTCATGAGTCTGTATTTTTACTTTATTAAAGTCTAATTCTGTTCCTTTACTTTATAAAGGATTGTCAGGAATTTGTACCTTTACTTTATTAAAGTCTATCAGAATGTAATGAGTGTGTCTAGTTTTGACGTAAGCACTTACGTCTTAAGATAGTGCATGTATCTATATAAAGAACCTCTACTCCTCAATTGAGGATCCAAAGGAGTTGGAAGAAAACTTTGTAATAAGTTTTGTTATCAATAAAAGAGTGTGCTTCTTAAAAATGACTTTCTAAGTTCTTCGCTCCTAAGTATCTTATCTAATATCCAGTTAGATAGGAAATGATCCAGTGAACGCATACGGGTGATCAGAATTAAGTTTAAATCTAAGACAAAGTACAGGCTCTTGTTAAGCCAAAGAGGGCATTTTCTTGGCCTAGCTTACCTTCAAGGATTTGAAAATTATAATTCTGATAATCTTTATGTAAAGTTGGTATCAGAGCCAGTCATAAATCTTTAGGTCTATCTGGTTTGAGTAAGATATGAAGGAAATCTTTCATCATGTTTGAAGTTACTCTTGATTCAACCCCTACTTTTTGTAAATCTGTTAGTAATAAAGTAGATTATTTGTATGAAGTCAATATTGTTCCTAAGAGTTTAGAAAATACAAATCTGATAATCCCTACCTATCTATCACTCATAAATCCATATTCTGCTTTTGCTACGCTTAAGTCCAAGTTTCCTCTTAAATCCTTTTCATCTCTAGTCAGTCAACGTCCCAAATCTGTCAAAGAATATATTCATGCCTCAAAGATGGATCAACACCAGATCCCATCATCTTCTAAAGAGCACATGGTTACATTATATATTCTTCCTGATTTTCCAAGAAAATGGAAACAGCAGGGATATACTCATATTCATTTTGGAGCTATCAGGATAGCCTTAACCTTTCATGGTTGGAAAGGCCTTCCTGTTGTTGCTAGGATTGCACTCCTAGACACCAAATTCTACAAATACCAACATTCCTGCATATCAACTATTCAAACTACTCTAAATGCAGGAACAATTTTTGTAACTCTTTTCCCAAATTTTAACATGTCACTTGCAGACCCACATCTTCTCACTGCACTTAAAGTCCATATTCAGATTTAGGGAGCAGAGCAAATTCATAACTCATTGGCAACAACTCTCCATTATCAGATGGTATATAGGGTCCAAAATCATGCTTTTGATTCCTTACTCTTCCTGGAGGAGAGGAAGCTCTATATATCAAAATTGAAGATGGACAGGCAACTTCATGTACTCATGTCCCCAGACAGATTTCAAAAGAAGAGCTGGTAAGATTGTTACCAGACACTTGGATCACAAACTATGAAAAGCTCAACTAGGCTTGATCTAGCCAATTGAATCATCAGAAACTAAAGTAACTACTTTACCAGATGGTTCAGTGCCCATCCAATTTGACCATTCACACGTCACAAAGCCAAGAGCAAGTACCAGCAGTTTTCCTAATACCAACACAAGCTCTTATTTACCATCCATTTCCATGATGTAAATTCATATGAAAGGTCCCAGTGAATACCAGATGTACTTGGAAGAAAGTGAGCCAGACTGCAACAATATCAGGAGCATGAACATGGATGACATCACTATTTATTTCAACAGTATCGAACAAAAGGTGTATTGGTTTCCCCTCGTCTATTTTTTTCAAAATTAATAAAATTGGAGTGAGAGCACTCACCACAATGTAAAGGTAGTTAACTCAAAAAAAAAATGGCTTAAATAATGCATCAAAATAATGTTCCAAATAACCTTATGCATTGCCATTGCTATTTGTTAGTAAATGGATTCTAAAAAATTTCAACCCATCTAGCTCAAAAAAAAATTTCCCTTTTTTCTGGGTAGAAAAATGAAATAACATAGAAGATAAAAAGTAGTAGCAGTTACAAGAACACAGTTCTGGGAACAGCAAGTCCTTTTAAATCCTCCTCAACCAAATTACAAACAAAATGAGGAATTACATCATAAATCAAAAGTTTCTTAGCTTGATCAACTACCTTCTTGGCTAACATATCAGCATATTTGTTGGTTTCATGGAATGTATGATTGATGCTGTCTTCCTAGAATGTTCCTATCAACCACCCACAATCATTGATCAAAGGGTACTCATGAGAATATATAAACTCATTCTGAATAATATCAACTACAACTTTAGCATCTAGTTCAACTTCTTGTAACTGAATATTGAGTGTTCTAGACTAGCAAGGACTATCCTTTCTTAGTGCCCAGATTTCAAGCAAGGTATTAGAAGCTAGAGGAATACATTTGCTAAAGCATGCAACCCAGATTCCTTGATCCTGTTCACTTTACCAAGTTTTTTTTTTTTAAAACCCAAATGGGCAAAGCTTTTATTAATGATTCAGATTCAATTTTTACAACGCCGAATGTAGGGGCACATTTGACATCCAGCCGCAACAATCCCTAAACAAAGTGAGGAATTGTGTGCTGGTTATACCAAGGTTATCCCTAGAAGCCCCATCCATGTTCAGCTTAAGCCAGTTAGGCTTAGGAAGACTCCAACAAATCAGAATTAAGTTTTTGCCCTTTCTATCATCTATTTAGGTTCTAAAAAGATTATTCAATTTTTCTTATCGAGCAAAAAAGAAGAAAGAGAAAGAGTAGTTTTAACAGGGGAAGGCTGAACAATGTTTGGTAGGAAACAATTCTAGTTTATGAAATTCCACAAAACCCAACAAGCATATGAGAAGAGATATTGTACCCCAAGGGATATCCCAGTAACGGAATGAATAGCTACAAGAGGCTCCTTTTTCAGCCAATCATGGAAGGAAATATTCTGATTCCATCTTAAATTAGATGGGAGTTTTAACTCTTTCCAAACAATCTCAGCCTTACAAAAAGGTGAGAAAACATGACCAACATCCTTTACAGAATCATTGCAATAGTAACATAGATGATTTTGAATAATATTTCTTTTACACAGACCCTCCATCATTGGTAACTTGTATTAATTAGCTAGCCATAGGAAGTTCTTAACTCTAGAAGAGTACCTCACCTTCCAAAGGTAATTAATTACCAAGATATCCTTGAACTAAAGTTTCTAGTAGGAGATAATTTCCATCTCAAGAAGTCTTCCCTAGCATTAAATAATTTTTTTGGAGTATTGAGTATTCACAACACTATCTCATCTGGGAAAACAAAGCGCAACACTATCTCATATGGGAGAATGAAGGAAAGAGTGCTAAGATCCCAAAGACCAAAAATAAAGGACTAAAGATCTCCCCCTAAGTTTGAAACTGTCCTGTCCAAGGAACAGAGGACCTTAGATTAAAGCTCTCATACTGCCTATACTTAACTAGTCATCTTACCACAGCTTAATTCTCTCACCATTGCTAACTGATCACATTGAAGCTTGATTGATCAGTGAAGTCCCATTTTTTTAAAACTTCCAATTAATACCACCTAGTTGTTTCTTCACAAACATTTCTTCTAGTTTCCTAGAGGCTTTCAATCTGAGGCAAGAACGTTGAAGGACTTGAGAGATCTAATTAGTTTAGCCATCATTCTCCATCAAAGACTAGAAAGTCCTACACTATACTAGAATCCTCAGTTTTGCTAATACCCAGCCCCCCAAGCTATTTAGGCGGACACACTTTTTCCTAGTTAAGAAGATGGATTTTCTTCTAACTTCAAAAGAACCCCAAAGAAAATTTCTCTGTCTTCTATCAATATCTCTACAAAGATTGAGAGGTATAGGTGCACATTGGCCATAAAAGGTATGATAATATATTAAGAGACTTGCGTAAAATAGTTTTCCTAGCAGCAAAAGAAAGCATCCCAGTTTTCCACCCTTCCAGTTTCTTCTACAAATTTTCTAAGATAAAATAATGAGAAAGATTTAGAGATTCTCTTGTGGCAAATAGGAAATCCTAAGTATTTACCTACGTCATTAGCGATTCTAATACCCAGCAACTCAGCCACCCTGACTCTAGTCTCCTCAAAAGAGTTAGAAGAACAGAACATATAGGACTTTTGAGTATCGATTGTTAGTCCATATCTTGAACTGAAGTTCTCTAATATTTCCTTAACTATCTGTCAGGAATTAATAGAAAAACTACTTAGTATTATGTCACTAGCAAAAAGGCAGTGGGAGTTTTTGGGACCATTTCTACCTAACTAAATAGGGTCCCAGTTTGTCAAAACACACTACTCTTGAATAGCACAAGATAAGTGTTCCATATAGAGAAGAATAGATAGGGAAAAAAGGATCCCCTTGGCTAATTTCCTCTAGAGTGATAAATACACTTAGTGGGGGATCCATTATGAAGGACAGCTAAGTTAGGGAAAGAAACACATTTCATGATACGATTAATCAATTTCGGGGGAAATTTAAAAGCTATCAGAGCTTTCTTAATAAAACTCCATTCAAGTTTGTCATATACCTTTTCCAAGTCCGATTTAATGGCCCAAAAAGGCATCGCCATCTTTTTTTTTTTTTTTTTTTTTTTTTGAGTTTGAAGACAACTTCTTGGACTAGAACAATATTATCAACAACTCTTCTTCCGGGTACAAAGTTTGATTAAAAGGGTGAAGTCAAAGAACTTATAAGAGGAATGATCCTATTAGCCAAAACTTTGGTCAAGATTTTATTAACAGAATTACAAAAACTAATAGGACTAACTTGATTGATACTTTTAGGAAAATCACATTTTGAATAAGGTATATGAAGGTATAATTCACTCCTTCTAAAAGTGGAAGATCAGAAAAAAAAAAAAAAAAAGCTTTAAAGATGAAGTCTACATTAAAATGCTCCTTGTTTAAGACCAAAATGTTTGGTAGAAAAATAGGTTAATACCATCTGTACCCAGGCTTTTGAAAGGTTTGAGATTGAAAAGAGCAGTGTAAACTTCTTTAAAGGAAGAGGAATCTTCAAGTCCCAAGTATTCTTCAGAAACACAATTAAGGCCACTAGGAAATTCCTCTAGGGAGATCAAAGAAATACTATTATCAATGGAGAACAAGTTGTGGAAGTATTTCCAGATTACTTTCTTAATTTCCTTGATATCTCAAATCCAATCTCCAGAAGCTGTTTTTAAGGTTAGGACACTATTCTTTCTTCTTTTTTGAATCGTAGAGGGTTGTTCTAGGGAGGTCAAGAAAATAGAATTAGAACCCTGAATTGCTTTCTAGATGCCATGGATCCTAGCAAGAATTCTTCTCTTCTCCTTAAAGATGTTAGGAAAATTGATTTTGCTTCAATCATTCATACCTTCACTTGAATTGAGTGATAACCCAAGGGATAGGAGTCAAGGGTTGGAAGAAGGTTTTCAGAAAAGTTGACTAATTCCAGGAAGGTGTCATATGATTAATCCAAGTGTCTAAATTAATGTACAATCACTCTCAAGTTATAAAACCACCTTACTACACTTAGACTACAATCCGCACTCCCGCAAGTATAGAGGGTAGATTAGTAGCTAGTGGTGAGCGGTATCAATCTCATGTGGATGGAATGGTGATTACTAGGATTTGAGTACTATCTAAGCAACAGATTCAAATGTGATTTTGCTAAGATTATGATTAAAATAGCAAATGCTGAATAAAAAACTAAATTAACAAATAAGTAAACAAGAGCGATTGACTACGGCTATGATTCCTTTACCATATGGGGTCTTTTAATGGGATGACATTCAATGGGCACAAATGAGATTTCCATCCCAGCTATGAACTATTACTTCGCCTGGCTCATAGTTCTAGTTTAATATACTCATAGAGTTTAAAGAAATAGTTAAGAAAGCTAGCATGTTGGCTCGAATACTATGACCGACCTAACCATATAGCAAAGTAGTCTAAGAATAAACATTCAGCACTCGTATGTTGTGTTAACCTTAAAAATATGGCTCAAAGGTGGTACCTTTCCTTCTTACCAACATTGTAAAACATTCACTACAACTCTAATGTCCACCATTTACTAGTTTGTCCACTTGGAATAACCCACACATGTGTAAAGTTCAAATTTTCATAGCCCAATTCCTTGCTAGTTTAGCTACACATGCTTAGGGTAGTACAAAATAAGGAAATATAAAGACAAACTATAGCTACTACTAAAAAAAATATCAACGTAAACATACTAGTCATAATGCAAGAATTGTAAACAAACATAATAATGATAGATAATTATATCAAATGAAGGCTAAGAGAAAGGCTAGAAACTATTGTGAAAAACAATTTTAAACTTGCATTGATTAAAGACAATAATTTTAAGGATTACAATGCTGAAAATTAGAGAAAAAGAGTAATTATTACAAATATTACTAAATATGGTATTCAAAGTTCTTCTACTTCGAAGGCTACCTTGTCTAGACTAGCTACTACTAAAACTACTACACCCTACACTATATGTTTTAGGAGGACATTCTAGGATAATTTCAAATTCCCACAGCCATTCCAATAGTGGCCAAAATTCCATCTGTCTAGAATCTTTCTTGAACCACGGTGATGGATTTTCTTTCTTGGATTTAATCACCACGGTATCTAGCCTAAGTTAACAGGGTCTTTGTTTAGTTGGTAACCATGGTAATGAATATTATGCTGTGAAATCCTTGATTGCGGAATGGAAGTCTTGAAGTCTTGAATGGCATGGTAACCACGGTGGTAAGTGTTACCCCAGTTATGTTAATCATGTTTTGATGATGACCAAATCATACTAATGGTTTAATAACAAGTGTGTAGAAAAACAGGTAGGTTCGGACGCAAATGATCGTCCGAACAAAACAACCACAAGACTTCACGGACGCAAATAACTTTCTGAGTGACAGAGCTTCGGACGATGTACATAACCGTCCTCCTCTTGTTGAAAGCAGATATTTGGCAACTATAAATACCCCTAGGTCTGAATTAATTAAAAAGAGACTTCTACATTGATTACAAACAATTCTTGAGCTATTTGGGAGAAATAGTGGGTACAAGTGTTGTAATAGTGTAGGTAGTGTGAAAAGAGCTTAGAAGTGTAAAAGTTCTTCAAGTGTAAGAGTGGAGAGATAACAATTGTAACAAAGGGAGGTTGTGAGTGTAAAACTCTTGGCTCGGCCTGAACTAAAGGAAATTAGTGTGAGCAAGAGTGATCCTCATTTGTGTACAAGAGGTTATTGTCTCACCTACTTTGAAAAGACTTTTAGTGGTTGAACTTCAAGTTGTGAACTTGGTAGTTGCCTTATAAGAAGCTCTTTATAGTTGAAAGCTCCAAGCTTGAGAAGCTTGGGAGTTTGGTTTGATTCTCTTAATCTCAATATTCTTATTTGTTCTTTAAGCTTAAATTGTTGAATATCTATTGTATTCATTTGTGCTTAAATTTTCATTTGGTGCATAAAGTTTGAATTTCCATTAAGCACTTAAAAAGGATTGTTTTTAGATACAACCTAATTCACCCCACTCTTAGGTTGCTTTTGGGGCCAACAGTAAGTTCCTTCCTCAGAGTTCGTCACTGCGATGTTGAAACTGCTATAGATTGGATTTTGGTCTTCAATGTCCTTTAATTGTAGCTCTAGCCCTTACTTCTTTAATCCTTCAGGTTGCCACTCCAATTGCAAATACTCTTAGTAGCCTACAATACATACCAAGAAGAATCACTAAGTATATATACACCTAAAACTAATAAAAGTCAATTAAGTTTATTTTAGTGGATAAATACTACCAAATCCTAATATACTCTAAGACTATTAAAGCAACTAATGGACATAAAATTCAAGTAAAAAAATATAAGAACACTTAATATGGGACTAACATAGCCAAAATGGCATGGTTTTTAGAGGCAAAATAACTCAATCTACTGGAGTATTCACAATAAAGGGCTATAAAACTAGAACTTCTCCATTCTAAAAGGCCTTTCACTATCATGAAATCCTCCTTCCAAGAAATTTACTAATCAAGGACATTAATTTGACCTAGTTCTAACCAGGTGATAAACCACTACTTCTGGAAATAAATTCCTCCAAGCACCATTACAAACAGCTCTATCTCATCTTTCATAAATAATTCTTCCATTAGACCTCTCATTAATCCAAGTAAATCTTGGTCCAACAAAACCCAAATCCAAAAGTCCACATTTGTACCCAAACAATTGTTAAAAGCCAAAGATCTAGCTAAATCAACTATATTCCCTCTGTAGACACTTATTTTTGTCCCTTAAGTTCTCCCCTATTTTCCTTTTAATTTGACGCTCAATTTTCTTTTTAATTTCATTTTAACCTGCACTTTGATTTCCTCTTAATTTATCCTTTAATTCCCTCTTAATTTGTCTTATGGTGTTTAATTATTATGTGTTTTATGCATTTTTGAAATACAAAGAATTAGTTTTAATATTATTAAGTTTTTAGATTTTTTAATATATATATATATATATATAAATATATATATATTATTTTAAAAAAATTAATAAAAAAAATTTAAAAAAAATTAAAAAAAAATTAAAAAAAGAACAAATCACACCATAGGCACTTATAGGGTTAGCGCGTATAAGAGACAGGTTTTTGGCCACATTTTTTTTTTAAATTTTTTCACCCATTCTCACCAAATTTCAGATGCCCCATACTCCCAACATGACAAGGAATGGACTTTGACCAGGCTCTTATTTTTACACTCAATCCACCCCTTTAAAGAGCAAAAAAATCAATCTAAAGAGGAGGGGACAAAATTTCTGTAGAAAAGAAAGGAGAGAAATTTTTCTAGTAAATTATTAAAAAAAATTTATTAAAAAAAAATTTCAGCGCGTGAACAGTACAGCCCGTATTGTTCACGCGCCGAACAGTAGCTCTACAGAGCTGTTTTGGCCACGCTTTTCTCTGCATTTTTTCACCCATTCTCACCAAATTTCAGATGCCCCATACTCCCAACATGACAAAGAATGGTCTTTGACCATTTTGACACTCAATCCATCTCTTTAAGGAGCAAAAAAATCAGTCTAAAGAGAAGGGGACGAAATTTCTGCAGAAAAGAAAAGAGAGAAATTTTTCTAAGCCTAGAAAATTTTCCAGACAACCAACTTTGAGCAAAAATTCCAAACGATCAAAAAGTAATTAGACTAAACTCAAAGAAGAAAAGTTGTAGAGAGTACCTGTAACTACAACTTCTCTTTGTAAAGCTCAAAGAAAAATCATTCATTTGTAGGGTCAAAAACGTGGTAGAATCAGGCTGGTGGCCAAGAAAATCTGCAGAAAAAAAGAGAAATTTTCCAAGTCTGGAAAATTTTCCAGATAGCCAACTTTGAGCAAAGATTCCAAGTGATCAAAGAGGAATTAGACTAAACTTAAAGAAGAAAAGTTGTAGAGGGTACCTGGGACTACAACTTCTCTTTGTAAAGCGCAAACAAAATCATTCAACTTGTGAGTGAAAAATGCGGTGGAAGAAGGCCAGTTCATCAACCGAAAGCTTGGAGGTGCCGAAAGCAAATTCGGCTCAAACGCACTCCAAGCCAAGCATAACCAATTCCACCACATTCCTGAGGTTGAGGTGAGTTAAATGAGCTTTTGAATCTATTATTTTGGTTACAAACTGCTTATCTTACTATTTTTACATTATTTATGACTTAATTTTCGTTTATTTTTTAAATTTCTTCTAAGTTACATTTTTAATGACAATAATCACCAAACTTTTTAATTTGATTTTTGTTTGACATTTTAATATGTTTAATTACCCTTTGATTGTGAAATTACCGTTTTGCGCTTATGAGTATTAAATTGTAAATAGGCTCTGATTTTGCACATATTTTTCGATTAGTTTCTTTTGTGATGATTTGTGCTTTATTTTTTATGTTTGTTGGCCTCGATATAATATTTATGCTTTTTCTTACTTGCTAAATGATGTGAATTTACTCTTCTGTCCTCAAATTTTGTTTAGTTGCACGACTAGACATTAAATATTTGAATCAAACTCAATTTAGTCCATGACTTAATAACTGTATCAATAATATAAAATCGGGCTAGAAGTAAACTCTGGCGTGCATGACAAATGACTGTTTTGCCCCTTGGGAGTTAAAGGGCACTACAAGCTAAATGTGTGCAACTTTAAATTGGACCCCGGGCTAAATCTCCCTACATTGTTATTATTTACCATTTATTTTCATTTCCTCATTAATATGTACATATTTTATTACTTTTAATACTATCTCAAGCACACGTACGCTACAAAGTCGGCAATAATGAATACTAAAATTGAAAAGAGAAACGCAATAAAATCATGCAACCGGTCCAACGCTGGGTAAAGTGCGTGCCGAGGGAAATTCAAATCTATCCCAAACCTTCCCATTTTACAACAGGATTCCCGAACTCATGTTTTTTGAATTACGTGGACCAGGAGTCAATCTAGATTAGGATTTATTTTTCCTTTAAATTTTGATGTATTTTTGTGTCCCAGCGCACCAACACACCGGGTGGCGACTCCAATCCTGTGTTCCCTAGCTTAGATTATTTTTGTACAATTCATAGTCGCATTTAAAGCCCCGTTATGTAATAGTAAATAGGTGATTCATTCAAATTGGCAATAGTAAATAAGACTTTTGCATTTAATCACCTATTTCACGAGCACCACATTGGCGACGGTGCCGGTCCCAAGGGTGCCGGCCAGGCTGCTGGTTGTGGGGGGGTACGATAGCGTGGCGACTCCACTGGGGATTCGAGACTTTGAGAATCCGGGCACACGATTTTAACGAATTTCTCTCAATTTTACCCCGTTCATTATAAACCGGCTAATTTTTACCTATTTTTTTGTGTGCTATGTTACCGGCTCTATGCCTCGTTTTACGTGCCACATGCTATGTGTTACTTTATTTGCTCTTTTTCAATTACTTTACACTTATTTTATCGTATTTCACCATTTTTTCTGTCTTGTGTGCTGGTTTATGGATTTTGGGTCTCGTTTTATGTGCCACATGCTATGTGTTACTTTATTTGTTCTTTTCAAATTATTTTAAACTTGTTTTACTATATTTCACTATGTTTGCTGTCTTGAGTACCCGTTTGTTTGATTTATGTCTCGTTTTACGTGCCATACCCTATCTGCCTATGGTGTGATTTGTTCTTGCTTTATTGTACATGTTTTAATATATTTTGCTAATATACCTATTTGTGGTTAATTTGGGGGCAATTTTTGGGGTGTTGGGGTGCATCAAACCTTTAGAGCCAGAAAACGCGCTAAAATGTGTGAATCTTACCGCCTCCAAGTGAACACAGCATAACACATGTCTCATTTATTGCATGTCTTATTTTTTGTGGGTGTCGTTCCCACATTCCTTGTAGGAATTAAGACGATCTACCCAAATATACGACCGTGACACAATGTGCACGTAACGGTATCTGTGGCCATCACCTGACCACCGACGATAAGGCCCATTGAAATTGACGGATTTTATTTTTGGACCCAAAGTCTAAAGGTTCGGGAACCAAGCCCATCTAAATTGCATTAGTAAGCCAAGCCTCATATTCATATAGCTTAAACCATAGGGCAGAACTGTGTGGACCTTGTTTAGGACACTAGACACGAGGCGGTAGGACCCACCCATTTATCTGGCTTGTAATAGTAAATAGCTTTACAATTTTGTTATGTAATAGTAATTAGCTTTTCTGATTCGTATGATTTACTTTGGCCCTGTAATTTGTATCTACTTCCTGCAAGAAAGAGTAAATTTTGCTAATTTTTGCATTGCATAAGCCTTAGGTAGGGTCAAAGGCATATGGTTGCCTTACCCAAAGAGGAGACCCACCCCCGCGACATGTTTCCAAAGTTTTATTATCCCTTGTGTGCATTTAGGCTAACCCCTGCGTTGTATACACACCGTAGGCTACTTATTACATATCATTAGTCGTAGAAGGGATACCCTGTCGGATACCCTGTGTATATAATTGCATACCTATCCCTAGGTACATAACCTACAATCGAATTTGCAATTGGATTTGGAGTCAAAGAAGTGACAATGACTCAGACCAAACCGTTTTATTTGGATTTGGAGTCATCTGAGCCTTTTATCATAGACATGGATCCGTTTGAGATAGAATCCCAGGAGCCTGTTGTGATTGAACTACCAATACAATTGCCAATTGAGAGTACACATGCAGTGCCGTGAAATTATCAACCCTCAGCTGTGATAGTCGTGGAAGACCAATTTCTGAGGAGGAAGTGTCCGCTGTCACAAGGTCTTTATTGCAGGCCGAATCACAAATGACAACAATTTTGAGGCCAAACAATCCAATAAAGGTAAAGAGCCCATGCAGGCCCCCTCTTGTAGACAAAGATGTGGAGGACTTTATAAGATTGATCAAAAAAAGTGAATATTCAGTAGTTGAGCAGCTGAATAAGATGCCCTCACAAATTTCTATGCTTAGCTTATTGTTAATATCCAAGCTACACAGGGAGGCAGTCTTGAAGATTTTGAGCGAGGCTCATGTGCCTCGTGATATTCCCACTGACAAACTTGCTGGGTTAGTGGGTAGTGTGCTGGCATCAAACCAAATTGTTTTTCTGATGGTGACTTAACTTCTGAAGGGAGCGACCACAACAAGACTCTATTCATCTCGGTTAGATGTGAGGGGCGGCATTTGCCTAGGGTCATGGTTGATAATGGGTCTGCTTTAAATATTTGTTCTTTGAAGACATTGGATAAACTGGAAATCTCTCATGACCTGGTCAGGAATTCATCCATGGTGATCAGACCTACAGGGTTTGACGGGGCTCGAAGACAAGCCACCGGAGAGATAAACCTTATTTTGAAAGTGGGGCCAACTGCTCATCAGATCACTTGCCAGGTTCTTCCAATTGTTGGGGTATATAATTTGCTGTTGGAACACCCCTGGATCCATTTTGCTGGGGCTATTCCGTCATCTTTGCATCAAAGGGTTAAATTCATTTACAAGTTTAAGCTGATTACTGTATTTGCCGAAGATGACCACGCCATGATGGTCAAGAAGGAAGTTAGGGAGAGCAGTGACACTCTGGTGCCTTTCTTAGCTTATGATGTGGTCTCTGTCAGTCGAGGGCCTGGAGAACAGTCATCAATGAAAGCTGTTTGGGATAATGCGAGTGTAATGATTGCAAAGGAAATGCTGCGTGGAGGATATCGCATCGGCCAAGGTTTGGGGATGTATTTGCAAGGCATAATACACCCTATTGAGCTACCAACGCAGATCTTATACATTTGGGCTCAGTTTTCGCCCGAATGCGGCAGGGAGTTGAGGGAGATTAAGGAGCTGAAGAGAGCTGAAAAAGAAGATGAGGCTGAAAAGGAGGATCTTATCCAAGGGGTAGCCGAATTATTTGCGGGAGTAATTATTCAAGAGCAGACGGAGAAGGATGACACTGAGCTGCCATTTGCTGAGATCGACCAACTGCACAACTGGACATCTGATGATCTCCCTAGTCATAGGGAGTTTCGGTAAATTTGAAAAGATATTGTTTTTAGTTTTGCTCCTTTTAATTTCATCTTTGTATGCATATTTTGTACTTCTTAAGTCGTTTTGTTTATGTCATCTAGTCAAGAAGTAGGTGCATTCACAGCATTGTATTCATGATTCATCTCATTCATCTGTTTTGGGGATGAATCTTGAAAACAATTTGATTAGTAAGGCAAGTACAATCATGATATTGCCTTCATGATTCATCTTATTCATCTGTTTTGGAGGTAAATTCTGAAGACAATTGATTTTATAGGATGGCCAATGAATGTTAATACGTGTTTATGTTCTCTAGGATCACTTGTACAAATTTTTTATTAATGAGAACTTTTTCTTCAAGATGTTTTAGCTCATTTTGTTTTCTTTCAATTCATGCTTTATTTTTTCCCAGATGGCCCAAAATCAATGCTTTTCATCCTTCGGATACTACAGTTTATGAGGTCGATCAGTGTAATTTCGATATCACCCGACCCTGATTTTCACAGTGTGAGAGTGGTGAGGATGAGTGTGATATTGAAAATGAATTCGGGCGACACGAGGAAAAAAACCAAAGCCTAACTTGGAAGAAACAGAAATGGTAAACATTGGGACAGACATGGACGTAAGAGAGGTTAAAATCAGCATACATTTGACTAGAGGGCAGAGGAAAGAAATGATAGAATTTTTGATTTTGTACCAAGACGTCTTTGCCTAGTCTTATGATGATATGCCTGGCATCTCAACAGATGTCGTGGTTCATAAACTCCCCACCAATCCTAAATGCCTGCCGGTAAAGCAGAAGCCAATGCCTCAAGGGAAAGTTTAAGTCGAAAATGAGCTTAAAGATCAAAGAACAAATCATCAAGCAGTTTAATGCAACAATCATCATTGTATCCTGGTATCCTATTTGGCTTTCCAATATGGTACCAGTACCGAAGAAGACTGGGGAGGTTAGAGTTTGTGTCGACTATCGAGACTTAAACAAGGCCAGTCCCAAGGATGATTTTCTCCTGCCAAATATTCACATCATTCTAGACAGTGCTGCCTGCCATGAGATGGAGACTTTTGTCGATTGTTTTGCTGGGTATCACCAAATCCTAGTGGACTAGGAAGACAGGGAAAATACAGCATTCATTACTCCTTGGGGGACATTCTGCTACAGAGTTAAGCCATTTGGACTCAAGAATGCTGGTGCAACATATCAATGCACTATGACCACCTTGTTTCCTGAAACTCTAGCTAAAACAAGAAAATAAAGTGTCGACTCTCTTCTAATTACCCTACTTGGGATATTTATAATGAGTACTAGGGTTACAATAGTTGTGACCTAAGGTTAAGAACGTGAAATCGTATGAAAAAAAGTCCAACCGAGCGAAGAAATCTGCCACAATCCAAAAACAACGTAACCCTACTGTTTCGAGTGCACATGCGCTGCCTTTTTTGGGATCATGTGCACCCTAGCACAATCTGGGAATTTCTCTTCTAGTCACAGCACACATGTGCTGTACAACCCCAGCGCATGTGCACTGGCCTTCATCACTGTGCTCCGCCTTTGTCTTTGATTTTGACATTGATTCTTTTGGAATTTAAAAATGTGTGAAACACAAAAGTTGTAGCTCTCATTCTTAGCTTTCCAACACAGCTTGAATGACCTAAATTGGTGCTTGGATTCAAAAGTTATGCTTAAAATACAAAATAGTGTCTAGAATAGCATCATACTCGTGCATGTTTTGCCTTTAGCTTTTTCTTTCATCTTTTCCATTTTTTTCACTTTAACTCTACAAAAATTAAGAATAACCAAATTAAGCTCAATAATAACTCAAATCTTGCCTGTTACAACACATAAAAACGTGATAAATGACACATAAGATATAGCACATTTATGAATTTATTAAATTACCCCACACTTAACCTTTGATCATCCTTGAGCAAATATAAAATTAAAACATTTAAGCATAACAAACTTCCACTCAATATATTCCCTCAAATATCCACATAAATAATCAATAATCAATCCACCAATTAGAGTAGTCTAAAAACCCAAAGAGCTCAAATGATCATAAAAACCAAAACATGAAATTCGTGTGTATGTGTGTATAGCCATTCAAAAACTTAGATTTGAAAATATCTAGATTAAATCATGAAGACCCTCTAAATTTTTCTAAACATCCCATAGTTCACTCTTCTTACACCCCTCCACTAATCTACATAATCGATTCTACTTAAATTAGGTAGGACTTTTAGCTCAAATTATAGGTTAGGATATTAGTTAGCCAAAGAAGGGAGAGGATATAATAAATATGAACAAGAAATTTATAGTAATTGTGGCCACACTGATAAACTAAAATAAAACTTTTCTTCACTTGCGAAACATCATGTATCCGTAACCCAACACTTGAGTAACAAACACCTATGAAAAATTCTGAACAACCAAAAAGCATAGCCAAACATGCCTCAAACATATATACATCACATTATCATTTTACTTTTTAATGTCTGCTTACAGTACGGGTACCAGTGTTGGTACTACTAGCAATATATAAACACCCAGGTACCAGTGATAGGCATTACATGTATAATATCAAAAACTCCCATTATTATTTTTCTCTTCAACAATTTTTTTTTTCAATACCCCATTTTGCTCTATAAATGTACACCACCCACTTCTTACAAACTTCCACCGTTATATTCCCTTAACATATAATATCCACCATAAAGCACTTAAAGGGATAATTTAGGATAAAATAATTAAAAGAAATATTAAGCTCAATAAGGGTAGGTAAATTAAGTTTAAGTGAAAGAAGGCGAATGATGTTTCTCTTCACAAGAATAAGATTCAAATAAGGTACTGATCATCAAAATAAATTGTTAAAATGGTTGGATAGAAAGGCTCAACAATACCCTCATATTTAAACTAAAACAGGTCGTCTAAAAATTAGTTTCGAAATTGTATGATGTGAACCCCATACGCAATTGACTTGATGCCACGAAATCCAACAATTCAAGATGGCACCAAAACCCTAAGGATTGACTCCAAAGTTGGTCACAAGAGATTGGACAGCAAACACGCACAAACAAGAACGAAAAGAACACACAAGAATCAAGCAAAAATTCAACCCGTTCTGTATAGTGAGACAAGAACCAAACTCTTAACAAGATTTAAAGCGAGAATTGACCCGTTGCCTATATGAATCAGGCAAGAACTAAATCTATAAGTCGGTTAGAACAATCACCATTGCTTATGCGACAATCCCAACAAAGTCTTAATCTAAAGATTAAAAGAAAGAACTTTTTCCTCACAAAAAAGACGAATATTATTGATAAAAAGGTGCTGTAAAATTCGTTCATATGATAATGCCTTATTTATATGCTTAATAAAGTCTTAAAAACTAGATTAAAAACTCCTAAAAAGTAGTGCAAGGGTTTAGCCATAAGTAGCCCCAAGATTTGGGCTAAATGGGCCTTATTAAGGCTAATTAATGAGCCTAAAAACTACGAATTAAATCAACACCTAAACCCGACTTAAACCCAATTTAAAACCAGTCTAATTTACACAAACATAAACTACTATTGGGCTTACATAATAAATACCAAACTAAAATAAACTTGAAAGAAAATTCGGCCTTCTTGCATTAAAGGATCTCCACTTGTGCTTTACTTTGAAGAATTGGGCATCATGTAATAATGAATTGAAGATAGTCCAATCCAACTCGATCAAAATACTACGAATGTGCTCCAATCTTGGCAAGAGTGAGTCCAAGCTTGTTCCATCTTTCGTCTCCTCATCTTGACACATCTTTAGGCTATTCGGGTTCATATTATTCCCTCATTCCTCGAATGGATTCGTCCTCGAATTCGAAATATCTGGATAAGAAAAACATGGATTAGTCAAATGGGACACAAGATTGGCAAAAGATAGGCATTGAAGCCCTTCACTATTGCGAACACAGCAAAGTTTTGCAAAGTAATGATCCAAACAATTAAACAAATGTGCATGCCAAAGTAGAAAATCATTCAGTTTTGACAAGATAAGCACAATTTGAGAAATTGCCAGAACACACTGATTTTGATACAAATTGGAAGTAAATTGACTGTAAACAAAAATTTCAGTCAAAGTGTTTTGAGGCAAAATTGACACGATTTCATTCTTACAAAGTATTTGACCTAAATCACACAACTTCGGTTGCTCAACATCTATGTCATAAACAAAATTTTCGGTGGTGTGTCTAAGTAAAATAAAATCAAACAAGTTATGGCGCCATACCAAAAACTTGACTTGACTAGGAAAAAAATTGAAAATTTTGAAGTTAACTTTATTTGAGATTCGAAATTCATAAAAGAAATTAACCAATCTAACAAACTTATCCAAGTTACTTTGAAGAAAAGTGAAATGTTGAAAATCATGTAGCATGCTAACACAACAATTCAAATTAGATTTGATGACATGCAAATGATTATCAACTAAAGCTTGGACAGATTTATTCAAACAATGCTCCACAAATTAGAATTGAAGTCCAAGAATTTGGATGTGTTCCCTGTTCAAAACAATAACCAAGTCAAAAACCAAATTAAAGGAATTAATTTTAAACAAGAAATAAACAAAATGTGCACTAAAAATAATTCTAAATTAGGAATTAAATTTGTACAATTTCTTAAGATGCTCAAAGCTAAGAATTTAAACACAAAAAATAGAAATAAGTTCATACCTTTGAAATAGGGTATTGACTACCATATATTCCTTACCTCGCTTTGATTGGAATGATAAGATACTCAATTGGGAGGTTAGTGCATCATGACTTACACCTTTGAAGGGCTGTACATAAGAAAGAAAACTAGACAAAGATAAATCAAGGTTAGGCATGAGAAAATAAATTCTCTTGGCATCTCTCTTTTCTCTCTTTTTCTTGGACTATGGTTGAAGCCTTTACAATCTTTTCATCTTGACGGCTTATCCCACTTTGCTTTTTACCTTTATTCCATTTAAGAAATTTTCTTTGAATTTCTAATCTTTCTTGATTTATTTGATGTTGTGGCAAAGGAAGAAATTTAAACTTTTTGCCTTTTTTACACAAGTGATACGCCTTAGTATAGCTATCATAAAAACCACTTTCAGATAATTCCCATAGCTGACCAAGTTGTAAATGACATGTGAACAAAGGTGCTACATTACAAACTACCTTATCAGAATACTTACCAATAGTGAAAGATATAATAACTTGCTCAGTTACCTCAAATGCTTCACTTTCAGTTGACCATCGGAACTTATAAGGTTTTGGATATGACAAAGTAGGCAAATTCAACTTGTCAACAAGATATGTACTTGCCGCATTAATGTATATGCTACTATCAATTACAGAACCACAAACCCTTTACATTCACAAGAACCTTAGTGAAGAAAGTCTCTTTCCGCCAGCGAGACATCAAAAATAACACTCACAGAACAAAGTGGTTAGTGTTAGAAAAAGAAATAATTAAAATTTTTTCCTCACTACTCGGCCTTACTCTTTGGAAAGCAACTTACTCAAGTTGTATCACTCAATCTCTCGTGTATACCCTCAATTTAATGGCTTTTACCACTCAAATAATCTCATCACACTGCCTTTTTCCTCTCTTTAGTTCGCTCTCAAAGTCTTTGGAAGGCTATGAGAACTAAAGTAAGCTCTAGTTATGTCTTAACCACTTAATTGGTTGGAAGTCAAAGAAAACAAATAATCACGGGCCAACAACAAATAAGAGACACTAAGCTTTCAGATTTAAGCTTCAAAGAACAAGAGACAACAAAATATCCTAGACCACTTGAAGCAACAAAACATATAGAAAGCAAATAAGAATTTGGTAAGCAAATTTACCAAATAAAAAAAGAAAACTAAGCGCATAAGTTGAACAAACACGTAGACTTAAGACTAACAAAGAAATTAAAAGAACCAACAAAATTAAGTGCCTTTGAATAGAATTACAAATTTGGAAAGTAGACCTTGAATTAGAAAGTTTCCAAAAGTAGGAAGTTTCCAAAAATGGAAAGTGCCAAATTTGGTGGATTTCCTAATTCAATTGGGATTAGGGCAAGTAATCCAAATCCTACTAGGATTAGGATTAGTTTTCCGAGTCCAACTGGGATTAGGATAATTTTTCTAAGTCAACTTGGATTATGGTTTTTCAAATCCGATTAGAATTAGGATTAGAAACCAATTTCAAATATGATTAGGCCATGAAACCAATTTTAAATAGGATTAGAATATATAAACCAAGTGCAATTAGAATTGGAATATTGAATACCAAACACAAGTAGGAAAAAGTAAGAAACCAAAACCTTTTTAAATCAAGAAATAAACAAATAATTGCCTATATTTATAAGCAACTAACTATGCAAGCCCTAAAATTTTTTGTCATCTTTCTCAATAGCCGATTCTTCATCATCTCTTTTTTTCCCTTTTTCTCAATGGTTTTCTTTTTTGGTAGTAGCAACAACAAAGAGAACAATAACAAAGAAGCAACAATATGGATGAATTTTTTTTTTGGATGAATACTAATGGTGAACAGTAACGATGAACTGATGATGAATAGTATGATGAACAGTGCAACTTTTTTTTTTTTTTTTTTTTTTTGCAGAAAACTAAGATATGATTTTCTTTGAAAGAAAATTTGAAACAATTAAAAATGACAGTGCTGAATAGAATTTGACCAGATCTGATACCAATCTGATGCGAACCCTGTGCGCAATCGACTTGATGCCACAACATCCAACAATTCAAGATAGCACCAAAACCCTAAGGATAGACTCCAAAGTTGGTCACAAGAGTTTGGACAGCAAACACACACAAACAAGAACGAAAACAATACACAAGAATCAAACAAGAATTCAACCCGTTGCCTATAGTGAGACAAGAACCAAACTAGTATACTTAACAAGATTTAAAGCGAGAATTGACCCGTTGTCTATATGAATCAGGAAACAACCAAATCTATAAGTCGGTTAGAACAATCACCGTTGCTTAAGCGATGATCCCAAAAAAGTCTTAGTCCTAAGACGAAAATAAAGAACTTTTTCCTCACGAAAAAGACGAATATTATTGATAAAAAGGTGCTGTAAAATTCGTTCATATGATAATGCCTATTTATAGACTTAATAAAGTCCGAAAAACAAGTTTAAAAGTCCTAACAAAGTAGTGCTACGGTTCAGCCATAAGTAGCCCTAAGATTTAGGCTAAATAGGCCTTATTAAGGCTCATTAATGAGTCTAAGAACTAAGAATTAAATCAACAACTAAACCCAACTTAAAACCAGCCCAATTTACACAAAGTTAAACTACTATTGGGTTTTACATAATAAAGACCAAACTAAAATAAACTTGAAAGGAAATTCGGCCTTCTTGCACTTAAAGGATCTCCACTTGTGCTTTACTTTGTAGAAGAATTGGGCATCATGTAATAATGAATTGAAAATAGTCCAATCCAACTCGATCAAAATACCATGAATGTGCTCCACTCTTGGCAAGGTGAGTCCAAGCTTGCTCCATCTTTCATCCCCTCGTCTTGACATATCTTTGGGCTATTCGGATCCACATCATTGTAATGAAGAAAGTTTTTGGGATGCAACATAATTGAGTCTACACAAATTTTTCTAAATATCCCAAATCAAAAATTAATGTATGGCTTAGTGCTCAAAAGTCTTGAAAATAACGAATGGAAAACATTAACACCGATTATTCATTCATGCATGATTCAATTAAAGATTTATTATGCAGAAAAATGGAATAAATACGTTAAGCAAAAATTTTCAAAAAGTTTTCAAAAAATTGTCAAATAACCCACAAAAATTTTCAAAATTTTTGACAAGCTCTCAGATCAAGGAAAAGACAAAATATTACAGTAAAATTGAGCAAAATATACCAAACAACTTCAAAATCCAAATAACTCCCCCACCTCTCACTTAAAAATAAGCATTGTTTTCAATGCAAAAATAAAAGCATAAAATGGAAAAAAGAAAAGTTTCTCTGGATTTAATTCGGATTTGGAGCAGAATCCGTTATAAATATCCCCGTGTCATGAATAAAAGACAGAGTAACACTAAACAAATAATTCCCTTGAGACAATAAGAAAAACAAGAAAATTGTAGAAAATAATCCTACAATAATCAAGAAAAAACTTACTCCCTTAAGAGAATATACAACAAAAATAAACGAAAGCACCATGATGAAATTTAAAACCTAGCTAAAAGGAAACTAACTAAAATGTCTAATAAAATAAAATAGCAACTAAAATTGTCTGAGAAATCAACTGCCAAAAATAACAGATAAAAAAATGGCCCAAAACATAGGCCATGAAAAGCTCTAGGATTATGCGGTCCCAAATCCTGTAGGAAAGGAAGAAAAGGTAGAAACGTCGATGCATCCTCTCCCCGCTCCTTGGCCATCTGGTTCTGCCGAGCCTTCACAGTCTGCTTCTAGGCATACTGGTATTGAATAAATGGATCAAAATGGTGGCTCATCCGCTGTTGCTCTACTAGGATTGTTGCAGAAACTTTTCCTGAGTGGCTCATCTTTGGAATCAGCAGCTTCACCTGCATGTGACATAAAGGCTTGGGACCGAGTATTAATCGAAGCTCTCACATCTTCCATTGCAATTAACTATTTAGGCTTCAATATTTCCTCGAAGGATCAATCACAATCCCACTTTCCAAACACAATGCAATAATCAAATGGGAAACCATAAGCCCTGTTGCTTATTGATAGCAAAATAGTAAATTTGCTAACGTATGAGCTGACTAACATCTGTAGATTTCCCTGTAGCAATGCAATACAAGAGTTTTGCTCTCTCCATAGTAATGTGTACAAAATTATTAATCGGAAGGAGTCGAGCACAAAGAAACTTAAATCAGACAAACCAAGCCGGTTTAAGTGTGTTAGCATTAAAATGTTGAGCCACGTTCCGACCATCCGCCGTATAAGTCCATTCTACTTCCCCATCACAAAGAGTACTTGTGATTTCTTGCAACTCTATGTTGGCATTTTTGGTGTCTAGCCATTCATTATTACGTACCCGATTGACCTTCAATACTCGATTAATCTCATTGTCAGAGACATCCATATCTTTTTCCCTTACATATACCTTGGTGTCGCTATAATGGGCAAAATTTGAATAAAATTTGCACACCACTGGAATAACTGAATCGATAAGAGTGAAGGTAAAGAGATCCCATCCACGATTACAGATGGTTAACTTGATCTCGGGCATCCTACCAATGAAATTTGAATGCCCCTTGTCTTGACTATAGCTCGTTCAGAGATGTCATTATCGTATTTTTGTTTGGCTACTGCAGTTAAGAATCTCACACCTCCACCTACTCTAGGTTGTCCCCGGATGATAAGGATGCTCCGGCACTCGTGCCTGTGGCTGTTTTCTTGGCCATTGATGCCTCTTTAACACACCTAGTTATACTTATTCAATGAAACACCTAAATCCTACTACTAACTAGATGGCATCCCACAAGTATACGGTTGTCAACTAGTAGCAAAGGGAAGTAGGGATCGTTCCCACAAGGATTGTCGATTGCAATTACCAAGGTTTAAGGGTGCTTGTGTAGTTAAGCAAAATCAATTGGTAGATGACAGAACTATTCTAATGAAAACTATAATTTTAATTCTAACCTAATTTAATCAAATTAAGACTAAAATTTAAAACAAGTAAATCACTCAACTAAAAAGACTAGAAAAGAGAAACTTTGAATATTAAAAGCATTCATTTCTAAACTGTAAATTAGAAAGAGTTCAACTAGAAATCTAAATATTTTTGGATTTTCGATTGAAATTAAGAAAGCCCACTAAGAATTAACTAGAAATTAAAGCTAGAAATTGAAAATTTTTAAATAGAAAGCAAGAAATTAACAAGAACCCTAATTTTCCTAAAAACCCTAATTTGAAGTAAAGAAATTCTTACTAAATTTGGACAAGAAAGCAAATTAAAATTATATCTACGTGAAGCTTGCGATTAACCCACTACAAGGATCCCCTCCCGTTGCCATACCTGGACTGCCCTTTGAAGCTCCATCCACATTCAACTTGAATGAGCCAAGAGGAGGGCATTCCCACTTAATAGCCATTAGTTTCCACAGTTGCAATTGAAGGACATGATTGCAAATACCTCTCGAAAATAAAAATTCATCAGCATCTATCACCTTTTTGAATGGATACATTGAAGAAACATCTTTCAAGTAAGCACAAATATCAACAATTATTCGTGTTGCATTGATGGTTGACCCTTGGAAGATGGCCTTGTTTCTAGCTTTCCATACATGCTAGCAAATAATACATGGAAGGATTTTATATATTTCCCCCATTGCGGTTCAAGGAGAGTGTGCAACCCACCACCACAAATTTAGCTTGTCTGAAATAGATGTAGCTGGAGCAAATGTCCATTCAAACCAATATTCAAAGTGGCTCCAAATCACATTGCATTGAAATTGTACACTCCGCAAAGAGATTCTTCATTGTTATAGAAACAACACTTGGAGGCTAACGGAATACCTAGCTTGGAAATCAAATCATCCGTAGGAAGCCATTTGTTCAACAATTTCCACATAAACATGGAGATTTCCAGCTGAAGCCTCTTATCCCAAAGCATTTGTCTAGAGAACGATCGTGCAAGTAGCGAAAAAGTCGATGAGATTGAGAAAGAACCCTTGGATGTTAAGGTCCAAATAAGTTGGTCTGGTTCCTTCTTTAAGAAGATTACCTTGTCCTTGAGACTATTTCCAATGTTGTGAAGTTCTTCTTTGGAATATCTCCCATCAAGTAGGGGTAGCTTCCAACCATGATGGCTATCATAAACTTGCTCTACCATGTGAAAGAGAGACCCATGTTCAATCCAAGGGTTGAACCAAAATGAAGAATTGGCTTTCCTTATAAGGAATAACATGTGTTGTTCCACCTCCTACCAAACTCTTGGCATCCCCAGTTTCCATGTAAATGAGCATCCAGGAGCTTCCTTGGCTATGCAAGGGTGAACTCGGTCCCTTAAGTATCTCCCTTGTGGAAAATAGCACCATAATGATTTACCTTTGCGAAACTTCCACTATAGTTTCATGCTGAATCCTTGTACCACATCTGATAGAGGTGAAATTCCAAGGCCATTTGAGGAAGTTGGTTGACAAATTGTAGCCCATGTAATCCAATGGTGTTTTCTAATACCCTCCGATGTTCCCCAAAAGAAGTTTGCAAATTGCCTCTCCAACTTCTTAGGGACTGAATTTGGGGGAGAAAGAACTGCCATAAAAAAGATTGGGATGTTGCTAAGTACATGTTTGATAAGAATTAGGCGCCCTCCAGGGGAGAGAAATCGAGTTTGCCAACAATGAATGAGGGAAGCCACTTTTTCAATCATTGGCTGAAATAGAGATTTTTGCTTTTTAGCTTTTTGAATGGAGCATCCCAAGTTTGTGAATGGTAGGAATTTCTTTACGAACGTCCCCATCTTAGCTTGAATCATCCAAATCTGAGCTGTTGATGCTTTCTTGGGCAGATAGAAGGAGCTTTCGGACTTATTGCAAAGCTACCCTGAAGATGCCTAAAATTTTTTAGAGGAAAGCCATGAGATTTCGGATGGAAGTGGATTCTCCTTTTGTAAAAATAACAATGTCATCCGCCTATGCCAAATGAGAGATAGGTGGGCAATTCTAGATAGTGCAAAGTCTAAAATTTTCCCCAAATAGAACTGAGCTTTCAATCCACAGGAGAATGTTTCTAGCATGATTTTGAAGAGAAGGGGAGATAAAGGATCTCCATGTTGAATCCATTTTGATGATTTGAAGAAGCCCTTTGGCACTCCATTGATGAGAATTGAGAACCAACAATCCTCTAGAATATTCTTTATTAAGGCAATCCATTCTCTAGCAAATCTAAACTTCTCCAATATTGTGTATAGGAAAGGCCAAGATAATCTATCAAATGCTTTGGCAAGATCTAGCTTGATGATCCATCATATTTCCGCCTTTTACTTTTCTGTCCAAAAATTCAACCATCTCTTGAACTAGTAAGATGTTGTCTGCAATTTCTCTGCCTTGAACATAAGCAACTTGCTCGGGGGAAATGAACTTTGGCAAAATAGTAGAGAGTCTATTGGCCAAAATTCTTGTGCAAATTTGTTAAAGAAAGTACATAGACTAATGGGTCTAAATTCGGTGAAAGAAGAGGGATTGGGTATTTTTGAGGTTAATGTGATAAGGGTGCTAGTGAACATTCATGGCAATTTCGCACCCTTCAAGAAGTCTTCTACCGCATGGAAGAGGTCCTGCTGAATAATATCCTAGCAAGTGGTGAAGAAGACCCCATTGTATCCATCAATGCCCGTTGCTCCATCCAGATTGAGAGAGAAAATTGCCTCTTTCAATTCCTTTGTTGTGAGTTCGGATAGCTAGAATCGGTTATCTTCATTAGAGACTGCCTTTGTGAGGGTATCCAGCAAAGAGTGGTCTATCATCAAAGTGGATTCATTGCAAGACAAAAGTTGTTGAAAGAACTTAACTCCCTCCGCTTCAATGCATTATATGTCCTCGGTCCAAGCCCCATCAACTTTAATTTTTGAAATACGCAGTCATTGTTTCTTGGCCATGAGTGTGGAATGAAAAATTGTAGTATTCTGGTCACATTCTTTTAACCATTTCAGCCCCGCCTTAAAATGCCAAAACATTTCTTCCTCCGCAAGGCACTTAGTGTGAACTGCTTAGGCATGAGCTAAAGCAAGTTGGTTGCTTTGACTTTGCTGTTGTACAAAAGCCTCTTCCTTGATTTGTACCTCTCATTCAGTAGCCTTGACTTTGGTAAATACATTTCCAAACACTGTATGACTCCAATTTCGCAGCTCCGCTTTCAATCTTTTGAGCTTACATGCTAGGATAAAGAGAGGGGATCCAAAACAATGTAAAGACCAATGTCATTCTACCACCAGCAAAAAATTCTTATGCTTAGTCCACATGTTTAAAAAATTATTGTGTATATGCTTTAGGCCTGTCATGGTGGCATTAGACACTTTGAGGATGAGAGGTGAGTGATCAGAGCACGTCTTTATAAGATGTTCTACACCAATGTTTTGAAAGGATGCAAGGAAATCATGGTGGCACACAAATTTGTCAAGCCATTTCCACACCATGCTTATGAACCTGTTACCATGCCATGTACACTTGCAACCTTGGAAGGCCATGTCTATCAAGCCGCAGTCATGAAGACAATTGTTAAATTCCTGCATTGCTTCAATGTCTAAGGAGCAACGGCCTTTGTATTCGTTAGAACTGGAGATGACGTCAAAATCTCCACCAACCAACCATGATGGAGATTGGGTTGAATAGTCCAGGGAGCCTTTCACAGACTTCTTCTTTCTGCTTTTGTGCAGTTTGCATAAACAAAAGAGGTTGCCACATTGGAATGGAGGGATGCCAAGAAGAAGTTTACATAGAAAAGTTTATCAGAAACAAAAATGGGAGCTAAAACCATCTTTTTATTCCAAAAAATCCAAAATTTGCCATTAGGGTTGGACTCACAGCTATCAATCCTAGTTTCTGGGTGAAAAAGGTGATCCTTGCTTTGTCCACCATAGGCTCCATTAAAGCAAAAAACTTTATTTTGCGTTGTTGAACCAGCAACTTTAATACACTACGAATGGGAGGTTTATTGCCTATCGCCCTTATGTTCCATACTAAGATACTATCCATTTAACACTGGGGGTTGGGGATGGAGTGAAAGTTTTATTAGCTAGCCTTGTTCGCATTGGCCTTGGCATGTTGTAAATACGTTTACGTCTATTTTTCTTTTTGAGTGAGGACTTACCCACCGGTTGTGGCTTGGAAGAAGGTGGCTGGGGAGTGTCATCCATTGCATGTTTTGCACGGGGAAACTTACTGTCTGAAAAATAACATGGTAACTCTTCCATTATTTTTCCATGAGGGATGAAAGAGTCATCCATGAAGACATTGTGAGTGGTTACTGTCTGAATTGGTGCAACCGGTTGAACATTTCCTTGGAATGAATTAGCCATTTTTTGGGGAGTTTCATTGTTTGAATTTCAAAATTGAGTGGTGGAAGGTAGGTCCACATTTTCAGCCGGTTCAAATTCCTTTGAGGAAGTCAACACGTTCTCAGCATCCTTAGCAACTAAATGGGTTATGGTAGTTCCTACCTCCAAGGGATTCACAACCGAATTAGTTGTGTCAGTCCCTACTTCCATGGGATTCAAAATTTGAACTTCCAAATTTGTTAGAGAGGCTGAGATCGTCCCTCGCTGCCTTGGGGATGGTGGCTCTTCCACTCGGTTGTCTATCCTCTTCACGGCTGGTTGAGCTTGTGAACTTGTTGGTTTTGTTCCCAAGGGACTAGGATCCTTGCTAGGAATTGGAACCCAATGCATGTTACCCTTCTTCATTTGCTGTACTTGCTAAGCATTTTTAGAGGTGGTTTCTTGGGGTTGTTGGTTGGAGGAGCAGGAGTGCGACTTACCCATCATACAGTAGGAGAGGGCATGGCCAATTTTATCTTTATGACACTTTGTGCAATAGCTCGGCAAGTCCTCATAATTGATTTTTTTCCATCTTCCATTCTCTCCTACTCAAATCCAGATGCGTGATAGCAAGGTGGCAAGGAGGTCTACTTCTACACACAGCTTTGTTGTGTTAGGCCGGGTGAAGTTTTGTGTTGCTGAATCTAGCTTGAGTGGCGTGCCAATTGCTTGGGCAATACTAAAGATTGAGTGCTTATTGAAGAAGACTGCTGGGAGACCCTCCAAAGTAATCCAAATGAGTACAATTGAAGGCTTTACCTTTGGCGTGAAAAGGGGATGCCATTTGAGAACACACATAAAGAAACCATTGATGAACCATATGGTTTTAAGCTAGCACCTTAGATAGTCCTCCTCCAATGCAAAACGTATCATAACATGCTTGTAATCAATATAGCCGATTGTAAAATCTCCTTTGAAGCCAATAGTGTGAAAACTTTTCCGCACCACTTCCATGTATGGTTTGCCTCTCGAGAAATGACCAACCTAAAGTGAACTTAAAAAGGGCTACTAGCTTTTGGATTTCATCCTTAGAAAAGAAGACAGCCGGCTCTCCTTTGTAGGATTAAAGCTTTTTCAAAGGTTGTCCGGTTGTTTGTCTTGGCTGCTACCAAGTAGAGCTTGTGCGAATGATTTAGGTTGCCTTCCAGTAATAGGTTGGAGGACATCGTCCTCAGCTATGTATGAGATTCAAGGAAAATTGTAGAGCATGACAGAATCTCATTAGAGCATCTTGCGAAAACATGCTCGGACCACTCCTTTCTAGTTCTTTCCTTTGCTTCTTCTATCTTCTTTGGGCCTCGCCAATTTTGGTTCTTGGAAATGTTGATCTCTCATCCATTGTTCTTGCAAGTAGTGAAGTTGAATTTGGAACTAGATTGTGGAGGCCCACCATTATCCAAGTTGGCTATCAAATTAAAACGCTTAAAGGCTGAATTATGAGTTTGGAGTAAGGTGGTGTTTGGTGATGTTTTTAAAATGGTGAAAGCCATCTTATTGGAATTGGAAATGCAAGATAAGGAGGCTGCTCTACAGTGCAATGCCATAGAGGATGCCCAAATAGAACTTTCTCAAACTAAAGCATAGTACCTCAAAGCTTTGGGTAATGAGGAAGCATATTGGGGGCAGAAATCTTGTGTAAAATGGCTAAAGGATGGCGACCACAATACAAAATTCTTTTACTCAAAGCTTCAATCTAAAAGACAAAGATTAGCCATTTCCAGAATAAAAATTGATGGCATATGGACAGAGGATCTTGGAAGCATTGAGGAGGCAGCTATCAACTACTTCAGCCACTTATTTTTGTCTGAGGGGGGTCATAGATGCAAACCTAATGTTGCAAGATATCCCATTGTTTGTTTTCGAGGAAGACAACAACATATTTAATAATCCTCTCTCCTTGGATGAATTGAAATTGGCAGTTTTTGGTCTCAATGCATCAAGTGCTGTGGGTATTGATGGTTTAATGGTGTATTCTTCACTGGTTGCTGGGATATTGTCCAGATGGACCTTTGGGAGAGTGTTAAAGCCTTCATGACTCGTTCTTTCTTGCCTAGGAATTTTACAAGTTCACTTATTACCCTAATTACTAAGAGGGAGAATCCGTCCTCCTTTAGGGACTTTAGGCCAATAAGTCTATGCACATTTGTACATAAAATAAGCACTAAGGTAATGGCTAATAGACTCTATTTGATTCTCCAGAAAATTATTTCTCCGGTGCAAGCTGCTTTTGTAAAAAGACGGAGCATCACTGAACATATCTTGCTGGCCCAAGAAATGGTGGACTTCATTGATAGAAAAGATAGAGGAGGGAATGCTATCTTGAAGCTTGACCTCACGAAAGCCTCTGAAAGAGTGGAATGGGGTTTCTTCTATAAAATTCTCGCTACATTTGGATTCTCTTATAAAAGGAGTGGTTGCAAATTGTTGGTTCTCGATTTTGATCAACGGAGCACCAAAAGGGTTGTTTAAATCTACGAGAGGTGTTCGACAGGGAGATCCATTATCCCCACTTCTATTCATAATCATGATAGAAGCATTCACTCGTAGCTTGAAACAGCGGTTTGCTCATAATCATGATAGAAGCATTCACTCGTAGCTTGAAACAGCGGTTTGCTCAACAAAGGATGGCCTTCTATGCTCTACCTAGAAATTGCATTCCAATTACTCATTTAACCTTTGCAGATGATGTCCTCATCTTCACCAAAGGGGATGCTTCATCTATTCAAAACTTCATGTCCTTCCTGTCCAAATTTGAGGAGGCCTCGAGCCAACTAATGAGGCTTCTAAGAGCTCCTTTTATGTCTCCACAAGATGTATTCGGAGTAGAATAAGAAAAATCAGCCATCTAACGGGATTCACAAGGAAGCATTTTCCCTTGAGCTATCTAGGGTGCCCAATCCAGAAAGCCATGAAGAGACACATTCTTTTCCAGCCTATGGTGGAGAAAATTGAAGCAAAAATTAGGGGTTGGCAAAACAAATTCCTCTCCCCAGGAGGTCGGTTCTAGGTCTTATTGAAACACGTCTTAATTAGCATTCCCTCATATTTTCTGTCAGCATCGCAACCTCCAAAAGTGGTTATGAAGGAGATTGATAAAATGTTTGCGAAGTTCTTTTAGGGTTCCATCAAGAAAGGTCCAAAAAGACATTGGATTTCTTGGAAGACCATTTACTAGCCATCCAGAAGCAATGGACCGGATATTATTTCGTGCGAGGATTTTGCCTTGAAATTTTGGTGGAACTTTTGAAGAAGCAAGTCCCTTCGGTCCAGTTCATAGCTGCCAGGTATTTGAAGATTGATGATCACCCACTCATGGTGCAGTGTTGAGGAAAGGTCTCGGCCACTTGGACAAACCTCCGAAATACCAGAAACTTGGCGAAATACGAAGGCTCTTCCTTCTCTCCAAAATTAATAATGGCCAATGTACTTTCTGAGTTGAGATTGATCTTCCAAGCTTTTCTATTGGATACGACTTCTTTGTGTAATATGCACTAGTTGTCTTCATCTTTTTTCTCTCTACCGCAATAACTACCAAGCCTAAACAGTTCCCAAGGCTCAATTGGATATGTCCCTGCCAAGGATGGGTTAAACTTAATACAAATGGCTTTTCTATACAAAATCTCACATCCTCTTCAGGAGGAGGTATTCTCCGTGACCATGAGGTCATATCATCTCCCGGCTTTCAAATTATTATGGCTCTTGTAGTGTCTTCGTAGCTGAGGCTTATGCCCTATTAGATGGAATTCAGCTTTGCTTGGAAAAGAATCAAGACTTCATTGAGATTTAAACCGACTCCCTCACACTATATAAAAGTTTCGGGGTGTTATAGCAGCTCCTTAGCACATTGATAGGACAGTTCAAAGGATTAAAGGTATTCTTAGCTCGCGTAATTATAGTATTACACATATATATCGAGAGGTTAATGCAGCCGCAGATTTCCTTGCAAGACTAGCTCACACTAACTCTTTGCTCAAAATCTATGATGTTACCACCATGCCTAGTAGAGTACGACCTCTGTACTCTTGGAATAGCTAGATTGGATAGTATTGGCCTTAGCTACTTTAGACTATGCAATTTGTAATTTCTTTTTCATGGTTTCAAAGGGTTTAATGTCTTTGAAAACCTTTCACATTGTTGGAGGTTAAGGCTCTATGTCCCTTCCTTATATTCACCTTCATTTTTTTAAATAAAATCAGGAAATGGCACCTCCCACCAAGGTACCGGTGGTTAGCCAAATAAAAAAAAGTGGCTAGAAATGGTCTTCCTAATAAAATAGGTGTATTAAAATCATCTTGTTCCATTTCTAGAACATAAAAATCAGCAGAAAAAACTAGACTACCCAGTTGAACTATGACATCTTCTACAATTCCCTTAGGATAGACTAAAGATCTATTAGGCAGCTGAATTACCATTCCAGTTTTATTCAATTCTCCAATTTTTAATGCATCATAGACAGAATATGGTATTACGTTAATCGATGCACCTACGTCCAGCATGGTTTTCTCGAATTGTGTATTTCCTATCTTACAATCTGGAATAGAGAACATACATGGGTCCTTACGCTTTTTAGGTAGGGATTTTTGAATAATAGACGATACATTCCTCCCAACCTCTACCTTTCTAACCTTCTTCTCTTTTTTCTTCCTTCAAAAACTTAGCATAGCGGGGTATTTGCTTAATAGCGTCTAATAAAGGAATATTTTCCTCGCACATACGAAAAGTATCATACAACTCCCTATAGGGATCCTCTTTTTAAAACTCTTTCAATGCCCAAAAAATGGAGGTTCGGGCTTATATTCTGGCCATACAGGAACACCTTTGTCTTCACTACCGCTGCTTGTCTTCTCGCTTGGGACAACCTCATTTTTAGCTTTGGTCTCCTTATCCTTGGCCCCAACGCATTTAGGAATTATTTGGCATTGCACTTCAACCTCTTTGCCACTGCTTAACATAATTTCAGTCACATTTTTCTTGGGGTTGATGATAGTTTGAGACGACAACTTTTTGAAACTTTGTGATTCTAATCGGCTGATCGTGGTCTTACTGTTTGTCATATTTGGTGCTGCAACTACTAAATACTGACCTTGGTATCCTATTGGAATTGCATAGTATTAGCGTTTAAAGTATTCAGCATCTTTTCTAAAGACTTACCAGACTGATTATTCATATTAGCTTGCTATCTTTGAACAAATAGGGGCCTATATGGTTGGAAATTCTGTCGATTTTGTTGTGCTGGATTCTCATATCTCAAATTAGGATGATCCCTCCATCCTGGATTATACATGTTAGAATAAGGATCATAATTTGTTCGTGGTTGCCTCAGAAATCCTCCCACCGCATTTACTTGCTCTTGCGATTCCTCTTGTAATGTGGGACACATGTTTGTTGAGTGCCCTTCATTTGAGCAAATGCCACAGGGGTGTGATGTTTGTGCAGTTTCTGAAGCCAATTTTCGTATAGTTAGACTAGCCATTTGTTTCTCTAAAGATGAAACATTTACCTCGTTAACTCGTTTGATAGGTTGATCACACGTGTCCCGAACTTTTGATCTAGTGCACATCCATATTCGATATAAGTTCGCGAGTAGCGTCTATGGTCAAATTGTCTAACTCTTCTCCACTTGTGGCGTCGACCATGTTCCTTTCATTTGGAAACAACCCTTCAAAAAATATTAGATTAATAAGGAGTTATTTATCTGATGATGTGGACAGCTTGCACACAATTTCTTGAAGTGCTCCCAGTACTCATACAAAGACTCATCACTGAACTGTCTTATGCCATAAATTTCCTTTCAAATATTTGCAGTCCGAGAGGTTGGAAAATATTTTGCCAAGAATAATCTGTTCATCTGCTCCCAGGTTGTAATGCTGCTCGAAGGTAAATCGAATAGCCAATTCTTTGCCTTATCCTTGAGCGAGAATGGAAAAGCTTTCAATTTAATATGCTCCTCTGACACTCCAGTGGGTCTCATACTTATGCAAACTACGTGGAACTCCTTAAGATGCTTATTCGGATATTCACCTGGCAATCCATGAAAAGAAGGTAATAGATAGAAGCGTCTATTAGTCCAAATTTGAATTCAAATGTGACATTTGCATCTAATTCAGGATATGTAATGCATAAAGGTTGCAGATTTAAAGTGGGCGCTGCTAGTTCTCTCAAAGTTCGTTGTGCCACGTTCGTCGCGCCACGTTCGTCTCTACTTGTTGTTCCTTATTATCAACAAAGAAAAAATTGAACAACTATTCTTTCCCTAACTGTCTTTTTCTTAATTCCTTCCCTAATTTGGGTAACATTTTCTGTATTTTCGAATCAAATTGAAATTCAACTTTTCCAACTGATCATGTCACTAGCATACACAATTAGAGGAAGAATAATAATAAAATGAAAGAAAAAAAAAACTAAAATAAATAGCACAAAAATTATTCAAACCATTCCCACCAATGGCACCAAATTTTTTGGTGAGAAATGCTCTCGTAGGCACCCAAAATTAACAATTCTCAATAATAATGTAGTAGTGGTGAGTACAGGTCGTTCCACAGATAACGGAATTTATTCTTGTGCTAATCTCTTATGAAAAATGGGATTTTTGAATGTTTTTAAACTAAAATCTAAAATAAAAAGTATATTGAAGAGAATTTGATTTAACAAGAATCATGGTTTTTGTCATATCCACCATGGACCGTGGTAATTTTACTATTCAATCATTGACACCAAAGATAATTCAATTTCAATACCAAGTGCTAATTGAAGAATTAATCCGAATTCTAATTCAAAGTTGATTCTTGTTTCTTTTTAAAGTTGGCTAATTTTTAACATGCGATCAATTAACTCTAACTATTAATTTAATCTAGACACACACCAAAGATTAATTAGTAGAAGCATTAAAATCAACAAGAACAAATGGGCTAATTAAACATAAACACATGCGGTTATGCCAATTAGTTAATTAATTTTTCGAAATTCAATAACACTAATCGAGCAATTATCAAATTTAGTTGCTTCATAGATTGTATTAAGAACACGCGGTTAAAATAATCTAGCTATAGATTAATTCTAATAACTTTTTTTTATGCTAAATAACCACCAAACTAGGTGAAAATTTTATTAAAAAATCATCAAAATTTACAATGTCGAAGATTAGGGCAGCCGGGCAGCCCCTCGCATCCAAGATAACAAAACCTTTTATAGATAAAGGAATGGTATCTTGATCATACTCGATATATTTAGAATTTTTAATACCCTCATTTGCTAAACAACTAGCAACTTGGTTTGACTATCTAAATACATGTTTAAAAGAAATATCCCTGCATACCAAACAGTCCTTTATGAAGCGGAGTTGATTCTAATAACTTAATTATTTTGCAAAAGTTAAAAAGAACAATCATAAAATTAATCGCAAAAAATTAATCAATACTCTCAATATAAAATTGAATAAATTCAAGAATAAAGAGTCTCACAACATAGTAGAATTGACCATGACTTCAAATCCCTCGACCAAGAAAAAGGGTTTAGGCACTAAGTGCCAAGAAAGAATAACAAAGAATTTTCTCTGCTGAAAACCCTAGCTAAAACAAGGAAATAAAAATGTGTCGACTCTTTTCTAATCACCCTATTTGAGGCATTTATAATGAGTAATAGGGTTACAATAGTTGTCTAAGGATAAGAACATGAAATTGTATGAAAAAGAGTCCAGCCAGGCGAAGAAATTTACCAAAAGTCCAAAAGTCACGTAACCCAACTGCTTCGGGCACACATGTGCTGCTTGTTTTTGGCGCATGTACACCCTAGCACAGTCTGGGAATTTCTCTTTTGGTCACAGTGCACATGCGTTGCACAACCCTAGCGCATGTGCGGTGGCATTCATCACTGTGTTACGCTTTCGACTTCAATTTTGACCTTGATGCTTTTGGAATTTGAAAAAGTGTAAAACACAAAAGTTGTAGCTCTCCTTCATAGCTTTCCAATGCATTTAGAATCACCTCAATTGGAAATTGGACTCAAAGTTACGCTTAAAATATGAAACAGTATCTAGAATAGCGTCATACTCGTGCATGTTTCGCCCTTAGCATTTTCTTTCATCTTTTCCATCCGAGACGCTTTTTCATCTCTTTTTCGCTTTGGCCCTAATAACCAAATTAAACACAATAATAACTCAAATATTTCTTACAACACATAAAAACATGGTAAATGACACATAAGATATAGCACAATTATGAACTTATCAGACAACCAGACAAATGTGCTCTCGCCAATTAAGGAAGTAACTAAATCTGGTCTGGGTGTTGAGCAGAATCAGAACAGACCCCCATGAGAAGCCATTTCTTGGGCTGAAGGCTTGGACCCTACTATGAAATGCCTAGGAGGGAATCAAGAGTACACTTACAATGAAACTTTAGATAGGGAGTCTTGTCTTGGAATCCCCTCTTTGGTGGATTCTAATCCTTTTTGTCCCCCTGCTAACTTGACTTAAGAAAAAGAAGATTCATTCAAAGATGCCTCGCCATCAACACCATCTCTATAGAAGAAAAGAAGCACAAAGATCGCCAAGAAAAACGGAAAGGGAAAACTAAATTCTAACTTCTCCCCATTCAGACCCCAATTCCCTGGTCATGAGCAATCTAGAAAATTGGAACATGGTTTTTTTTCCACATGCTCTTGGAACCTTCTATCGCTTAACATCTTTAAGAGAAGGAATTTGACTTAGCAATGATTCTGGGAAACCTGCATGTGAGAACTTCAAACCATCAACATAGAATGGCCGTCACTATAGAACTGGATCCCTATGAGGATGTGAGAGCCATGAGGAGAGAAATATTCACGAGAGAGTGAAGAGACATCATTTGGAACCAATGTGGAATGCTATGGAGAGGGATAGGGTAAGCAAGAACTGAAATCTTGTAAAGGATCATATGGACTCAAACCAAATTTGAGATTTATGGGACCAAGAAAGCCTGGAAGCACAGTTATAGTCCCTTTCGCTCTTTCCTTTAAGCTTACGACTAGAAGCAAGTAAAAGGGCTCCAGTTTTGAATGTCCTTGCTCAAGAAGTCTTAGGAGAAAGTGTCTATATTTTGGCTATAGAAGCAGTCGGAACAAAAGCCATGGACTATCTAGTAGCTAGATGACAGGTCACTCCAAAAATAAGAAACCACCTTGGTATTCTTCAAGAGACAATGAGGGATCAGAGATAACCACAAAGGAAAGTTGAAATCCTTATGCTATGCCCCTTAACCATCTCAATGAAGGTCCTCATTGTGGAATGTTAGAGGCACTGGTAGCTCTACTTCTAGAAGACACCTACTTCAACAAATCTATACTCATAATCCTCAGTTGGTGATCATTGCAGAAACTAGGATTCTTGGAGAAAGGGCATCCAACATGTATGCATCAGTGCCTTTCTCAAATCCATCATTATTGATGCTAGGGGCTTTAAAGTCGAGTTGTAGGTGCCGTTAAATCATCAGCAAATCCAAGTTGAACACATATGAATGGCCAAGCTATCCATGTGATGGTGAAGGCAAACTCCCAACTCCTACACTAGATGCTTTTAGCTATTGATGCTAGCTCTGATGATAGCATCAGGAAACACCTTTAGAAGGATATTATTTCCTTTGCTTATTTCCCATACACTTGGATTTTTTGGATGTGTGTGGGATATTTTAATGATGTTCTTTATAATTTTGAAAAGAGGGGAAGGTGTCGCACCCCCCACAACCCGCAGTCTGGCCGGCACCCTTGGGACCGGCACCGTCGCCAATGTGGTGCTCGTGAAATAGGTGATTAAATGCAAAAGTCTTATTTACTATTACAAACATAAATTACCTACTTACTATTACCAATTTAAATGAATCACCTATTTACTATTACATAACGGGGCTTTAAATGCGACTATGAATTGTACAAAAATAATCTAAGCTAGGGAACACAGATGTGTATAAGAGACAGGTTTTGAATGCCTGTCGTTTACACCAAAATACATCAAAATTTAAAGAAAAAATAAACCCTAGTCTAGATTGACTCCTGGTCCACGTAATTCAAAAAACATGAGTTCGGGAATCTTGTTGTAAAATGGGAAGGTTTGGGATAGATTTGAATTTCCCTCGGCACCCACTTTACCTGGCGTTGGACCGGTTGCATGATTTTAATCTCATAGATTGTTTCTCTTTTCAATTTTGGTATTCATTATTGCCGACTTTGTAGCGTACGTGTGCTTGAGATAGTTTAAAAGTAATAAAATATGTACATATTAATGAGGAAATGAAAATAAATGGTAAATAATAACATTGACAGGTAAATTTAGCCCGGGGTCCAATTTAAAGTTGCACACATTTAGCTTGTAGTTCCCTTTAACTCCCAAGGGGCAAAATAGTCGTTTGTCATGCACGCCAGAGTTTACTTCTAGTCCGATTTTATATTATTGATACAGTTATTAAGTCATGGACTAAATTGAGTTTGATTCAAATATTTAATATCTAGTCGTAAAACTAAACAAAATTTGAGAACAGAAGAGTAAATTCACATCATTTAACAAGTAAGAAAAAGCATAAATATTATATCGAGACCAACAAACATAAAAAATAAAGCACAAATCATCACAAAAGAAACTAATCGAAAAATATGTGCAAAATCAGAGCCTATTTACAATTTAATACTCATAAGGGCAAAACGGTAATTTCACAATCAAAGGGTTATTAAACATATTAAAATGTCAAAAAAAAATCAAATTAAAGTTTGGTGATTATTGTCATTAAAAATGTAACTTAGAAAAAACTTAAAAAATAAAACGAAAATTAAGTCATGAATAATGTAAAAATAGTAAGATAAGCATTTTGTCACCAAAACAATCGATTCAAAAGTTCATTTAACTCACCTCAACCTCAGGAATGTGGTGGAATTGGTTATGCTTGGCTTGGAGTGCGTTTAAGCCGAATTTGCTTTCGGCACCTCCAAGCTTCCGGTTGATGAACCGGCCTTCTTCCACCACGTTTTTCACCCACCAGATGAACGATTTTGCTTGACCTTTACAAAGAGAAGTTGTAGTCCCAGGTACCCTCTACAACTTTTTTTCTTTGAATTTAGTCCAATTCCTCTTCGATCTCTTGGAATCTTCGCTCAAAATTGGCTGTCTGGAAAATTTTCCAGACTTAGAAAATTTCTCTTTTTTCTAATTGGCAGATTTTCTTGGCCACCAGCCTGATTCTACCACGTTTTTTACCCTCCAAATGAATGATTTTTCTTGAGCTTTACAAAGAGAAGTTGTAGTTACAGGTACTCTCTACAACTTTTCTTCTTTGAGTTTAGTCTAATTACTTTTTGATCTTTTGGAATTTTCGCTCAAAGTTGGCTGTCTGTAAAATTTTTCAGACTTAGAAAAATTTCTCTCCTTTCTTTTCTGTAGAAATTTCGTCCCCTCCTCTTTAGACTGATTTTTTTGCTCTTTAAAGAGGTGAATTGAGTGTAAAAATGGTCAAAGACCATTCCTTGTCATGTTGGGAGTATGGGGCATCTGAAATTTGGTGAGAATGGGTGAAAAAATGCAGAGAAAAACGTGGCCAAAACAGCTCTGTCGAGCTGACTGTTCGGCGCGTGAACAGTACGTGCGGTACTGTTCACGCGCAGAATTTTTTTATTTTTTTTTTTTTTATAATTTTTTTTTTTTGAAAAATCTAAAAACTTAATATATATTAAAACTCATTCTTTGTATTTCATAAATGCATAAAACACATAATAATTAAACACCATAAGACAAATTAAGAGGGAATTAAAGGATAAATGAAGAGGAAATCAAAGAACAGGATAAAAAGAAATTAAAAGGGAAATTAAAAAGAAAATTGAGAGTCAAATTAAAAGAAAAATAGGGGAGAACTTAAGGGACAAAAATAAGTGTCTACAGCTTGCCCCTCTTTGCCAGAGTGTCGAAGAGGATCGAAGAAACTCTAGGCAAAGATTGTAGACACCGCATGACTGGATGATTCCAATCATGCAACAAAATTTGCCACATGTCAACATTAAACTCATGAGGTCATGGAAGAGGAAATTCACCATCTTGACAAACACACCTGGGAGATTAGGTCTATCTATTCATCCAGAGCGGAAAAGTCTTCATTGGGGGGGAAGAAGTGAACAAAAAAAAATGCCCAGTGAAATGGACCATAAAAGACATAAATGAAACTTGGAAACAAGAATGAAATCCCCTTAAAATGAATTCCGAGATCTTTGTTAATGTGTATAAGCACAGTCTCGGACCAAAGCGCAAGGCACAAACGAACAGAGCAACAAAATCTAACCGCAATGTAATAGAACCATCAAGCCATTTCTTAACTATAAAACCGAATATTTCATTTTACACAAAAAAACGAATTACAAAATTCCTTCTTAGTACAAAAGATGCTACATCAAAAAAACAAAGTTCATCAATACAAAACCTATCTAATACACTACCCCTCTCCAAACAAAAGAGAAGCTTGGAAGATTATCCGCAGAGTCCTACCAGTAATGTGGAATCTGGAGACAATCTAAAAGCTGCTAACGCGGTGGAGAGTAAAAAACGAGCACCTAATCTGAAAAATTATAAATCACGTGGGGTGAGCATAACTAGCTCAGTGGTTATCATAAAAGCTCTTCAAATGGGGCCATTATATTTCGATAAAAAGAAAACATAAAGATAATAACATTTGCGAAAACCATAGTCATGAAGCAGTTTCTAAAATGTCTCATGCCATTTAAAAGTCAATAAACCATAATCATAAGTAGTTTCTAAAATGTATCATGCCATTTAAACGTCAGGCATGTCCAAAACATAGTCAAAAAGATCCAATCATTTCAAAACATAGTATGCTAAAGCATGTGTATAAGAGACAAGTACTATTCAAACCTGATAAACGCATGAGTCTCTTATACACATCTAGATGTGTATAAGAGACAGATATGAAAGCATTTTATGACTGTTTTGGCTCATAGTCTGACCGAGCTTATATCATTTTATGACTTCACAAGACCCCGTATCAGAGAGTTCATAACATTCACAGAAGTCACCACGGCGTCCCATGGATGACTATAGAGCCGGTGCACCCCAAATCAAACATTTCCAAATACATCCAAAATTATATACCTCGGTCACCTATGAGAGCCAAAACAGTCATAAAATGCTTTCATATCAAAAGAGTTTGCAAATATATCAATTGATTAACATAAAATAGCTTGGTCCCGATTTCATATATAATAATTCCAAAACTTGGTAAAAGTGCAGTTCCAAACATCATACACATTTTAAAATCCATGATTTGGGACTATATCAATAGCATTCCACAACAATGGTCTCACCTAAAACCATCAAAAGATCATTAAAGACCCTTTAAACATAACCAATTATCCAAATTATCCTAGTTGCGCCAAACTTCCGCTTACTTACAAAATGAAGGGAAATCAATTCCACTTGGTTTCAAGTCTCAATTCCTATCCAAACTAACCTTAAAACACTCTTAAAACATCATTATGTGCATAGACATAAGCATTCATAGCATAACACTCTAGGCCACATATGACCTGGAAGACAAAACCCCAACTCATAATCTTAAAATTTGTAATCTAACCATGGAAAGTTTTTAAAAATCAATCCCAATCACTTCCCAACCTCCAAAACACTAAAAACAACCCATAACATACATAAATCAACACATATAAGGCTGCAAAGAGGGTTTTCTCAGCCATAAATAATCCTACAAAACTTGAAATTAAAGCTTAAATCATAAAGCCCATAAGCCATAAATGCTAAAATACATAAAATCTTACCTTCCAAGTGATTCCTACTTGATAACCAAGAAAATTAATGGATCAGCAATGTTGAGATCAGTTCGGCCTTGCTGGAAGAAAATGAGGAAGAAAAAAAAAAAGAAGAAGACTTAAAAAGAAATTCCAAGGTTGACCAAATAGTACCCCATTGACCAAATAGTCTCCAAGTTGACTATTTGACCCAAAAACTAATTTTTGCTACTAAATTAACATTATAAATCAGTCATCAAACAACATTCACACACCACAATGCACTAAAAAGAAACATTTTTTCTAATTTTTGACCCGTTTACCCCCCGGTACCGAAATCGCGTAAATCGAAAAATTTGCCGAATTGAAGAACGAATAAGTCGAAGTACTTTATGACTAAAAAATAATATGAAAAATATTTTAAACCAGTTAAAATCAAAGAACAAGGCTATTAAAATACTGGGTTTCACAAACTTGACATAACATGCAAACGCCACTGGTAATGAAACTCAACAAGCAATGTGAATTAACAGTCCGACTTTGTATCATCAAGGCAAGGGTATGTAAATACGAATGAAAACCCAACTTTATGTCATCGGGGTAAAGACATGTAAGTTAAAATGAAAACCCGACTTTGTGTCATTGAGGTAACAAGAGTGAAATGAAAACCCAAACGGTGAGTTTGTCGGGTAATGCAAACTTAAAATGAAAGCCGAAATTTATTTATCGATTGATGCAGAAATACAAACCTGAAATTCGTTTATCAGGTGAATAGAACAGGTTAATAGAATGCAAACCTGAAACCGAATTCGATTATCAAGTTAATAGAATGGAAACCCGAAATTCGTTTATCGGGGATAAAAATGCAAACCTGAAATTCGTTTATCAGGTTATGAAAATGGAAATGAGAACCCGAAATTCATTTATCAGGTTATGAAAATGGAAATGAGAACCCGAAATTCGTTTATCGGGAGTGCAAATGCAAACCTGAAATTCGTTTATCAGGTTAATGGAGATGGAAATGAGAACCCGAAATTCATTTATAGGGTGAAAATGCAAACCTGAAATTCATTTATCAGGTTAATGAAGATGAAAATGAGAACCCAAAATTCGTTTATCAGGTTAATAGAGATGGAAATGAGAACCCAAAATTCGTTTATCGGGTGATGCAGAAATGCCAACCTGAAATTCGTTTATCAGGTTAATGAAAATGGAAACCCGAAATGCGTTTATCAGGGATGAAAATGTAAACCTGAAATTCGTTTATCAGGTTATGAAAAAGAAAATAGAACCCGAAATTCATTTATCGGGTGAAAATTTCGTGCAAACCTGAAATTCGTTTATCAGGTTAATGAAGATGGAAATGAGAACCCAAAATTTGTTTATTTGGTGAAAATACAAACCTGAAATTTGTTTATCAGGTTAATGAAAATGGAAACCCGAAATTCGTTTATTAACCTGATAAATGCAAATTTGAAATTCTCATTTATCAGGTTATGAACCTGGAAATGAGAACCCGATTTTCGTTTATCGGGTAAAAATACAAACCTGAAATTCGTTTATCAGGTTATGAAAATGGAAATGAGAACCCGATATTCATTTATAGGGTGAAAATGCAAATCTGAAATTCGTTTATCAGGTTAATGAAGATGGAAATGAGAACCCGAAATTTGTTTATTTGGTAAAAATGCAAACCTGAAATTCGTTTATCAGGTTAATGGAGATAAAAATAAGAACCCAAAATTCGTTTATCGGGTGATGCAGAAATGCAAACCTGAAATTCGTTTATCAGGTTAATGAAAATAGAAACCCGAAATTCGTTTATTGAGAATCTAGTGTGATCTCTGAAAATACAAACCTGAAATTCGTTTATCAGGTTATGAAAATGAAAATGAGAACCCAAAATTCGTTTATCGAGAGATTCAGAAATGCAAACCTGAAATTCGTTTATCAGGTTAATAGAAATGAAAATGAGAACCCGAAATTCGTTTATCAGGTGATGCAGAAATGCAAACCTGAAATTCGTTTATCAGGTGAATAGAACAGGTTAATAGAATGGAAATCCGAAATTCGTTTATCAAGTTAATAGAATGGAAACCCGAAATTCGTTTATCGGGGATAAAAATACAAACCTGAAATTCGTTTATCAGGTTATGAAAATGGAAATGAGAACCCAAAATTCGTTTATCAGGTTATGAAAATGGAAATGAGAACCCGAAATTCGTTTATCGAGAGTGCAAATGCAAACCTGAAATTCGTTTATCAGGTTAATGGAGATGGAAATGAGAACCCAAAATTCGTTTATCGGGTGAAGATGCAAACCTGAAATTCATTTATCAGGTTAATAAAGATGAAAAAATGAGAACCCAAAATTCGTTTATCAGGTTAATAGAGATGGAAATGAGAACCCAAAATTCGTTTATCGAGTGATACAGATTTGCAAACCTGAAATTCGTTTATGTGAATTTGAAAATGGAAACCCAAAATTCGTTTATCGGGGATGAAAAAACAAACCTGAAATCCGTTTATCAGGTTATGAAAATGGAAATGAGAACCCGAAATTCATTTATCGGGTGAAAATGCAAACCTGAAATTTGTTTATCAGGTTAATGAAGATGGAAATGAGAACCCGAAATTTGTTTATTTGGTGAAAATACAAACTTGAAATTTGTTTATCAGGTTAATGAAATGGAAACCTGAAACCTAATTATTGAGGATGAAAATGCAAACCTGAAATTCGTTTATCAGGTTATGAAAATGGAAATGAGAACCCGAAATTCGTTTATCGGGTAAAAATGCAAACTTGAAATTCGTTTATCAGGTTATGAAAATGGAAATGAGAACCCGATATTCGTTTATCGTCATTTACCCAGGTGAAAATGTAAACCTAAAATAAACGAATTTCAGGTTAATGGAGATGGAAATGAGAACCCGAAATTTATTTATTTGGTGAAGATGCAAACCTGAAATTCGTTTATCAGATTAATGGAGATGAAAATGAGAACCCAAAATTCGTTTATCGGGTGATGCAGAAATGCAAACCTGAAATTCGTTTATCAGGTTAATAAAAATGGAAACCTGAAATTCGTTTATTGAGGATGAAAATGCAAACCTGAAATTCATTTATCAAGTTATGAAAATAGAAATGAGAACCTGAAATTCGTTTATCGAGAGATTCAAAAATACAAACCTGAAATTCGTTTATCAGGTTGATAGAAATAGAAATGAGAACCCGAAATTCGTTTATCGGGGTCATGCAGAAATGCAAACCTGAAATTCGTTTATCAGGTGAATAAAACAGGTTAATACAATGGAAACCCGAAATTCGTTTATCAGGGATAAAAATGCAAACCTGAAATTCGTTTATCAGGTTATAAAAATGGAAATCAAAGAGAACCCGAAATTCATTTATCAGGTTATGAAAATAGAAATGAGAATCCGAAATTCGTTTATCGGGAGTGCAAATGCAAACTTGAAATTCGTTTATCAGGTTAATGGAGATGAAAATAAGAACCCAAAATTCGTTTATCGGGTGATGCAGAAATGCAAACCTGAAATTCGTTTATCAGGTTAATGAAAATGGAAACCCGAAATTCGTTTATTGAGAATGAAAATACAAACCTGAAATTCGTTTATCAGGTTATGAAAATGGAAATGAGAACCCGAAATTCATTTATCGAGAGATTCAGAAATGCAAACCTGAAATTCGTTTATCAGGTTAATAGAAATGGAAATGAGAACCCGAAATTCGTTTATCAGGTGATGTAGAAATGCAAATCTAAAATTCGTTTATCAGGTGAATAGAACAGGTTAATGGAATGGAAATTCAAAATTCGTTTATCAAGTTAATAGAATGGAAACCCGAAATTTGTTTATCGGGGATAAAAATGTAAACCTGAAATGTCGTTTATTAGGTTATGAAAATGGAAATGAGAAAACCGAAATTCGTTTATCAGGTTATGAAAATGGAAATGAGAACCCGAAATTCGTTTAGAGACAGTGCAAATGCAAACCTGAAATTCGTTTATCAGGTTAATGGAGATGGAAATGAGAACCCAAAATTCGTTTATCGGGTGAAGATGCGAACCTGAAATTCATTTCTCAGGTTAATGAAGATGAAAATGAGAACCCAAAATTCGTTTATCAGGTTAATAGAGATGGAAATGAGAACCCAAAATTTGTTTATCGGGCGATGCAGAAATGCAAACCTGAAATTCGTTTATCAGGTTAGGAAAATGGAAATGAGGAACCGAAATTCATTTATCGGGTGAAAATGCAAACCTGAAATTCGTTTAGCAGGTTAATGAATATGGAAATGAGAACCCGAAATTTGTTTATTTGGTGAAAATACAAACCTGAAATTTGTTTATTAGGTTAATGAAAATGAAAACCCGAAATTCGTTTATTGATGGATAAAAATGCAAACCTGAAATTCGTTTATCAAGTTATGAAAATGGAAATGAGAACTCGAAATTCGTTTATCGGGTGAAAATGCTAACCTGAAATTCATTTATCAGGTTATGAAAATGGAAATGAGAACCCGATATTCGTTTATCGGGTGAAAATGCAAACCTAAAATTCGTTTATCAGGTTAATGAAGATGAAAATGAGAACCCGAAATTTGTTTATTTGGTAAAAATGCAAACTTGAAATTCGTTCATCAGGTTAATGGAGATGGAAATGAGAATCCAAAATTCATTTATTTGATGCAGAAATGCAAACCTGAAATTCGTTTATCAGGTTAATGAAAATGGAAACCCGAAATTCGTTTATTGAGGATGAAAATGCAAACCTGAAATTCATTTATCAGGTTATGAAAATGGAAATGAGAACCCTTATTCGTTTATCGAGAGATTCAGAAATGCAAACCTGAAATTCGTTTATCAGGTTAATAGAAATAGAAATGAGAACCCAAAATTCGTTTATCGGGGATGAAAATGCAAACCTGAAATTCGTTTATCAGGTTATAAAAGTGGAAATGAGAACCCGAAATTCGTTTATCGGGTGAAAATGAAAATCTGAAATTCGTTTATCAGGTGAAAATGCAAACCTGAAATTCGTTTATCAGGTTAATGGAGATGGAAATGAGAACCCAAAATTTGTTTATCGGGTGATGCCGAAATGCAAACCTGAAATTCGTTTATCAGGTTAATGAAAATGGAAACCCAAATTCGTTTATCGGGGACCTGAAAATGCTAACCTAAAATTCATTTATCAGGTTATGAAAATGGAAATGAGAACCCGAAATTCATTTATCGGGAGATTCAGAAATGCAAACCTGAAATTCGTTTATCAGGTTAATAGAATGAAAACCCAAAATTCGTTTATCAAAGATGAAAATGCAAACTTAAAATTCGTTTATCAGGTTATGAAAATGGAAATGAGAACCCGAGATTCATTTATCGGGAATTCAGAAATGCAAACCTAGAAATTCGTTTATCAGTTTAATAGAATGAAAACCCGAAATTCGTTTATTGGGGATGAAAATGCAAATCTGAAATTTTTTATCACGTTAATAGAATGGAAACCCAAAATTCGTTTATCGGAGATGAAAATGCAAACCTGAAATTTGTTTATCAGGTTATGAAAATGGAAATGAGAACCCGAAATTCGTTTATCGGGTGAAAATGTAAACCTGAAATTCGTTTATTAGGTTAATAAAAAATAGAAATGAGAACCCGAAATTCGTTTATCGGGTAAAATGTAATAAGTATGATACATACGGAGCCCTGTCATGGGGCTTACCCATGAAATAAAGTGTAAAAGGCAATTTGTAGTTAACCTTAATCATGACTGGATTGTAAACTGGGACATTAAGCCTTAAACGGTAAATGACAGCATTATTTAAACTGAGAGGTTTGACTGGGAACTCAGTGTACCATCTCCCAAGCGACGATCACCTGTGAGGTTGATTGCTTCATTAGGGGTTGGCGTGCCCCTAATGAAGCAATCAAATCACCCCTTTCAAAATGCGAAGAAAGACCGTTGGGTATCAAGACAGCTCTCAGGATTAGTGTATCCCTTGTTGTTTATGAAGGATATCCAATCAATAAAAATTTACCCCAGTGTCGTGCATTTTAGCATCCATTTTATTTTCATGTACCTGCAGGTCCTCAAAACAATGTGATATCAAGTAAAGAAAACTCGAATTGGTCAGTGCCAAAACATACGAAATGTCAATCTTAGCAAACATTACTATAAGCAAGGTGACCGAGCTCGCTAAGAGCTGCCTACATATCCCACAACGGGAATCAGGTCTAACGTAGTTCAATTAAACAGATGGTTTTCACATATTTGACAACTAAAACATCAACAACAACAAGAACAACTACAAACAAACTAAATGGCAGCATGTGAGTTTGATAGAAGTACATGAATAAATAATACAGGCACATGGGAGCAATCTTAGTAAAAATTGTGCCATCACCGTATTAACACCGCTTTGACTTTCATTCCAAGTGATTTGGACCCGATCAGGCAATGCTTTGGATCCATCGGATACGTACCTTTTAAAGGCCAATGACTGTGTTGAGAGAACGACATAGAGGCAACCAATAAGCCTAACTTCGGTCAACAAATTTCAGTTGAACACTTTCCCAGACTTGGACCCAAAGAAGTCGTCAACCAGACTTTGACCATTTGCTCAGTTTACCCCTTCCTCAACACCTTTTCAGGTTTTCACCAAGGTTTCCCTCCCCTTATTTATTTATTCATTTTTTTTTTTTGCATTTTTTTTTCGCACACTCTCCTTTTGCCTAAGCCGTCCCGTAGGGTTTTCAACCAAGCCTCTTTTTTTTTTTTAAATAAAGGTGCCCTTTTCGGGTTTTCACCTATGAGGTCCAAGTAAACGGCAAGGTGTGGGAGTAAACGGAAGACGTCTGGCTAAGTAATTGCCTTTTCCAGTGCATGCGAACTTTAGTTTTCAAAGTTTTTCGGTATCAATGAGTGCAAGTTGTTCATGTCTGACTTGCCTCACCTATTCTGCATCTTCTAACACAGTCTCCATAAGAATGCGTAGAGAAGGGATCTCTACTTCCGCTGGCAAAACAGCTTCCATTCCGTACATGAGTGAGTAAGGCGTTGCCCTAATAGATGTCCTGATAGCCGTCCGATAACCCAGCAATGCATATGGCAGCTTTTCATGCCAATCACGCTAACTATCAACCATCTTTCGAATAATTCTCTTAAGATTCTTGTTAGCTACTTCAACTGCCCCATTCATTTTTGGCCTGTAGATGGTAGAATTCCGATGTTTAATCTTGAATTGGGCACATAGACCGTCTACCATGTCATTGTTCAGGTTTGGCATTGTCTCTTATACAATCTAATGTGTATAAGAGAAGCGGCAAATGATGTTCTTTCGGATGAACTCCGCCACTACTACATTTGTTACGTGCTTGTAAAATTCAGTCTCGAGCCCCACTTAGTGAAATATTCATGTGCTTCTAATCAAGATTAAACATAAGCTGCATCACAGATCTCTTATTCACATCCAATGACGTATTCCCCAAATTGAACAGGGCCATGGAGTAGTGATGTTGTGCAATTTAGTTGGTGCTGCCCTTATCTCATCCCCGTGCATTTGACACTTAACACACCTGTGGACAAATTTGAAACAATGATGCTCTATAGTAAGCCAGAAATAGCCTGCTCTCATTATCTTCTTAGCTAATAAGTGCCCGTTCATGTGTGGCCCACAAACTCCCCTATGAACATCCTCCATAATGTAAGCGGCCTCTTTCTTATCAACGCATCTCAGAAGACCCAGATCTATCGTTCTTCGATAAAGTACATTGCCATTTAAAAAGAAATTGATTGACATTCGGCGTAGGAACTTCTTATCCGAAGTACTAGCCCCTAGAGGATAGCTACATTTATCCAGAAACTCCTTGATATCATGAAACCAAGGAAGTCCATCAGATTCCGGCTCAAGAGTGCAACAGTACCCTGGCTTTTCCAACACCTGAATGGTAATGGGTTCTATCACTGTGCCGTCTGGATGGCTGATCATTGAAGATAAGGTAGCCAGAGCATCGTCAAATACATTCCTGGATCGGGGTATGTGAATGAATTCCAAAGCATCAAATTGTCGACATAGTTTGAGAATACTACAGTGATATGGCATGATTTTAGAATCCCTGGTTACCCAGTGCCCTAGTGTCTGATGGACGAGCAAATTTGAATCACTAAACACAGCTAACTTTTTAATACCCATGTCCAATGCCATTTTCAGACCAAGTATGCTAGCCTCATACTCTGCCATGTTGTTCGTACACGGAAACTGTAACTTGTCTGATCCTAACACATTTCATTTACTTTATCGAAGGGATGCTCCTATGCCCGCACCGAAAGTGTTGGATGCACCATCAAAGAATAGCCTCCAATGTGGACATTCATCTTTCATGTCTTCGGCAGTGCCAATGAATAAGATGTCTTTGTCTGGAAAGTATGTGTGCAAGGGTTGATAATCATTCTCCCTTGGGTTCTCAGCCAGCCAAGATGATCCGCTATCGCTTGTCCTTTGACAGCCTTTTGAGTAGTGAAGATGATATCGAATTTTGCTAACAACATCTGCCATCTAGCCAAGCGTCCAGTCGGCATAGGCTTCTCTAACAGATAGCGAAGGGGATCACACTTAAATGAGATAAGTGGTATGACCCATAGATAATGGCTTAGCCGTTGGGAGGTCCAAACCAATGCACAGCATGTTTGCTCCAAAAAAGAATAATTGGCTTCATGGACTGTAAACTTCTTGCTTAGATAATAGATAGCCTGCTCTTTTCTGCCCGAATCGTTTACTGCCCCAAGACACAACCCATGGATCCGTCCAAAATCGACAGATACATGATTAATGGCTTTCCTGGCTTTGGGGGGACCAACACAAGAGGGTTCAAAAGATAATCTTTGATTTTGTCAAAAGCCTGTTGACAGTCATCATTCCAGTACATCGGTGCATTTTTTCTCAACAGTTTGAACAAAGGTTCACAAGTAGCTGTCAGCTGAGCAATGAAGCGACCAATGAAATTGATTTTTCCCAGGAAGCTTTTTACGTCCTTCTGAGTCTTTGGCGCAGACATATCACGGATAGCTTTGATCTTTGCTGGGTCTATCTCAATTCCCCGCTTACTGACAATGAAACCTAATAACTTTCCGGAAGGAGCTCCAAAGGCGCACTTTGCTGGGTTCAACTTCAGATTATATCTCCTCATCCTCTCAAATACCTTCTTAAGATTGGTCAAGTGATCCTCGGCCTTCTTGGATTTGATAATTATGTCATCGACATAGACCTCCATCTCTTCATGTAGGTAGGGATATTTCTTTTAAACATGTATTTAGATAGTCAAACCAAGTTGCTGATTGTTTAGCAATTGAGGATATTAAAAATTCTAAATATGTTGAGTATGATCAAGACACCATTCCTTACTCTATAAAAGGTTTGGTTATCTTGGATGCTAGGGGCTACCCTAATCTTTGACATTGTAAATTTTGATAAATTTTTAATAAAATGTTTTTCACCTAGTTGGGTGGTTGAATAAAAAAAAATTATTAGAATTAACTACGTGTGCTTAGTTCAATATGTGAAGCAACTATGTTTGGTAATTATTCAATTAGTGCTATTGAATTTAGAGAAATTAATCAACTCAGCATAACTGCATGTGTTTATGTTTAATTAGCCTAATTGTTCTTGCTGATTTTAATACTTCTATTATTTAATCTTTGGCGCATGTCTGGATTAAATTAATAGTTAGAGTTAATTGGATCACGTGTTGAAAATTAGTCAATTTTAGAAAGAAATAAGAATCAAATTTGAATTGAAATTTTGGTTAATTTTTCAATTAATGCTTGGTATCAAAATTGAATTATCTTTGGTGTCAATGATCGACTAGTAAACTTTCCATAGTCCATGGTGTTTATGACCAAAACCAAGATTTTTCTTAAATCTAATTCTTTTCAATTTATTTTGTTATTTCAGTTTTTAATTTAAAAGCATTCAAAAATCCCCTTTTTCGTTAGCTAAAACAAGCACAAGAATAAACTCCATTTTCTGTAGGACGGCCTGTACTCACCACTACTACATTATTATTGAGAATTGTTAATTTTAGATGCCTACGACATTATTTCTCACCATTATCCCTAGAATCCAAATTTGACTTAGACAGGTTATTGGAGACTTAATAGGAGTGTTTAAAATACAATTCAGGGCCTTCATTTCCCAATAAAGGGTTTTTTTGAGTTTGCACAAAGGTTGAGATTTGCATTTTTGGTGCTATTACTTTCCCTAGGTAGTCTTAGAGAATCTCTTAGACTTTGAATTTGAATTTGAAATAACAGAAGAGTTTAGGGTGAACGTTCTTACCATTACTATGACCCCTCATCTGGATCTTTTCCTGTCAAAAGTTTCGTTGGGGTTTGATCAACAGATTCTCTTTCTGTTTACCCTTCTGCCTGAATTTCACTTGCATTCACTCCCCATAACCAAATGATTTTGGTTGTTCAGACAAAGCAGTAGAATGAGTCCCTGACTTATAGTTACGATCTCTAGTTCCAAATTACAGAATTCTTGAACATGTCCCATTAATCCACATTGATATTGATAACAGAACATGATACCCTCATATTGGATTGATTGAACGAAATCCCCAAATTTTAGGGTATACATCAGGGGCAATTTCACATTTATTTTAACCCACATTCTTGCGAATCTTCCTATGACCATGGCATCCTAGTGTCAATCTTAAGTACCTTGCCTACCTGTGTACTTGCTTGAATTAGGATCGACACGTCATAGTGCTGCATTAGTAATCCCGGCAATTTAATCCAAACTGCTGCCGAAGTCGTTGATGATTCAGCTGCAACAAATTAGGTTTGCATAATTGAATGGTTAAAAAAATACCCATTTAAGAACCACGGTCCATCCTATGGAACATTAAAGAAATCTGCAACATCATCAAATCTAACAATAAAGAAGTCATGCATCAAATCAATTAATGAGATATTCCCACTTGGTTTCCAAATCTCTCTAATTTTAATTTGGAAGAGTCAAAATACTAAAAACCAAAGCTACAGCCAATAGATTTAATGATCAACGTTGATCAATGTTTTGAAAATCGGACAGCGATGATCAATGTTTTGAAAATCGGACCGGCCATTGAACTGGTGGTCTGTCCGATTCGCGGTTCAACCGTTCGATTCACTAATTTAGGTATTTTTTTACTAAAGTGTGATATAATTTAAAATTACCTAAAATATATTTATATAAAATCTAAAATAGAAGTGAAACACTATTTTTGGAGAATTATAGTTCTAATACCCAAAAATACTAATCAAATTTCTAATAAAAAAAGTGAAATTTATACAAAAGTAAGTATAAAAAAGATAAAAAAAATAATAATTTAATAGTTTAGATTTTGGTGTGTTGAATGTTTTGCCATTTTAGAGTTTATTTCACGATTTTTTTAATTTTTTCTCTTTATTTAAATCATTTTTTATTTTGAAATTTAAAAAATCGATTTTTTACTAGTTCTCGATTTTTACCGGTTCTCAATTCCTTTTATCAATTCTATCCAAATTTTTGGACAGACCAGATATATAGTTGGACCGAACCGATGGTTCTTCCGATTCGAGGTCCGACCAGTCGAACCAGCCGATCCAATCCAATTTTCAAAACACTGACGATGATCTCTAAGGGTTGCCAATATGCTCAAGGTTTTCGTTCGAAATAATAAGCTACTTAATAGGTTGGAAGTATGCAAGGTAATTCAAAGAGATCCAACTCACATATTCATGGCTATCCGTCAATGAATTGTTCTCCTTAAAACAATCCAAAAAAGATTTGGATTTTATTTGTGCACTCAACTAACTAAAGTTAATAAAGGGCAGAAGAAACCTTTATCAACTGGTCTAAGGCCAAAAAACAAGACTACAAAAAAGAGAGAGAAAAATAGTTGCCCTTATCATTCTTCACTTTTTTTTTTCCTTCACAAGGTAGAAAGGGCCCAAAGTTAGCTTTTGTTTTATTTCTTCAGAGTCATCCTAAAAGATTGAAGAATCAAAATACCTAAAATATTACCTTCGTCTCAATTTGTTTGTCACTTGTTCAGAATTTAACTTTTTATCAATAATATTTTAATAGTGATGTTAGTATTTTATCAATAGTTTTTTACTTCCCAATAATGGGCAATGATTAGCCACAGTAACATTTACTGTAACGTCAAAACTACCCTCAACAACATACCAACTAAATTTTGCAGGCCCACCTGTTTGTCTCGCCTACTTGTTTGTCTTTTCAACCAATTTGTCAACAACAGCACCCCAAAACTTCCTGCCCTCCACCACACCATCCACATGCTCCTCCACCAACATAACCAGTCATTTTCTTTAACCTCTTTCCTCCTCCCATCGCCCACCAAATTCAAATTTAACCTTTAAATTCTTCATATCCCTCTTTTCTTTTTCATCAGAAAAATTAAATTAAATGTTTCCGAAAATTTTTTCTTAGTATATATTGAATCTCTCCATCTCTTATTTTTTTCCCTCATCAATTGCCTTTTTTTCGAACAATTTTTAAGCAGAAAATGAACAGTACTTTTTTTTGGTTGATCATGTTTTTTTTTCAGCTTTATATATTTAAGAATAAAAGAAGCTTTTAAACTGAAAAGTTCAATTTTTTTTATTTTAATGTCTAAGTTTTTCAACTTTTCTTTTTTCTCATTCTCGATTCTTTTTTTTTTTTTTTTTGAAGAAAAGCCTGGATATTATGTGTAGGGAGGTGGTGGTGGAGGAAGGTAATAAAGGGATTAATTTTGCCAACGGCTATTGAGGGATATTGGCTGATGGTGTAGGTTTTACCTTTACGCTGGAGAGATGGTGGATCGTCGAAAAATAAGGTGGGATCCAATAGTAAATACGTAGGAGACAAGTAGTTTTGACTCATGGGCATTATTGTTATTTAATCAAGAAATGCTATGGCATTAAGATTTGTGCTGTGGCAATATCATTTGCCCCCATTTAGAAAACTAACTGAAGATTTTTTTGATTTTGTAAACATGACAAACATTTGGAAATATCTAAAAAAAAAATGTGTATGATATATTTAATGAGACGAATGATGCAAGTGGTATCCCATCCTTGGCCAGTATCCGTTGTCCCTCATGGTTAAAAAATTGTTTTCTTTTTTTTGAGCACCAAAAAAAAATACCAAAAAGAATTAATAACTTTGAATTACTCCATCGCTGTATTAGATGAGGGTAAAAAGTCGTACAACCCCTTAAACTTTTAAGTTTGCTTTTGTCCATTGAACTATTGAACTTACCATTTTGACCATTAAACTTTCAAAAATGTATATTTTGGTAATTTTATCCATATTTATAGTTAACTCTAACAGAACAAATCCCACGTGCTGTGCACAAGCCATTTTCGAGGGGCAAAAATGACAAACAACTAATGTGGTAAAAAGTATAATTATCCATTATTTTCACCCATCTGAACCCACAAAAACCCTATTCTAACATCGACATTAGAGAAGAAAAGAAGACAGGAGGAGACCTACAGTGGGAAGGATGCCAAGATCTACCCCTCCTCTACCTACTTGTGCTGAATGTGGAAGAAAGGCGATTATGATAACCTCTTGGACTCAGAGGAATCCAGGTCGAAGGTTTGTAAAATGCGCATTAAGAGAGATTTGCACCAAAATGTTTGTTGTTGTTTATATAATATGAAATTTTACAAAAATTTATAAGCCTATTTGAATTTATAGGATGGCTGTGGGTTTTGGAACTGGATAGATGACGAGATATGTGTTCAACTGTTGAAATTATACTTGATTTTTTAAACAGATTAAATTATATGGATTGAGAAATTTATCTCATTGAAAAATCAGCAAGAAAATGGGAAACCAAGGCTGCGTAATTGAAACTCAAAGTGAAGAAATTGGAAGACGAAATCCGCAAGCACAAGTCAACTAAGAAGTGTATTGTTCTAGCTCGGACCATTATATGGTTCATGGTTGTATTAGCAACACTTATTAGAGGCATGGGGAAAGAAGACTGTACTAGAATGTTGAAATTACAAGGTGCTTGTGTTGGATCTAGTGGTGTCTATATATTTTAAAAGCAACTCTTGTGATAGATTTGCAGAGAGAACATGTGTTGGATGTATGGCTCTAATATTATGATGCTGCTTTTGTTTGAACATGTTAAATGAATGGAATCTTTATGTAAAAGTTGCTTATTTTTTCTGATAATATAGTCCATTGATCTACAATAACACCTTTCGTGGGCAGTTTGGTTGTGATGATTCTTCGTTTAAAGTTGTCGAAATTTCAAGAATAATCACTCCCAAGCGCGCTCTTCGAAAATTTGGTAAAGTCAGTCAAATAGTTTTGGTAAAAGGAATGGATAATTATTCTTTTTACCATGCTAGTTGTTTGTCATTTTTGTCTCTCAAAAATGGTTTGTGCACAGTACATAGGATTAATTGCGTTAGAATTAATAATAAATACGAACGGATTGACCAAAACATTACATATTCTCTCCGTCTCATTTTATTAGTCATTTTTTTTTATTTATTCTAAATTATTTGTTATTTTTTTAAAAAATAATTAAACAGTAATACTAATTTACCTATTTACTCTTCATGCAAACCCTAAAAATGACATTAAAATCAAATTAGTGCATTAATTATTTTTACAAACTATTTTAAATTTTAAAACTCAAATACCAATCAACAAATTTAAATTTAAATATAAAAACAATAATAAAAAATATGTTATTAATTAATCTTATCAAAAAAAATTTAAATTATATGTCAGAGACAGAAGATAAATTTAACCGAGAAAATACTAAACAGTTTAACGATTAAAGGAGGAGTATTTAATACTTTAATTGCCAAAAGAACATAAAACTTAGAAGTTCAGGCTGTTGTACGGTTTTCTGCCCTTTAGATAATCCTGCTTTCGCTCTCAACAATTTCCGCTTAATTGAGATCTCAGCTAACAAATTTTAGCCTTGCAAAAATGAATCCTAACCCTAAGAATTTCCCAATTCTATCTTACGTCATGTCAAAAATCCCCAGTATCAAAGGCGTCACCACATCCACGGCTGAGGAGTATGATGTCGAACAACAAGCTCCGCCACAGCCGGCGACGGAGATTTCAGAGAAGCCGCATTTCGAGCTGACGGAGCAGATGCCTCACTTAACAAACCCCATACTCATCTCCGAGATGCGATCGGCGGTTTCCGAGGTCGCGCAAACTCGTTCGATGCTTCAAGCTCTCGGCGATCGACCTGATCATGAGTCTGTGGATAATGCGAAGGCGAAGCTGGCGGAGATCGAGGTGAATTTGGCTACAGAGTTGGAGGAAATCGCGCTTTCACCTCGGGAGGAGTCGTCGAAGGAGATTGAGGAGAGGAAGGCGTTGGAGAGGGAAAAGCAGATCTATAAGGCGGTGTTATCGCTGGATGAGATGCATGAGGCGTATGAGAAGATGTTGACTGAGGCGGAGGAGAGGTTGCAGAAGATTTATGCGGCTACCGTTACTGGAGGTGATATGCCGGAGGTAGAGGAGAGGAAGGAGATCATAGAGGAGGAGGTGAATGAAGGAGTGGTGGCTTGGATATTAAAGGAGGTAGAAGGGAATGGAGTAGTTGAGAGGGTGAGTTTGTCTGGGAGACGGTTGAGGTTCCTGCCGGAGGCGTTTGGAAAGATCAAGTCACTGGTTGTACTTGATTTATCCAATAATCAACTTGAGGTAATCTCATTTCCAATAGAAGATATGGAAAATGTTGGTTAATCGTGCTATGGTACTTCACTTAGTTATAGTACTGTATTTAGATGTGAATGTCAGTTCATCTTATTATACATCTATTTAACTTGTATTTGCTGCCGATTATTTGTTGGATCATCAATTGATAATTATGACATCATTATATGGCTATCTTATACTTTTAACTTCTAAACAGATGAAAGTAGTATGAGGAATGGGCTATGGCTCTCCAAATGTATGTGTTTTTTGAACTTAATGAAAGGAGAAGATGTATTGCTTCTTGTGAATGATGTTTAGAATTTTTTTTATAAGTCAACTGAACATTTCCCCCTCCCCTCCGAGATTTAAAACTAGCAATTTGATGTACAGCTGCATAAGATATTTCAAATTGTTTATGGTTTTCTGTTCAGTTTTACATCACAATCCATTCTGGAAAATGTTGACATTATGATTAACAGCTCTTTCAGCCATTCTATATGAACCAGGATTGATGATCCGTACTCTGTGAGGTTCACCAAACCATCTTGATAAGATTCTGAAACATCTCTATTATCATCCTGTGTACATAGTTGTACAAGCTCTACCTTTCAACACCTTTCTCTCTGTTCGATGGGTGGTGTCTCTAGCTTATGGTGGAGGGATTGGGGAACTACAGAGGGGCACTGTATCAATCACTTGTTTGGTTGATACCATGTTCATGACATTCTGTTATAGAAGTCCTTAATATGCTTCTCCTTTGCATAAGAAATTTTTATTGCAGGCCCTAGAATTTTTCCACTTCCATTTGCCTGGCTATTCTTCCTCATGATGTAAATTATCTTTTGGTTCTTGCTTTGCAACCTAAGAATTTTTTCATCCTTTTATCCTTCACTCAGTATAATTTGTAAAACTTCCAGCTAATTTAGTTATTTTCCTGTTTAGAAAAGAAATTCTGAACACAGTATATGTTCCATCTACTGATTACTGAGGAATTTTTTCCAAACATTTTGCAAGCATGCAAGACACTAAACTTTCTGGTAACTCTGGTGAATAATGGCATCTTTGGGTTCTAACCATCTTGTAAACTCAATAGTAAACAGGCATAAGGCTCTAGTATAAAACTTCGTTTTCATCTTGAACCTAGGCTCTCAAACTACTATCTTGTTTTTTAGGATGAAAGATTTCTTAGTGTGATTTAGTTTTCTGGTCTAGCTCCATACCAGATGCACGTTTCTAGGAACTTCAAAGTGTCCTTTGAGACCTGTTTCTTAGTTGATGAGATTGGTTTTAGAGATCCCATCTTGACTCTTGAGTGATATGAGATAGCATAATTTGATACAAGACCTAATGCATCATTTCCAACCTTGAAGCTTGTTATCTTATGTATATGACTTCGCTGTTCGAATACAGACAATGTGACTTATGAATCTGTTTTGCTTTGTGTTTGTTATCTGAAAATTCTATTCATCAAGTACTTGTCCAAAAAGGAAAAAGTAGTGGTGTTTTTTCCTTGCTCTCATTCTTTTTCATCCCTCATAGTTATACTCTTCCTGCTCAGTTTCTCACTTTTTCCTCTCATTTTCTCTTTCTCCCCCTTCTCTGTTCTTTCTTGTAGGCTTTTAGCTAGGTTCTGAGACCATATGATCGTTTTTATTTTAAGAGGAACAGTAGTTAAACAGAGATGCCAATATGACTGTATTTTGGATTTGTTTAATAATGCAGATCGCTTTGTTTAATGTTAGGATTTAGCACGAGAACAAACTTAAATTAGCAGCTGTGGGACTAGAAAAATAAGCCTTTGAGCAGCTGACTCTGTTGAAGAGAAGCCTTATGCGGTTCAGCAAATAATATGATTTATTCTGCTAGGTTTTGGATATGAAGGATTCTTATCATTCTTAGTGTTTGATTCTATTTAATGCAGGTACCCCTTAAAAAGTAATTTCAGGAAAGTATCTTTATTAGGAATTTTTTGTCGCTGCTGGGTAGTCTGAATGCTTTAATGATCTGTATCAAATAATTGGATGTCTAATAAATCAAGGGGATAGCATTGGTCTTTCGTTGTCAAAGTTCCTTTCTCATTCTTCCTTGAGGACCATTTTGTTTAGTCTTTTGTGCACAACGTTCTGCTCCAGCAGTTGCTAACTCCTGTTATATTGTTAGATGCCTACACATAATTTTTCTGGTTTCTGATATATAATAGACCCTGGATTTGAAAACCATTTTGAATCTTTAGGTGACCCACTTGAAAATGCATCCATCTGCTGCCTGTTGTAATTAGGATACATGCAGATTCTTCATTTCACCTTTCATCTCTATTTTCGATCCATGAACACCTCCTTAGGAGCGACAAAAGTGACATGGACACTCCGAAAAATTTTAAATCAAATACCGCTGATTGCAAAGCAAAAATGTAAAAACATTCTTATAATGATTCGACTGTTGGCTTGGCATCAATATAATTTTGTGAAGCTGGTTGACTTTTGAGTTTGAGCTTGTGAATATCCATTTTATTTGCTGATTAAGCTTTCCTTGGTACCATCTTTAACAAGCACCTTCAGCACATGTTTTAGAAAATGTGACCTATTTTTCCCATTGTTTGATGTAAACTCACTGCCTTCCAATCATGGTCAATTGTAAAATGGACATATGTGCAGGACATCTTCACTCTCCTACGAAGTTTACTGAGGTAAATTGATTGCTTTCCTCTTTTTTCTTGTAGTTTATTTATTATAAGATGATTTTAGGTCCCAATAAGTGGACTTGCTTATTCTGATGCTGATAATGACCCTAATTATTGTGCTTCTGGATGTCATTACCAATAGAGTTGATATGATTGTTTTGTTTGATTGTTTGTAATATACGGTTACTTTGGTAACATGCTTAAGACATTGCATATCTCAGTTCTTCATTCCTCCATTTCCTTCTCACTTGTTTATCTTTCCTTCATGCAAAGGAGATTCTGTTAAAAATTGATTGCTATGGTTGACAATTCTGTAAAATTTGTAAGAGAAGCACTAAGGTATTGAAGTTGTGTTTGTTCCAATGGTTTAGTAGTTTGCCTTCTGGTTTTGTTCTTAGTAGATATAGTGCTAACAAAAGTATTTGGCTTCTCATTCGGCTTTCTTGCAACAGACAATTCCTGATTCTATTGGTGGACTAGAAAGTCTCGAGGAGCTAAATCTTTCTTCAAACCTTTTGGAGGCTCTGCCAGATTCAGTTGGCTTGCTGTTCAAGTTGACAATCTTGGATGTATCTGGAAACAAGCTTACTGCCTTGCCTGATAGCATTTCTAATTGCCGGTAATATAGCTAGCAAAGAAACCATCTAGAGAAGCCAACATATCTCAGAATTGAGTTAATGATTTTCACCTTTTTTGTAGGTCATTGGTGGAACTACGAATGCAGGCTTCAACAAACTAACCTACTTGCCAACTAACATTGGGTATGAACTAGTGAACCTAAGAAGTCTTTCAGTTTCACTCAACAAACTCCGCCATCTTCCGAGTTCTATTGGTGAAATGAAGTCCTTGCGCCTTCTGGATGTGCACTTTAATGAGCTCCATAGCCTAACTCCGTCAATTGGAAGACTGAGAAACCTTGAGATTCTCAATATTAGCAGTAATTTCAGTGACCTGAAGGAACTTCCTCGAACAATTGGTGATCTATCCAATCTCAAAGACCTTGATCTCAGTAATAACCAGATCCGAGAACTGCCTGATACATTTGGACAGCTTGAAAATCTAACACAGCTAAATGTAGACCAAAATCCTCTTGTACTGCCGCCGAAGGAGATTGTAGATGAAGGTGTTGAAGCTGTCAAGGCATATATGGTTAAAAGACGACTTGACATGCTTTTGGCAGAAGAGCAAAGTAGCATGCTTCAAGAAAACGCCCAGGACCAATTCCAGCATATTAACACGAAGTGCCTCCTGGTTGAATAGGCTTGTTTCAAATGTTTCTGGGAATGTTTCAGGATATCTGGGTGCCATGGGAGGTAACTCAAATGCAGATCCATATATCAGTCAGCAGCGATGATTATGTCATGCAGCAGTCCTGGAAAGCCTGTGCGTAGTTTCATTTTTAATGATTTGAGTGACGGAGCAGTATCTTTTGTCTGCTACCATCTTCACCCTTCAGTTTATAAACTATGATTCAGCATGATTCTACTCGGCAACTATTCTGTTATAGGTGTCAATGAAGTTCTGTTGGGACTGATAATGTTTACTAGCTCTTAAAACTTCTTAATGGTTTACCGATTCGTAACTTCAATCACATATATCAAGCTCTTTCAAAGTGCTTTCTGGATAGTAGTTTGAAGTTTTGATTTCTTGTCATTTTTCTGGCTGAGCACTTGAGCAAATGTTTCGTGGTTTTCAATGTGAGTTATATTTATTAATTGCTCAGAATTTTGCTACAGATAGGTATGGTTGGAGAAGCATGATTGGTGGTGTTTTTTTTATTTTTTATTTTTTTTATTTTTATAATGATTCTTTTGTTACGTATTTTGTGCTTGGTAGATCCACCGTGTCCATTCCGCCTGTCCATAGGTAACCCTCCCTCAGAGAAAAGGAAAAAGCTAATGATGATAAATGTAAAGGAATCCGATCTTTGTCAATGAAAAGTTCCTATGTCAGAGTTGTGTAACTGATGATGTATTATGCCTCTACCTCGGCAAAGATGGAATTGATAATTTTCATAGGATAAAGTGCAAAGAATACATTTTCTTACTAGATCACCAATTCACAACCTAAGCTATTGAGGAGAAATTGTTACATGGATTATCTTGACGGATGCATACCGGAATGGTTTGAACTTTTATCAATCTTACTAGGGAATTTTATGTATTTGAGGTTACTAGAAATCATTTAAGGTTGATCAAGTGAAAAAGGACATAAAATCTTCTAGAGACTCCTTATTCTCATCTTTAGTTCCTCGAAACCTTTTCTGTCATGCCCCTCACTCATAAATGAGATGTGTATAACAATTACCATACCTTGAAAAGTTCCGTTTAAAAGCACAAGGCATCAAAAATAAAATATAAATAAAATCTCTTTATTAAATTACTAAACAATTCATAACAATTGATCATCAGCCAAATTGAATATGCAGCTAAGTAAATAGACTAAACCATACAATAGTCCTAAGACAACACAAAACGGAAACCAAAATATCCTAATATTTTTTTCAAATTCTTAGTTAGTTAATAATATTAACTTTCCTTGAAAGTCGGAAGTCTTGTTGTTGGCATGCACCAACTCCTCTTACACATGATCATCCTTGTACCATGTCTATTTCTGTAAAATATGCTATAATGGGGTGGGTGACAAGTCACTCAGTAAACTACTAATACTACCTTTGTTTGACTAAACAAGTTACACACACACACACACACACACACACATATATATATATATATCTTGGAGACATGGTATTACAAAGTTTCATCACACAGTTATACATAAGTATTTCAAAAAGTTATATCATAAATCAAAGTAAAAATCTTATTTCCCACAACAGCATAAGTTTTTCTTGCGAAAGTGTTTTCAAAAAAGGAAAATGACCTTAATAGTCACTCACATTTTACATTTATACTTTTTTAGTCTCTTACATTCAAAATGATGCATTTTAGTCTCTCACAAATGTAAAATGCACCATTTTGGTCCATCGACACAATTATGGGCATATTTTGGTTTGAAATACTCACATATATATCGAATGTAACATATTTAAGTACAAAATTGACAATAAATAATCTTAAATACTAAATTATCCTAAAAAGAAGAGGATTAGGATTGTTGGAATAGGGGTGGTAGAGGAAAAGTAGCATGGGAGGGGAATAGGGATGGTGATAGTAGGTGAGAATTTGGGGTGGTAGTGTAAGAGGTTTCATGTAGCATTGTTTAGTATTTAAAATTTGTATGTTACCAATTTTCCCATGACCCATGAAAAATGCAGCATTCGATATGCATGTAAATATTTTAGGTCAAAATATGTTCATAATTATATTGAGAGACTAAAATGGTGCGTTTTGAATTTATAAGGGACTAAAATATATCATTTTGAATGTGAGGGACTAAAAAAGTACAAATGTGAAATGTTAGGAACTATTAGGGTTGTTTTCCCTTTCAAAAATCATACTTATATATATTTAAAGAAAGTGACATTATATTCTCTTATTTACAAAATAGCTTTTCACATTGATCAGATGTTCGAAATCAAAATTGGAATCATACTTGAGTCAAAAGTTCAAAAGCAAAGTTGGAATCAAAATAGTAGAATTCGAATTCATAATCAAAGTTCAGAAATTCAGAATCAGATAGTCAGAGTCAAATTCATAATCCGAGTTCAAAGTTCATATCATGGTTCATTATAGGTTCGTAATATAAACACGCTATTATCGACTTACTGAGAACTCAACCTAGTGCAAAGAGACCCCACTAGGAAAGGTTTAAGAAGAGACTTGCTAAGGGGTTTCGCGAAAACCTTCTTAGTCAAAGGTTGAAATTCGGAGGTCAGAAATTATCTTATCTGGTAGTTCAGAAATAGTGCAGAGGTATAGTTGTTACCAACTATTCATGATCATTTTAAAAATTTAGGTCCGTTAGTAATTACCTAGCAAATAATCCAAACACACACTGACTTGCGATGTAATCATACAAAGTTCAAAAAATAATGCCACTTATATAAATTTATAAGGTAGAACAATTTAAATATGCATATGAGTTCCAAGTTTAATAAGCAAAATATCACATTGTCAAAAGTAATAGTTTAGACAAAATATTTTTCAAAAATACAAAGGAGCAATAACCACTTACCTTGAAATAGCAAAAATGTAACAAAGAACCTGACTAATTTCCTATACAAAATCGTCAAACATTACTTAAGTTCGATTTCAAAACAAACGCGTTTGTATATTAGACTAACATGCCGTCAATAAAAAATTATTTAACTTCCAAAAATATTTAGTAATATCGTGTTCATACTATAATAAAATATATATTTTCTTCAAATATGTTTAAAGGTGTAATATTCAAAATATAATTACTAGTCCTAATACTGGGAAAAAAATTTATTTAGTTATTACAAAAATAGTCTTACAATAACTTTTAAATTACTTATATCAAAACTATTTAAATCTTCAGACCATACTCTAAATCAAAGAAGCTAAGGGATTTGTTTTGCAACAATTAACCCAAGCCATTTAAACCTTTCTGCACTTCTTGTCCCTTCAACTTATCTCTCTCTCTTTTTTTAAATTTTTTTTTCTCTTCTCTTTCCTAGTTAATTCATCTTCTCTCTCCTTCTTTATTGTCTTTTTCTTTTTCCTTTTCCTTTTTTTAGGGAACGGAAATTTTTTATTGAATTTCAAAGATAGTCACAATATGGCTGTGGCCCAAAAAGCAACTTAAGATGGGGGGTGAATTAGGTTATTTCAAAAACAATCCTTTTGATGTGCTTAATAAGAAATGCAAATTTTATGCACATCAGTCTCAAATAAAAACTTAAGCACAAATGAATACAATAGATATTCAACAATTTAAGCTTAAAGAACAAATTAGAAGATTGAGATTAAGAGTATCAAATCAAACTCCCAAACTTCTCAAGCTTGGAGCTTACAACCACAAAGAACTTCTTACAAGGCAACTACCAAGTTCTCAACTTGAAATTTAGCCACTAAAAGTCTCTTCAAAGTAGGTGAAACAATAATCTCTTGTACACAAATGAGGATCACTCTTGCTCACACTATTTTCCTTTAGTTGAGCCAAGAGTTTTACACTCACAACCTCAATTTGTTACAGTTGTTATCTCTCCACTCTTACACTTGAAGAACTCTTACACTCCTAAATTCTTTTCACAAAACTAAAACTACCTGCACTATTACAACACTTGTACCCACTATTTTTCCCAAATAGCTCAAGAATTATTTGTAATCAATGTAGAAATATCTTATTATTTAATTCAGGCTTAGGGGTATTTATAGTTGCCCAAAAACTGCTTCCAACAACTTTTCAACGGCTATTTTCTGTTTAATGGAAAACTAGTCGTCAGACCTTTCGGACGGCCGTTGCTAACTTCTGCGTCCGAAGCTGCATCCGTTCTCTGAGGGTATTCATTCGCACGTCTGAGGATGCATCCGATCAAAGCAAAGTCTTCGTCCGAGACTGGTTCAAATTTTTTGTGTCCGACTATTACCATCGTCCGAAACTCTATCTTTCGGACAGTCATTTGCATCCGTGGAGTATGCTGGTTGTTTTGTTCGGACGATCATTTGCGTCCCAACCTACCTGTTTTTCTACACACTTGTCTTCAAATCATTAGTGCGATTTGGTCATCATCAAAACATGATTAACATAACTGGGGTTCAACAATGGCAAAATTAATTTTGCCACGTGCAAAGAATCAAACCTGCGACCTCTCAAAGAAGCTTGCCAAGTCTCTACCACTGAACCTAATTGTTTTTCTTTTCTTCTTTCTTTTTCTTATTCCTTATTTCTCTAGGTAGGGTTGATCAATAAACACCACCATCACAGACAACCACCACTAGAAACCAACCGCCACCAACAGCGAGAAAAATAGCTAGCACAATTTTTTTGTTTTTCAAAAAAAATCCTAATTTCAACTTATACAAAAATAGCTTTCGAAAAAAATGAATTAATAAATTCTTATATTTTGAAATAATCCCAACTTCTAAGAAAATCCATCTAAACTTATCAAAATCAGTTAATCAAATAATAATAATTAATGACAAACATAATTTTAGGCATGATATTCTATATACAAATAACATAAATAATGAAATGGAATTATCAAAAAACTTAGGTTGTAAAGTTATAGCCTATCTAATATATGATGAGTTTCTAATGTGCACAAAAATTCTCTCTCCAAAACTCCCTAAAATGTCAACTAAATAAATAATGATATAACCCTACAAAGTCCCCTATTTCTACAAGATGAATAGGAAAACTCGGATTGATAAGAATTAAATCTTCTCATGTGAACATATCACATAACAAAGATTTTTTTACCCAACAATGACGAGTAGTTCAAATCCGAATACAATTCGTAGTATATTAGATATTATCAAATACTATTATTATTATTATTATTCTCAAAATTATGGGGGTTTACATTTTCTCTTGTGGACAAAATACTTGTAGAGGATCTAAAGGGAAATATTTAGTTATGTTTCTAGGAGTATACCTTTTTGTCATTCAAAAAGTTTCATGAGCGCTTTGATGTCTAGATAATATCATTTATGTGAGGTATATTAATGCCATTTGTCACATGGTTGATAGCTCTATAATTAGAGCTATTTTATGTTCTAATTGTGTTTAATTTGTGTAATTCTAGTCCTTTTTTTGTAAGTTTATGTGGTTAATTATTGTATTATTCATCGTAAAGTTTTATTGTGATTAATAGTTTTATGTAGGTACTTGTGTTGTTTTGTTTGGTATGAGGGATGTTGAATGGTAGGATGGTCATTTCGCATTTGAAAACTATGGTGGCGTCAAACATGGAAGGAGCAAATTACTCATCTTTGATAAGAACTGGAATGTTTGCTTTAAGTGAACAACAATTAAGCGAACCAAATAGAGACAAGTTCACTTTAAGCGAACCATCATAGCAACACAGTTTGTTTTAAGTGAACTAAATAGAGGAGTGATTGCTTAAAGCGGACCACAAAGGAAGAACCATTCGTAATAAGCGAATGGAACAGAAGGTTATATTCACTTTAAGCTAACAAACTCAGTCAAATTGTTTTCTTTAAGGGAACCAGACAGATCAGCAAGTGGACTAAGTGATTTCTTTTTTCTATATAAAAGGTTGTAATTCTGGGATATGAGGATTTAACTCTCAACTTTTGTTCTAGGATTTTAATTATTCCTTCTTAGGTCATAGAACTAAATACTTTTCCTTTACTTTCTGTATAGTTGAACATCTATTTAGAAAACTTCAATTCTAGTTTAATTTCTGTCCTTCAAGATTAGTCTCGATAATTTCGTTCTTTTTAATTATTCTTTATTTAAGGTTTTACTGCAATAACCCTAATTATTATTTAATTATGAATTCTTGCAATTTAATTATTTCTTGCCTGTCTACTTCAATCATAATGCACTAAATTACATAGGATTAGGTGCACTGAAACAATTTTTCATAGAGCTGTTCAGAGGATCATCAATTGGAATAATCAGACTAATTGGGCAATAATTAACATAAAATTGACAAATCAAGAACGTAAATAACTCTTATTTTGATTGGGTTGTCGAGGTGATACAAAAGTTAATCTCTCATAATAGACCAGTGTTAACTGACTGGATTAATTAGTTTGTTCCTGATAATTCCATATAGATAAAACTCAATTTAATTAAATAACCCTAATTATTATTTAATTATGAATTCTTGCAATTTAATTATTTCTTGCCTGTCTACTTCAATCATAATGCACTAAATTACATAGGATTAGGTGCACTGAAACAATTTTTCATAGATTAATTCAGAGGATCATCAATTGGAATAATCAGACTAATTGGGCAATAGTCATTAAGATTAACATAAAATTGACAAATCAAGAACGTAAATAACTCTTATTTTGATTGGGTTGTCGAGGTGATACAAAAGTTAATCTCTCATCATAGACCAGTGTTAACTGACTGGATTAATTAGTTTGTTCCTGATAATTCCATATAGATAAAACTCAATTTAATTAAATTAGGTCAGAGAGAAATCCACCCCTAATTAATTAATTTGATAGCATCCAATTGTGCAAGAAATCGAGATTGGGTTGATAATTGGGAATTAAACTTCCATTCATTATAATTGGAACGATTGAATTGTAAATTGAATAATCATAGGATATTGTTAGCCTAGTACCTGACCTACTTTCATAAGTATTTGAAAACATTCCATTAGTCTAGTGTTATTTAATTACATACATCTAATTCCACTTTAATTTCAATTTAGCTTATCTTTTAAAAAATTCAAAAACATTTAAATGTGATAGTGTAAATAGAAATTGCCCAGTACTTGTCTATGCAGACTTTGTGGGAATGATCCCTATTGACCATATTATATTGGTACCATGCACTTGCGGACCAATAGAAATTTAAGAATAGGATAGTTTAAATATTTTCATACATCATATTTGTGGCACCGTTATCAAGGATTGTTGTTTTAGATAATATGAAAAATCAAGACGATTCCTAGTTTAGACTTTTTCTTTTCTTTTTGTTTACTTCAAAGTATTTCCCTATGTGACATCAATATTCTAGATTCTCTCTTCGCATCTTAATTTGTTTAATTTGGTACGGGTAATCTTGTTTCTTTCAGTGTCGTGTAGTTTATGTGCATTGCTCGTAATATTGTTGCTTTTAATCCAGAGATTGAAAAAACTTTCAGAAATCATAGTAGAGCGTTGCAGCAACAGCAAAAAGAAGTAGGAGTAAATGTGGCTCAAGAAAGGTAGCAGAGGCAGCCTATAATATAGCCAAAAGATGCAGGAAATGCAGTAAATAATGCCAACAATGGAAATAATGACAAATTAGGGGATAATGGTCTGTGATGTACTTGTTCGGAACAACCCCTTGGCAGACTACACTCTGCCAACCTTTGGAGGATCTCATGCAAGCATTGTTCTATCACCTATACAAGCCAATAATTTTGAGATCAAACCTAATCTTATACCGATGCTGTAGCATCATGCAATATTGTCAAGGTTTCTATGTAAAGATCCAAACCGCTATCTAATGAACTTCGATGAGGCCTGCGACACCTTCAAACAAAATGGTGTATCAGTAGATACTCTTAAACTAAGGTTATTTCCCTCTACATTGTGAGAGAAAGGAAAGTTATGGCTACAAGGGTATAAGCACGACAATTTTACCACTTGGGATAGACTAACCCAAGCTTTCATGACTGGGTAATTTTCACCTTCTAAAACTGCCAAACTTAGAAATAACATACTTCCTTCAGTCAGCTACATTGGTAGAATCTTGGTAAGGCTTGGGAACGTTACAGTGACCTTTTAAGTAAGTATCCATACCATGCCTTGCCTTCCTAGTTATACAAATTCATACTTTCTATAGTGGTTTGTCCCAATAGGCTCGTGAAGCTGTTGATTTTTTAGCAAATGGATCATTATCATTTATCAAGACATTGGGAGAGGTTGAAGAGCTATTAGACAAAATGTCTAATAATTACTTTCATTCCACATCTCAAGCAAGGAACAAAAATGGGGAATCCTCGAGTCGAGTACCATGGATGCAATGATGGTCCAAAATAAGCTTGTAGTAAATCAACTAGAACAACTATCAAAGAGAATGGATAGGATGACTAAACATCAAGCCTACTCTACTAGCATTTTTTTGCAATTTCTATTTAGGTTATCATAGAAATGGTCAATATAGTATGTTAACTTCTTCTTCTTCCTCTTTTCCAGGTTATGAGCATGTGAATTACATAGGGAATCAAAATCAAAATTAGACTTAGAATTAGTTTAAACCCTAGAACAACTCTTATAGCAATATTTACAATCTAGGGTGGAGAAATCATATCAAAGAATCAGGTTCATCAAGACCAAACAACTGCAGGTTTCTAACCAAAGACTAGCAATATTAACTGTAACAGTAGTAGGTGCTTGTATCTCTGGTCCATCTAGAGAAGGAGAATCAATTAGAAAAGCCTCTTACTCTATTCATTCAATACTATACTAAAAAGATGCAAAATCAAGATGATAGGATGAGAAATTAGGATGATAAGATGAAAAATCAAGAGGAAACGATGAGAATCAGAATGCTGTAATAAAAAATTTTCAAAATCAAGTGGGTCAGATAACAAGAGCCATTGCTGAAAGACCACTTGGGGCATTACCACTTGTGGGAAAGCACTGGAACCTAAGCAAATGGAGGGGAAAGATGACAAAATAGAGATAGAGAAGAAGGCTAAAAAAGAGGTAAAGATAGATGGAAATGATGATATTTATGATGCAAAGAAGGGAAAAGAAGATAAATATAAAATTCCAGATGGAGGACTACTGAAAGTCAACCTACACAACCTCCAATTAAAATTACATTTCCTGATCGGCTTAAAGAGCGAGGATCAGCAAAAGAAGTTCAAGAGATTCCTAGAGATCTTCAAGAAAGTTGAGATCAACATACCTTTCATGGAGGCTCTTGAAAACTTGCCCACATATGCAAAATTTATGAAGCAAGTTCTAACCAATAAAAACAAATTGTTGGGAGATAAAATTTTGTGGTTCATAAAAAGGTGCAGTGTTATAATTCAGAAGAATTTACCTCGCAAAATCAAATACACTAGTTCCTTTTTCATCACATGCACAATTGGGGTGGAATTTGAAAAGGTTTGTGTGATTTGGGAGCATTTGTCAACCTAATGCCATTGCAATCCACAGGAGGTTGAATGGAAGGGAAGTTAAACTAACAAATGTCTCTCTTCAGTTAGCTAATAGAAATATTAAATATCTCGAGGGTATTGTTGAGGATATCTTAGTAAAAGTGGGGAAGTATCTACTAGTAGATTTTATCATATTAGACATTAAGGAGGACAAGGACATGCCGCTAATTCTTGGAAAGCCACTTTTTTAGCTATTGTCATGTCCAAGAAGGCTGGTTATAAATGAGAGTCGATGATCAGATTGTCAATTTTTTTAATTTTGGTTCTCTCAAACTCCCTTCTAGTTATAATGATATTGTTATGATTGATGTTATTGATAACCTTGTTGATGATTTTTGCAGGTATAAAATTCCACAACTGCCATTGCAAAAGGCCTTGATACACGCGAGAGATGTGGAAAGGCATGATGAAGTAACAAGGACATGTTTGAAGATGCTAGAGGCAAATTCTCCAGTTAAGGAGAAAGTTGAGTTAGGTAAGTAGGATATCCGACCAATGAACCCCTCAAGGTAGAGTTAAAACCGCTTTTTGTATATTTAAAATATGCTTTTCTAGGTGAGAATGAATGTTGCTAGTCATTGTTAGTGTTGATTTATCTAATGAACAATTATGTGAGTTACTTGATGTCTTGAGAAAGCATAAGAGTGCAATTGCATGGAGCATTCATGATATTAAGGAGATTAGCCCTGATAAGTACCATTTGCGTGCACAAAATTTTAGTGACTGATAATCATAAGGTTCATTGACAAGCTAAACGTAGGCTTAATCTCATGTTGAAGGAGGTAGTAAGGAAATAGGTAATGAAATTGCTAGGTTGAGGGATTATAGATGCTATCAGTGATAGTAAGTGGGTTAATCCTACTCAAGTATCACCTAAAAAGGGAGGGATGATAGTGATAATAAATGACAACAATGAGATAATTCCTTTTAGGTTGGTCAGTGCGTGGAGAATATGCATTGGTTATAGGAAGTTAAATGAAGCCACCCACAAGGACCATTTTCCATTACCATTCACTGATCAAATGTTAAAGAGATTAGCAGTCCTGCCTTTTACTGTTTCCTAGATGGTTACTCCTACTACTTTCGGATTGTTATAGACCCGGAGGACCAAGAGAAAACTACCTTTACTTGCCTATATGGCATTTTCACTTAACGGAGGATGCCTTTTGGTTTATGCAATGCACCAAGCACATTCCTTAAATATACATGTTTGCAATCTTTCGTGATATGATTGAAAATTGCATAGAAGTTTTCATGGATGACTTTTCTATATTTTGTTCTTCATTTCCTGATTGCTTGCATAACTAATCCCTAGTCCTTGAATGATGTGAAGAAATAAATTTTGTACTTAACTGGGAAAAATGTCACTTCATGGTAGAAGAGAAGTGTTTAGGTCCAAAGTTTTTGCCAAGGGAATTGAGGTGGATAGGGCTAAAATTGAAGTTATTGAAAAATCACCTTCGCTGAATAATTAAAAGAAATAAGGAGTTTTTTAGGGCTTGTTGGGTTCTATCGGCACTTTATTAAAGATTTTTCCTTAATACCTAAACCCTTGTCTTCTTAATTGCAAAAAGATGTGAATTTTTAATTTTGATAAAATTTCTTGCATGCATTTAATATTTCAAAAAGAGACTTAGTGTCTGCACCTGTAGTCATAGTGCCCAATTGGTTTTTTACTTTTCAAGCTAATGAATGATGATAGCAGTGATTTTATTGTAAGTGCAGTTCTCTATCAGAAAAAGGACAAAATTTTCCATGTAATTTATTATACTTGTAAGACTCTTAATGAAAGTCAAGTAAATTATTCCACAATAGAAAAAGAGTTAATACCTGTTGTGTTTCCTTTCAACAAGTTTCATTCTTATTTGATTAGTTCAAAAATAATTGTTCATACAGATCATTGTGATTTGAAGTTTTATTTTCTAAAAATGATGCACAGTATAGATTAATTCGTTGGATTTTATTGCTGCAGAAATTTGACTGGAAGTAGTTGACAAGAAGGTGAGTGAAAACTTAATACCTGATCAACTGTCTACACTAGAATTACCAAAGAAACAAGGTTCTGAGTTGTTACCCATAAAAGATAAGCTTTTGGAAGAGAAGTTAACAGCAGTGGGTGTAAATCCGAGGTATGTAGACATAGTGAATTACTTAGTGGCAGGGGTTCTTCCACCATTGATAAAATATAAACAAAAGAAGAAGTTCTTCAGTTCTCAGATTTAAAATTCCATTATTGGGATGGGTCTTATGTTTTTCGGTAATGTAGTGACCAATGATCTGGAGGTGAGTGTAATTCGTAGACTAAAGTTGATGATTGAATTAAAAAATCTCTCTCTCTAAAAATTCTGTCAACCTTCTCTCTACCCTATTTCTCCTAACTTGAGCTGCTCGGACTGCTTTCCCATGGCAGCCGTAGCTGCCCTTCAGCCACAAGTTGAAGGGCACAAAATGCGTTCTTTTGCTGATGTTCTTCAAGTCACACAATATGGAGCTACTCACAGTTTTGTGAAACCGCTATGCAACATGAAAGAAGAACCAGCCATATACTTTTCCAAAGAAGAAGTTGAACAACTCTCCAAGCCATTTCAGCTTGCTCTTATTGGAATGTTCTCTCATGGATGGCCAAATATGGCTACGCTCAGAACGGCTTTCTTATCAATAGGCTTCGTGGGTACTTTCTCTATTGGCCTCATTTATGCTAGGCATGTTCTTATCAGTCCAAGTTTCAATTAGAGGTGGACTATCTTAGGTATGGGATGAAAGGGTTTTGGTATGTTGTGGACTTTCCCATGAGAATCTTCAATTGGAGTTCCATGTTTTGGCCGGATACGGAATCATCTTTGGCTCCAGTTTGGATTTCCTTTGAAAATCTTCCACTTTGTTTCTTCAACAAGGAATCATTATTTTCGCTAGTCCAAGCTGTTGGGAAGCCTCTAAAGATGGATGTGGCAACAACATCATTAACCAGACCGAGTCATACAAAGGTTTGTGTTGAAATGGACCTCTTGGCAAGTCACCCTAATAGGGTTTGGCTAGGACTTGTTGAAGAAGAACAATGGCAGCACATAACCTACGAAAATGTTCCAGCCTACTTGCCAAAAATGCAAAAAGCAAGGACACAATGAGGATGCTTGCATGATGGGCAAAGCTCCAGCAGCAAGACCCAAGCAACAATTCAACGTGGAGATGGACAAAAGCATGAAGGAGGATGCTAACCAAGCCAGAAAGAAAGTCAAGCAAGTATATCGAAGGAAGTTGGTGCAACCTTTACACGTTAACAGTCAATCCAGTAACAATACAAGCAACATTGACATTAATGAAGAAAAGCAAGTTAGAAGGGATGATGCTCACGGCAAGGATGCGAATGGTAGCTCTCATCATGGCCGGAATCCAGTGTTGGCTGATCGGAATGATGCAGCAACAATCGTACGTGATTAGCCAAAAAATCAAGGAATTTCAAATTCAAATCTTCCTTTGCATGGTCAATCGGTTGAGATATTGCAGGATATCGTGGAAACTAATTCAAAAATGGATAAGTCTCCTAATTCAAAATGTCAAACATCAACATTTGAGGAGGAGGTTACTGATTTGAATTTGCACAAGGGAAAGGCTGTTTTGATTAATGGTGATACTGAGGAGACAGAACCAAATGAGGATAACCTTTCCATGCACATGGATTCCTGGACATATTAGAAGGACAGGAAGCAAAATCTAAGCATGAACTAGACCTTAGGTAACGGGAAAATTTACGGAGGAGCTACTGTCTTATTTCTAAGAGCTTGACTGCTCGGACGGGGATTGCAAGGAACCTTTCTCTTTACAAGAATGAAAGATGGTTACAGGCTGCTGGCTAAAAAGCTCCAACAAGTGGAAGGATTGTCACCTAAGCATGACTTCAAAATCAAAAAGCCTCAGAGAAAGAAAGTTTACGTAGCAAGGTCTTATGAAGTGCAAACTACGCTAGCTTCTCAATTTTCCAACAGGACTTCCACCACTCCTTCTCCCCAGTGATTAAGATTATCATATGGGATATTTGTGGGGTTGGCAATAAAGCCTCTCTTAGGCGAATCAAACTTCTAATACATCAAAATAAGCCACAGCTGGTTGGTCTTATTGAACTAATGCTGGATAACAGTAAAATTGCCTCTTATGCCTTTAAGCTAGGATTTACTAATCATTTGGCAAACCCTACTGGAAAAATTTGGTTGTTTTGGTCTTCAAACCTTTCTATTTCCCCAAATATTTTCTCCTCAAATCAAATTGTTCATGCTAAAGTAGTGTCGTCCTTATTTAGCAGAGATTGTTGGGTTTCTTTAATTTATGGCAAATCCACAAGGCAAGAAAGATAGAAGGCGTGGGACTCTATACGAATTATGCATGCCTCGGTTTCTCCTCTTCCATGGATTATCGGGGGTGACTTCAACAAAATATGTTCTTTGGAGGACTAATCTGGGTCATCAACTCCCAACATTAATGCGATGAGGGACTTCAATGACTGTTTGGAGAATTGTGGGCTGTTTAATATCCTGTTTACTGGGAGTAAATTTACTTGGCTTGGTACGAGGAACAATGCACCGGTCTAGAAGTGTCTCAATAGAATTGTATGAAATAATTCCTTTTAAGAAGACTATGACAGAATCTCATTGGAGCATTTTGCAAAAACATGCTTAGACCACTTCCCTCTAGTTCTTTCCTTTGCTTCTTCTATCTTTTCTGGGCCTCCCCAATTTTGGTTCTTGGATTGAAATGTGGACCTCTCATCCATTATTCTTGCAAGTAGTGAAGCTGAATTGGGAACTAGATTGTGATGGCCCACCATTATCCAAGTTGGCTATCAAATTAAAACACTTAAAGGCTGAATTACGAGTTTGGAGTAAGGTGGTCTTTGGTGATGTTCTTAAAATGGTGAAAGCATTGGAATTGGAAGTGCAAGATAAGGAGGCAGCTCTACAATGCAACACCACAGAGGATGCCCAAATAGAACTTTCTCTAACTAAAGCTAAGTACCTCAAAGCTTTGGGTAATGAGAAAGCATATTGGAGGCAGAAATCTGGTGTAAAATGGCTAAAGGATGGTGACCACAATACAAAATTCTTTCACTCAAAGCTTCAATTTAAAAGACAAAGATTAGCCATTTCCAGAATAAAAATTGATGGCATATGGACAGAGGATCTTGCAAGCATTGAGGAGGAAGCTATCAACTATGTCAGCCACTTATTTTCGTCTGAGGGGGTCATAGACGCAAACTAACTAATGTTGCAAGATATCCCATTGTTGGTTTTTGAGGAAGACAACAACATACTCAACAAGCCTCTCTCCTTGGATGAATTGAAATTGGCGGTTTTTTGTCTCAATGCATCAAGTGCTGCGGGTATTGACCGTTTCAATGGAGTATTCTTCATTACTTGCTAGGATATTGTCAAGATGGACCTTTGGGAAGGTGTTAAAGCCTTCATGACTAGTTCTCCCTTGCCTAGGAATTTTACAAGTTCACTTATTACGCTAATTCCTAAGTGGGAGAATCCGTCCTCCTTTGGGGACTTTAGGCCAACAAGTCTCTGCACATTTGTACATAAAATATGCACTAAGGTGATGGCTAACAAACTCTCTTTGATTTTCCACAAAATTATTTCTTTGGAGCAAGCTACTTATGTAAAAGGATGGAACATCGTGGAACATATCTTGGTGGCCAAAGAAATGATGGACTTCATTGATAGAAAATCTCGAGGAGGGAATGCTATCTTGAAGCTTCGAAGACCTCACGAAAGCCTTTGATAGAATGGAGTGAGGTTTCCTCTATAAAATTCTCGCAGCATTTGGATTCTCTTGTCATTGGATTTCTCTTGTAAAAGGAGTGGTTAAAAATTGCTGGTTCTCGGTTTTGATCAACGGAGCACCAAAAGGGTTTTTTAAATCTATGAGAGGTGTTCGGCAGGGAGATCCATTATCCCCACTTCTATTCATAATCATGATGGAAGCATTCACTCGTAGCTTGAAACAACAATTTGTTCAACAAAGGATGGCCTTCTATGCTCTACCCAGAAATTTCATGCCAATTACACATTTAACCTTTGCACATGATGTCTTCATCTTCAACAAAGGGGATGCTTCAACTATTCGAAATTTCATGTCCTTCCTGTCCAAATTTGAGGAGGCCTCGGGCCAATTGGTGAGTGGTTCTAAGAGCTCCTTTTATGTCTCCAAAAGATGTACTCAGAGTAGAATAAGGAAAATTAGCCATCTAACGAGATTCACAAGCGAAGAATTTTCCCTTGAGCTATCTAGGGTACCCAATCCAAAAAGCCATGAAGAGATGCATTCTTTTCCATCCTATGGTGGAGAAAATTGAAGCAAAAATTTGGAGCAAAAGTTTGGGGTTGGCAAAATAATTCCTCTCTGCAGGGGGTTGGTTGGTCTTATTGAAACACGTCTTAAGTAGCATTCCCTTATATCTCTGTCAGTATCGCAACCTCCAAAAGTGGTTATGAAGGAGATTTATAAAATGTTTGCGAAGTTCTTTTGGGGTTCCACTGAGGAAGGTGCAAGGAGACATTGGATTTCTTGGAAGACCTTTTGCCAGCCATCTGGAAGCAATGGACTGGATATTATGTTGTACGAGAATTTTGTTAAGGGTTTTGCCTTGAAATTGCGGTGGAAATTTCGAAGAGGCAAGTCCCTTTGGTCCAGGTTCATAGCAGCCAGGTATTTGAAGATTGATGATCACCCATTCATGGTGCAGTGTGGAGGATAAGGTCTTGGCCACTTTTATGGAGGAGAATGCTGTTGGTAAGAGATGAAGCTGAGGAGTTCATTCAGTTTAGAATACACCAAGGCTATATGTCCTTTTAGTATGACAATTGGACAGGTCAAGGCCCTCTAAACCTAAGGATGTTGTGATGCATGATTCCTCATTGAAGCTGGTGGACATTTGGGATGGTCATAAATGGAATCACTCAATTCTGGAAGGTATTTCTCAAGAAAATTTGGACGAAATCAGGCTGAATTTGGGGGATATTTGCTTGCTTCCCAATCAAGAAGAAGATGAGCTAATCTGGACTCCCAATGCCAATAGACAATTTTCTATTTCCTCTTACCTTAAGCTGACCTCAGGCAACTCTCTATGGTCCAAAAAAATGATTTGGGATGCTAAGGTTCCACTAAAGATTTCCTGTGTTATGTGGAGACTTCTCAATTCAAAGCTGCCCACGGATAATATACTAAGCAAAATGGGTTTATGTATGGCCTCTAAATGTGGTATGTGCAACAATCAGGAAACTCTCCATCCCTTGGTCATATCTTCATTGGCTGCAAATTGACTAGGAAAGTTTGGAACTTTTTTGAGAAGCTTTTTGAAGTTCGCTACTACTATGGTGAATCTTTACAGCTTTATCTCCACTCTTGGTGGATAAATTACAGCCCTTCTACCCTTGTTGGCTCCTCCACAAGTTAATCCCCTCTATTGTTTCCTGGAACCTTTGGTAAACCAGAAACTTGACGAAATATGAAGGCTCTTCCCTCACTCCAAAATTAATAATTACGAATGTACTTCTGAGTTTAGATTGATCCTCCAAGATTTTCCATTGGGTGCGATTGGTTTGTGCGATATGCAATGGTTGTCTTCATCTTTCTCTCTACTGCATAACTACCAAGCCTAAACAGTTCCAAAGGCTCAATTGGATACGTCCCAACCAAGGATGGATTAAACTTAATACATATGGCTCTTCTATACAAAATCTTACTTCCTCTTCAGGGGGGAGGTATTCTTCGGGACCATGAGGGTCATATCATCTAATTTTGATCGGGTTTTCTAATTATTATAGCTCTTGCAGTGTCTTGGAAGCCGAGGCTTATGCCATATTGGACAGAATACAGCTTTTCTTGGAAAAGAATCTGGACTTCATTGAGATTGAAACCGACTGCCTCACACTATATAAAAGTATCCAGGGTATTATAGCTGCACATTGATAAGACAGTCTAAAGGATTAAAGGTATTCTTAGCTCGCGTAATTATAGTATTACACACATAATCGAGAGGTTAATGCAGCAGTGAATTTCCTTGCAAGCCTAGCTCACACTAACTCTTTGCTCAAAGTCTATGATGCTACCCCCATTCCTAATAGAGTACGAGGAATAACTAGATTGGATAGTATTGGCCTTAGCTACTTTAGACTATACAATTTGTAATTTCTTTTTTCATGGTTTCAAAGGGTTTAATGTCTTTGAAAACCTTTCACATTGCTGGAGGTTAAGGCACTATGTCCCCTTCCTTGTATTCACCTTCATTTTTATTTAATAAAATCTAGGAAGTGGTGCCCTCCACCAAGGTACCGGTGGTTAGTCAATTAAAAAAAAAGATTTGGAGGCGAGTGCCCGAGTAAGAAATGCAAAATGTGCTTCGAATGTGCCATTCATTTCAAGTTGGGAGGGCATCACGATAATCAAAGAACTGCTGCTAAAATTCTTGAAAATGGGTTATCCAGCCATCATTGCTCCGGGATGCTAGGAATTTTGTTCGATAATGTGATGAATGCCAAAGAGTGGGAAATATATCTCGTAGAGACATTATGCCCTTAAATAACATTTTATTGGTTGAGTTGTTTGGCATTTTTGGGATCGATTTTATGGGACCATTCCCAAGTTCTTTTTCTGATAGGCATATTTTGGTGGCAGTGGACTATATTTTGAAGTGGATTGAGGTGGTGGCCTTGCCAACAAATATGCAACGAGTGGTTACGAAATTCATACGCCACAACATTTTCTCAAGGTTCGAGGTGCCATGGGAAGTAATAAGTGATGAAGGTTCACATATTCAAGAAATCTTAATTTGAAGCTCAACTTCCCAAGTATGGATGAAGCACAAAACTTCTTTACCTTACCATCCCCAAATTTTATAATAGGTTGAGGTTTCAAATCGTGAGTTGAAGCGTTTAAAAAAAAAATTTGTGAATGCATCACGGAAGGATTGGGCTCAGAAGTTTGACGATGCATTATGGGTGTACCAAACTGCATTTAAAACCCCTCTTGTGATGTCTCTGTATAGGTTGGCTTTTGGGAGGGCATGACATTTACCTATGGAATTAGAAAATAAGGCATTCTAGGCAGTTAAAGCATTGATTTTTTTTTAATCAAGCACCCATGAAGGTGAATTTTATTGGTAGGATAATTATGCTTTACAATGACGAATCATTGTAAGGGTAGCCCCTAGCATCGAAAGACAGCAATCCTTTCAGAAAGCTAGGGATTGAGTCTCTGGAGTACTCAGCAAATGTCCGCGACCTAATGCCCTCATTTGCTAACCAATCGGCTATTTGGTTCAGCCTTTCTCTAAATACATGAGTGAATGTAAAACTTTTTTCTTTTACAAAATCAGTAATGAACTGAATTTCGGAGTCAATACTCCATGGAACTCGTGCTTTGCCTTGTAGGATATTTACTAGGAATTGCGAATCAATTTCCACGACAACTTGTTGAAGCCTTAGTTTTCCATATAGCTTGATCCCATCACTGAGCGCCAATGCTTTTTCTTGTCAACTAGTTTGTTTACTGGTAAACAAAATTCCTATCTCCTAGAGGTATGTTAATTCTCGTTAAGCACATCCTTAATAGCATTCCAAGGTACCTCATGGCTGTTCTAGCTCCACCCAAAGCAACCATTAAGGAATTGGAGAAGCAATTTGCCAATTTTTTTTAAGGAAAGAAGGAAAATTAGCACAAGCACCATTTGCTCTCTTGGAACATTATTGGCAGTCAATAACCGCCAATAGCCTCAGTATTAACTCTCTCGCAGAAGTGGTTAGTGGATTTAGCACCAAGCTGTGGTGGAAAACATTCCGCAAAGCAGATTCTTTGTGGAGTAATTTCATCAAAGGGAGGTTCCTAAAGAATAGTATTCATCCCATTTTAATTAACCCTAATCCGAGCGACTCATCCACATGGAAAAGAATACTAATTGATCGAGAGTATGCTGAAATCCACATGCTGTTCTTGATTAGGGATGCAAGCTGATCTTTTTGGTAGGACAAGTGGACGGAGCAAGGGCCACTATCTCAACTTGTTGAACAAGTATACAGTAAAAAGTGATTGTTGGAACTCTATGATTCGAGGAGTTCATGGATGAGGCATTGCCAAAAGATTCAGTTGCACAAGAGCTGACCCATTCAAAGGCTGTAACAAACCAACCAGCAATCTCTCCTATTAAAATTTCAAACAACCACTCTATGGTTGACTCTTTCATCCCTCATGCAAAAATAGTAGACGAGCTACCGTGTTACTTTTCGGATAGTGATTCCCTTCATGCAAACCATGTAGCGGACACTACTCAGCGGTCAGCTCCATTCCAAGCCACAACCGGATGGTAAGTCCACATCCGAAAAGAAAAGTTAACATAAACGTATTTACAACCTGCCAAGCCCAATGCGAACAAGGTTAGCTAATAAACCTTCCACTTAGCCCACCAACTCTCCCGTGTGAAATGGATAGTATCCTTGTATGGAACATAAGGGGGATAGCTAATAAACCCTCCATTCGTAGATTAAAGTTGCTAGTAAAACAACACAAAACAAAAATCGTTGCTTTAATGGAGCCCATGGTGGACAAAGAAAGGATCACTTTCTTCATCCACAAATTAGGTTTTGATCGTTGTGATTCCAATCCTAATGGTAAAATTTGAATTTTCTGGAATAAAGAGCTAGAATTAGCTCCCACTTTTGTTTCTGACCAACTTTTCCATGTAACCCTCTCCTTGGCACCATATCATATGGATATGGTAGCCTCTTTTGTTTATAAAAGTGCACAAAAATGGAAAGAAAGAGTCTATGAGAGGATCTAAGGGCCGCTCCATCAAACTCAATCACCATGGTTGGTTGGTAGAGACTTTAACGTCACTTCCAGCTCAGATAAAATAAAGGCTCTTGCTTATTAGATTTTCCAACTATGCGGGATTTCAATGATTGTCTTCATGATTGTGGCTTGACGGACATAGTCTTCCAAGGTTGCAAATATACATGGCGTGGTAATATATTTGGGAACATTGTACGGAAGTGGCTAGACAAATATGTGTGCAACAATGGTTTTCTTGCAGCCTTTCAAAGCATTAGTGTCGAGCATCTTATAAAGACATGCTCCGCTCACTCGCCTCTTATTCTCAAATTGGCTAATGCATCCATATCAGGCCCGAAACAATTTAAATTTTTAAGCATGTGGACTAAGCATAAGACCTTTTTCCAAGTGGTAGAACGGAATTGGTCCTTACATTGTTCTGGATGCCCCTCTTTATTCTAGCTTACAAACTTACAAGGTTGAAGGCGGAGCTGCGGAATTGGAGTCACACCGTGTTTGGAAATCTATCAGATTCACCAAAGTCAAGGAAGCTGAATGAGAGGTAAATCTTAAAGAAGAAGCTTTTCTGCAACAGCAAAGTCAAAGCAACCAACTTGTGTTAGCTCATACACAAGCTATCCACACTATGTGCCTTGCGGAGGAAGAAATTTTTGGAGACAAAAAATGGGGCTGAAATGGTTGAAAGAGAGAGACCACAACACTACATTGTTTCATTCCACTCTTATGGCCAAGAAACAAAGACTGCATATTTCAAAGATTAAGTTGATGGGTCTTGGACCGAAAACATACAACGAATTGAAACGGAGGGGATTAGGTTCTTTCAAGAACTCTTGTCATGCAAAGATCCCACAGTGATTGACCACTCCTTGTTGGACACTCTCACTATAGTAGTCTCTAATGAAGATAATAAATTGTTACTCTCTGAACCCTCAATATACGAGTTGAAGGAAGCGGTCTTCTCCCTCAATTCAGATGGAGGGGCGGGTATAGATGGATATAATGGGTATTCTTTTTACTTGCTGGTAGATCATACAACACGACGTCCTCCATGCCGTAAGGGATTTTTCTTGAAGGGTGAAAAATTACCAAGAATGTTCACCAGTACCCTTATTTCACTAATCCCAAAAATAGCTAACCCATCTTCTTTCAATGACTTTAGACCCAATAGTCTTTTTACTTTCTTTAACCAAATGTGCAAAAAATATTTTTCCAATAGGCTTTCTATTGTTCTACCAAAGTTTATTTCCCCCGAGCAGGTGGCTTATGTCCAAGGCAGAGAAATTGTAGACAACACCTTACTAGTGCAAGAGATGGTTGATTTTGTAGACTGGAAAACAAGAAGTGGAAATATGATCATTAATTTGGACCTTACCAAAGCATTTGATAGGCTATCTAGGCCTTTCTTATATTCAATTTTGGAGAAGCTTGGATTTGTTGAAGAATGGATTTCCTTAATGAAGAACATCTTGAAGGATTGTTGGTTCTCCATTCTCATCAATGGGGTGGCAAGGGGTTTCTTCAACAAAATCATCAAGAGGGGTTCGGCAAGGGGATCCATTATCACCCATTCTTTTCATAACCATGCTTGAAACCTTCTCCCGTGGATTAACATCTTAGTTTCGTTTGGGGAAAATTTTAGATTTTGCACTGCTAAGACATTGCCCAACCATCTCCCATTTGGCTTATGCGGATGATATTGTTAATTTTACAAAGGGAGAGTTCACTTCCATTCGAACACTAATGGCTTTCCTTTCGAAATTTGAGACATCTTCAGGGCAGTTTTTTAATAAGTCCAAAGTTCTTTCTATTTATCCAAAAAAGCATCAATAGCTTGGATTCGGATGATTCAGGCCAAGACAGGGTTCGTAAAGAAGCCCCTACCATTCACATACTTGGGATGTCCTATCCAGAAAGCCCAAAAGCGAAAAGCTCTATTTCAACCATTGATTGAAAAAGTGGAATCTCGCATTCATGGATGGCAAACTCGATTTCTCTTCCCTAGAGATCGTCTTATTCTCATCAACCATGTTCTTAAAATCCCTAGTAGCATTTTGATCTTCCTTATGGTAGTTCTTTTACCCCCAAATTCAATTCTCAAGGAGTTAGAGAGGCAATTTGCAAATTTCTTTTGGGGAGCATCAGAGGGTGTTCGTAAGCACCATTGGATTGCATGGGCCACAACATGTCAATAGACTCGGCATTCACTTTTATTGGATGTGGTTAAAGGATTTAATATCAAACTATGGTGGAAGTTTCGTAAAGGCCAATCACTATGGTGCTCTTTACTCCAAGGAAGATACCTTAAAGACCAAACTTACCCTTGTGTAGTCAAGGAATCACCTAGAGATTCGTTTACATGGAAAAGGATGCTGAGAGTTTGTGAGGAAGCGAAAAAACATTTGTTATTCATAATTAGAAAGGCTAATTCTTCATTTTGGTTTGATCCGTGGACTGAACATGGGACTATCTTTCACATGGTGGAGCAAGTCTACGACAGGCTTCTCACAGTAGAGCAAGTATGGAATTCTGATGACTGGAACGACTTGCCGCACTTGATGGGAGATATTCCAGCGAAGAACTTCACAAAATTGGAAAAATTCTCAAGGATAAGATAATTTTCTTGAAGGAGGAACTGGACCAACTCATTTGGACTCTAATATCCAAGGGTTCTTTCTCAATCTCATCGATTTTTTCACCACTTGCACGGTCATTCTCTAGGCAAATAAATTGGGATAAGAGGCTCTAGCCAAAAATCTCTATCTTTGTGTGGAGATTGCTAAACAACCGACTTCCAATGGATTATATAACTGGCAAGCTTGGCATTCCGTTAGCCTCCAAGTGCTGCTTTTGTGACAACGAGGAATCCTTGGATCATCGATTTGTGGCTTGTGCAATTTCATAGCAAATTTGGATTTTCTTTGAATCTTGGTTTGAATTAACATTTGCTCCAGCTACATCCATTTTAGACAAGTTAAATTTGTGGTGGTGGGTTGCCTATCCACCTTCAACTACAACTGGGGCAATCCATATAATCCTTCCTTGCAATCCATTATTTGCTGGTTTGTATAGAAAGCTAAAAACAAGGCCATCTTCAAAGGGACGCCAATCAATGCACCACAGATAATTATTGATATTTGTGCTTACTTGATAGATATTTCTTCAACTTATTCGTTTACAAAGGTGATAGAAGCTGATGAATTTTTTCTTTCGAGAGGAATTTGCAATCAACTTCATCAAGTAAAACTGAGGAGAATACTTGCTGTCAAATGGCAATGCCATCCTTTTGGCACCATCAAGTTGAATGTGGATGGTGCTTCAAAAGGCAATCTAGGTATGGTAGCAGGAGGTGGCATTCTTACGAACTATAAACAACAAACCAATTTGAAAATGGAGGTTTTAGCCCTTGTACATGGTCTCAAAATATGTGGTAAGCTGCAATTACAAGCTATGGAGGTGAAAATTGATTCATTAATTCTTGTCAACATCTTGAATGGCCTATCCGTACCATCATGGAGCATTGACAATGAACTTCAATTCATCAAAGACTTAAAGGCCTAGTAGGTAGAACTGTTTCATTTTCACATGTATTTAGAGAGATGAATCAAGTTGCTGATAGTTTAGCAAATGAGGGCATGTTGAATATGACCAAGACACCATTCCTTCTTATATAAAAGGTTTGGTGTTCTTGGATGCTAGAGGCTGCCCATACATTCACCATTGTAAATCTTGCTAATTTTCTAGGATCATCTCTTCTCATTATTTTACTCTAGCATTTTTTATCTCCTATTGTGGATTTGATTTTTTTTCTTGTCGTAATCATTGTAGTGCATGGTTCTAGGAAAAGAGGTTATATTACCCCTTCACCTAGAACTTGAGAGGACCTTGAGAAAGATTCGCAAGGATAAGCGATTGCAGCAAATACAAGGAATTCATAATTGCGGATGACCCAAATAGACCAATGTTGGGGGATGAGAGCAATAGGTATGATGATCAAGAGGAACGAATAGGTAACAATGGAGTAGGAGGAAATGAAGGAAATGGAATGAATGGTAATATTGGAGATTGCTTAGGGACTATGCCATATGTAATTGTAATGGTGCTATATTGGGCATTGCTAGGATACCAATCTAAGAAAATAATTTTGAGATCAAGCTAGAGTTAATTCAAATGCTCCAAACACACTCTATATTTAGAGGAGGGCCAAATGAGGATCCATACACTTATTTTAAGAACTTTGAGGAGATTCTTGGCACCTTCAAGTTCAACGGTGTACATCCCGGTTGTGTGAGGATGAGGACATTCCTTTTTTCCCTAATAGACAAAGCCAAATATTGGTTGTGAAGCCACGATCATGGGACATTCACAACATGGAATGGTTTAGCTTAAGAGTTCCTCACCAAGTATTTTCCACCATCTAGAATGGCAAGACTTAAAGAATGAGATAACCTCTTTCAAGCAAGATATCGGTGAAAGATTGAGTGAAGCATAGGATCGAATTAAGGAGCTTTTTTGAAAGTGTACTCATCATGCAATTCCATTGTCTCTTCTGTTGAACCCCAGAATTTATGTTAATCATGTTTTGATGATGAAACAAATCATACTAATAGTTTGATAACAAGTGTGCAGAAAAACAGGTAGGTTCGGACGCAAATGATCGTCCGAACAAAAACAACCACAAGAGCTTCGGACGATGGTAATCGTCCGACACAAAGAATTTGAAGCAAGCCTCGGACGAAGAACAGCGTCTGTTCATATTCCAGTAGACTTTGCTTCGATCGGACGCATGTTCGGACGCACACTCGGACGTCCGAACGGATACCCTCAGAGAACGGACGCAGTGTCGGACGCAAGGTCTAGCAGCGGCCGTCCGAACAGTCCAACGGCTAGTTTGTTCGGACGCACTCTTGCTGCATCGGCCGTCCGAAAGGTCCAACGGCTAGTTTTCCAGTAGACAGAAAATAGCCGTTGGGAAGTTGTTGAAAGCAGATATTTGGCAACTATAAATACCCCTAGGTTTGATTTAAGTATAAAGAGACTTCTACATTGATTACAAACAATTCTTGAGCTATCTCTCCACTTTGGGAGAAATAGTGGGTACAAGTGTTGTAATAGTGTAGGTAGTGTGAAAAGAGCTTAGAAGTGTAAAAGTTCTTCAAGTGTAAGAGTGGAGAGATAACAATTGTAACAAAGGGAGGTTGTGAGTGTAAAACTCTTGGCTCAACTAAAGGAAATTAGTGTGAGCAAGAGTGATCCTCATTTGTGTACAAGAGGTTATTGTCTCACCTACTTTAAAGAGACTTTTAGGGGCTGAACTTCAAGTTGTGAACTTGGTAGTTGCCTTGTGAGAAGCTCTTTGTAATTGCAAGCTCCAAGCTTGAGAAGCTAGGGAGTTTGGTTTGATTCTCTTAATCTCAATATTCTTATTTGTTCATTAAGCTTAAACTGTTGAATATCTATTGTATTCATTTGTGCTTAAGTTTTCATTTGGTGCACAAAGTTTGAATTTCTATTAAGCACATAAAAAGGTTTGTCTTTAGAGATAACCTAATTCACCCCCCCTCTTAGGTTGCTTTTGGGGCCGTATAACAATTGGTATCAGAGCATTGGTCTCTTTATTTTTGCTTAAATTGCATTAGAGTAAAGATCATGGCAACCAATAATACTCTGTTTTTAGAGGGGCATTCTATCACTAGACCTCCCATGTTTAATGGCAATTTTGTTTTTTGGAGGGATAGAATGAAAATTTTTGTTCAATCTATTAATATTGAATTATGGTATATTATTTATGAAGGTCCTATTGAGGCAAATATTTTTGATGAAAATACTCATAGATTAAGGCCTAAAACCAGATTTGAGTTAAATGCACAAGATAAAATAAATTTATCTTTAAATGCTAAAGCTATTAATATTTTGTATAATGCTTTGGATGCAGATGAGTTTTCTAAAGTAAAAGGTTGCATATCGGCCAAGGAGATATGGGACAAATTGAAAGAAATCCATGAAGGAAGTGAAGATATTAGAGAGCACAAGAAGTCACTTCTTGTGGCTAAATATGAATCCTTCAAAATGGAACCTCATGAGAACGCATTGACAAGATGTATTGTAGGTTCCATGATATGGTAGAGGATTTGGAAGGTTTGGGTAAAGAATATTCCTTGGGTGAAAAGAATAGAAAATTTTTGAATGCTTTACCTATGGAATGGGAACCTAAATCCATTGCCATAGAAGAGTCTAAAAATTTAAATTCTTTGCCTATTGATTCATTGATCAATTCTCTAACCTCATTTGAATTGAAGTTGAAATACAAGCTACAAGATGAGGAGGCAAACGGAAAAAGAAGCTTAGCATTTAAAGCTTCATCAAAAAGGAGAAAAGACTCAAGGAAGCCTCACTTCAACAACTTCCAAATCACTTGGGATGATTGCAATTCGGATGGAGAGGTTGAAGAAGAATATGAGGAGGCTCAAATGGCTTTTATGGCACTTGGCGATAATGAGGTAACCTCTAGTTGTGATTCTTGTAATGATTCATGCAATAATGATGATGATGATGTTGAATCATTTATTTTTAAAATGCATGAATGTTTCGAAAGAATCATATGCTAAGAACAAAGAGTTAAAAATTAAAGTTAATACTTTATTGAGTGCCAACTCAAAACTTGTGCATAAAAATAATTCTTTGACAAAAGAAAATGAAGTTTTGAAAGAAAAATTTGTTGGAAAAACCAAGATCATGGAAGAACAAGCTTCATTGAAGAAGAGATTAGATGATCTTGATGTTACTTTGAAAACAAAGAAAGAAAATGTTTTTGAAAAGAAAAGAACTAGAAATATATTTTTGAACAAAAATTTTATCACCTTTAGAAAAAATGATTTGTGCTTTGTAAAATCTAAATCTTCTTTGTATGGCAATAAGAACATTATTTGTAATTATTGTCATCAACACGGCCATATAAAGAAAAATTGTTATGTTAAAAGAAATGAAAAATTTGGAATAAATTCTATTTGGGTGATTAAGCATGTTACTAATCCAATTGGACCCAAGAAAGTTTGGGTACCAAAAGTTGTTGCTTAACTTTGTATGTAGGGATATGCTTGGAAAGCACCAAGGAATTCAAGATAGATTATCTATGAAGGGTGCTCAAGGCATATGAAAGAAGATCATATTGTAATGGGTAACATCTAAAGTTTTGTGTGCTTTCATTTATCAAGTTGAACTATGTTCTCTTGAATATTACTCATCTTTATGTTCGAATTTGTTTAGAATGCTAGGATATTTGTTTCCCCAAATTTAGTCTATAATAAGTCACAACTTGCAAAAGAAAGGGGGAGCATTCTCTTTTTTTAAATGAATTTGTTTTTACAAGAAATTGCATCACACATGCTTCATTGTTTTGATGATGCTTTTTAAAAAAGAATAAGCGAAAATTGTTTGATCATAAGTGCAATTGATCATAATTTTTTGCATGAATTCTCTCTTTCTCCGTGTCCTCATTTTATACATCTTTCAAGGGGGAGAATAAACTTAGGGGGAGCTTTAACTACATTATTTTTTCTTATGTTTTGATAATGCCAAAGGGGGAGAAATAATGGACAAACTTCTCTTGTGTAGTACTTCATATTTTATGGTTGTTTTTTGAATTGTCCAGTTGATTTGTCATCATCAAAAAGGGGGAGATTGTTGAACCCCAGTTATGTTAATCATGTTTTGATGATGAAACAAATCATACTAATAGTTTGATAACAAGTGTGCAGAAAAACAGGTAGGTTCGGACACAAATGATCGTCCGAACAAAAACAACCACAAGAGCTTCGGACGATGGTAATCGTCCGACACAAAGAATTTGAAGCAAGCCTCGGATGAAGAACAGCGTCCGTTCATATTCCAGTAGACTTTGCTTCGATCGGACGCATGTTCGGACGCACATTCGGACGTCCGAACGGATACCCTCAGAGAACGGACGCAGTGTCGGACGCAAGGTCTAGCAGCGGCCGTCCGAACGGTCCAACGGCTAGTTTGTTCGGACGCACTCTTGCTGCATCGGCCGTCCGAAAGGTCCAACGGCTAGTTTTCCAGTAGACAGAAAATAGCCGTTGGGAAGTTGTGGCTGAAAGCAGATATTTGGCAACTATAAATACCCCTAGGTTTGATTTAAGTATAAAGAGACTTCTACATTGATTACAAACAATTCTTGAGCTATTTGGGAGAAATAGTGGGTACAAGTGTTGTAATAGTGTAGGTAGTGTGAAAAGAGCTTAGAAGTGTAAAAGTTCTTCAAGTGTAAGAGTGGAGAGATAACAATTGTAACAAAGGGAGGTTGTGAGTGTAAAACTCTTGGCTCAACTAAAGGAAATTAGTGTGAGCAAGAGTGATCCTCATTTGTGTACAAGAGGTTATTGTCTCACCTACTTTGAAGAGACTTTTAGGGGCTGAACTTCAAGTTGTGAACTTGGTAGTTGCCTTGTGAGAAGCTCTTTGTAATTGCAAGCTCCAAGCTTGAGAAGCTAGGGAGTTTGGTTTGATTCTCTTAATCTCACTATTCTTATTTGTTCATTAAGCTTAAACTGTTGAATATCTATTGTATTCATTTGTGCTTAAGTTTTCATTTGGGTGCACAAAGTTTGAATTTCTATTAAGCACATAAAAAGGTTTGTCTTTAGAGATAACCTAATTCACCCCCCCTCTTAGGTTGCTTTTGGGGCCAACATCTTCAAATGCAAACCTTTTATAATGGGGCTTTACCAAGAAACCAAAAGCATAATTGATGCTTCACGGGAAATTCTCTCTCATTCAAGACACTTGAAGAGGCACAATGATTATTGACCACTATGGCATCAAATTACTACCAACATAGTCAGACTGGTCAACCAAATGCTTAACAAAATGTGCAACCTCAAGAGCAAAGAGGTGTACTCCAATTGGACCGTAATAAATCCTTGTTAGCTGAAAATGGTGTGATGATGAATATGATGACTAATATAACAAGAGCATTGTAGAATCTTGAAGAGGGAATGCCTAAATACCATATCAACACTTCCAAAGTGCCATTACTGTTCGACTTTTGTGCCTGTAATCATCCAAAGGACAATGTGAGGGACCATTTGAAGGGATTGAGGGCAAATTAATTATGTTAGTAACCAAGCTTCCACACCAAGAGCTCCACCAAATGTATATTGGAATACCTACAACCAATCATGGAGAAACCATCCAAACATTTAATGGAGAAATCAACCATCCCAAGAAAATACACCTCAATAAAATTTCAACATCCAAGCTTTTTCCTCATCTAGGCTGTACCAACTACCCCATCAAAGAAATTTTCCATCATATTCCTACAATTCCCAAAAAAATACTTCCAATCAAAATCCTCCATCCAATTTTCAAAACTCTTAACCTAGCATCTCTTACTGACATAACAAACCCAAATCTCTGTACAATGGTAAAAATTCTGAAAGGGAAGGAGAAGATGTTTATGCTTAATTGGCGGCATTGAGAAGAGAACTTGGAGTTACAAGGAGGGAGAGTGAAATGGTGAGAAGAGAAAATCAAGCTCTTAGGAGAGAGCATGTGGCATTTGCACAAAATTAAAGAGCCTCCACAACGAATTTTCGAAGGCTTTCATGTTTGATTAGGTAGAATCATGACCAGCGGCTTGACCAAATATGCCTTTAGCACATAAAAAGCTTCCTAGTATTGATTATCCATTTAGAGGCTATTTTGTTCGACTTCAACTACAATAGCAGCGAAAATTTCTAGTTCGACCGGCTAAGTTGCAAACAAACCGACGAAGAAAGTTAATTTTTCCCAGGAACTAATGAAGCTCTTTCTTGATTTTTGATTGTTGTGTTTTGATCATAGCCTTTGAATTATCTCCCCTCTCTATTCCATTTTGATGCACAAGAATCATAAAAAATTCCTAGTCGAAACCCCGAACATGCATTTTAAGGAGTTCAACTTTAGCTTATGCTTCTGCATCCTCATAAAGGCCTGCTGTAAAGTGCTGCAAGTGCTATTCAAAGTTGGAAAATTTCATCCTCACATAATCTATGTATACTTGCAAGATGTCCCCTATACAATTGTGGCATATATAGTTCATTGTATGTCGCCCCTGCATTTTTAAGTCAAAATAGGCATTACCTTCCATTGGTATATACCCAGGGTGCCTAGATATCGAAATGCTATTTTAGATACATCTTTTTTGGCTATGAATATTTTATTATATCATACATTACCATCCACAAATGTAATGCACCTGTTCCCTACTACTGAATCAACAAGCATGTCAGATATCGACATCGAGTAATCATCTTTTGATGAGGCCCAGTTGAGACTTTTGAAATTGGTACAGACCTGAGTTTTTCCATTCTTTTTGATAACTAGGACTACGTTTGAGAGCCATTCTTCATACACAATAACCATAATAATATCGGTCATCAATAAGCGCTCAACCTCTTCTTTCACTTTGCCTGTCATATTTTCTGAGAATCGTCTTGGAGGTTGCTTATATTGCTTAAAACTAGGCTTCAATGGGTCTTATATTCTACTAATTTCTTGTCCATCCCTGGCATTTTGGTGTAGTCCCATGCAAAAAATTTGATGAATTCCTTCAACAACTGAGTCGACCGTTCCTTTTGCTGGACTTGTAGTTAAATGAGCACAAATGTACGTCAGCATGTTTTATGGCCATCTCCTAGGTCCAAATCTGTCATGTCATCCTTGACCAGCACTCGCATGTTTTTCGTGTTGGCAGGTTCTACAGTCGACTTATCTGCCACACTGAGACTCGGTTACCCATCATTGACTTCAAATATAGCATCGGCCTAATGTATAGCCAATTTCTGTTCTTCTTCTTCCTTGTTATTTTCATTTTCGTCATCCCCATGTTGAACTTGGTCGAGGCGCTTCTTTGGCATATAAGTCTTAAGTTCTTCTTTGGCTTTTGTATTCATTATTTGAGCTCTCTCCTAACTTTTCCAATCTCTGACCTATGATAGCTGGCCGAAATAGCTCTTTGCTTATAGCTTTCCATTCCTTTGCCACAATCAGCAACCTCATCTTCGCCACTTCAGGCTTCCCATCGACTTTGTTTTTAATGACTTGGTATGGTATGATATTACCATAATAATACACTGCCTCAGCTACAGTGTGAACCTCGGCCATGAAAGGCTTCGAATCAGCCTTAACCACCTTGGCTTCATCTCCATTCCAAAGCAACAACATTTGATACAAGGAGGAAGCTGTGCAACTACCAACATGAATCCAGTCTCTCCTAACAATGCATTGTAGGATGAAGATGTAGTTTCCACAATGAAGAAAGCAACTAAGGTTACCTGGGATCCAATGGTGACATCCATAGGCAAGATACCCAACGTGTCTATAGCCTCCCTGTGAAACAGTTCACAATTAGGTCTGTTGGAACCAAATATTGTGTAGTCTTTCCCAATCTATTCATCATGTTAGCTAGCAAGATGTTCACCTCAGCACCATTATCTGCCATCATCCTTGGGACTGGTATCCTATTTAAGTGACCTTGCATGAATAATGGCTTCAAATGATATGCCATTTTTGGGTTTGGCTTGGTCAAAATCACTTTATTAGACATATTTGGTCCCTTTATGATTTGGACACTGCCTTTAATTTCATTGACGTGGCTTGCATCAGCCTAGGATTGCTTAATATTTCATCATTTTTGGTCAATAATATTTCTATCACCTCTGACCAATTTAGTTCTTCCATCTTCCCCTCACAATATGTTGATTCGCATTTGGGATGATGCTTTTGGGTAGAGCCACCGCTATGCTTATTACCATTGGCTCTCAACTGTCAATCTTTACCATAGTCTATACCTAATCGGTAGCCAGTTTGCCACCAGCATCCTTGGATTCATTGGCCTATTCTTTCTTGCCCTTCTGCGGTTCTAGCCCTTCTTTCCTCCGAGAAACCCATTTGCTTCTCACTTCATTAGCTTCATTTTCTATCATTTTTCCATATTGCATCCACCTTTGATACCTATGCTTCTATGTTTTTGTCATTGTTCGAGGGTCAATGTCTCTTGGGAATTTTGGATATTGAGCCATCGACCACTTGTTCCTCCTTGGTTTTGTTGGTCTTTCCATTCTTGACTTAAGTTCTTTTCGCTGATATATACCCTCTTCTCATACGCATTGTTATACTGTTAGATGGTGATTATTGCTGGCACCAATCCTTATAGAGCAATTTTACAGTTGGATTTCTAGATCATAGGCATGTTCTTATATGGTTTTCTTTGGCGCCTATTTGGATTACTTTAGAAGGTTTACCGACTATTTTTTTTCAAGAAGCACTTGGTTTTTAGTCTTGCACAAGTTGCTGGCATCCCCCTCAAGTTGGACATGGCCATTGAAAATTTACTCATCCAAACATAGCCAAAGTTTGTGTCAAAGTGGACCTTTTGGCAACCTTCTAGACTATAGCTAGGAGTAGGAGATAACGGGAAATGGCAAAAAATCACATATGAAGAGATTCCATCTTATTGTACAAAATGCAATAAAATTGGTCACAATGCAGTCAAATGTTTGATTGGAGCTCCAAAGGAAAAAGAAGATCACTTGTCCTCTATCAAAGCTCAAATTTTGAAAGGAAAATCACAATGGAAGAAAATCAATAAACATGAAGTTGGTCTATTTAGAGGAGTTGCAAAGGAGAAACTATTAGAAGATTCATTGACTCCAGATTCGATTCTATCCAATTCATTGCATTCAAAAGCTCAAGGACATATCCAAGTGGTTGTTGAGCCAGTGGCTGACACGATAGTGATGGTCCAAGGGAAAGAAACACCATGCCCAAGAGTGGTGGACACGGTAACAGCCTCTCCACCAAATCTAGAAATTCAAACTTCAAATCCCTTGGCAAATGGGATTGAGAAATCAAATATGGAAGAGAAATCTCTTAACAGTCAGTTGGAGAAGAGTTGAATGGTTCAATCTCCTCAAATTCAAACTGCACAAGCCTCCAAGGATGACTTTCCCTCTCTCATGCAAGAATTTTGGAGGAGTTTCCGTGCTATTTTTTAGACAATGATTTCCCCATGCAAAAGGCCATCCACAAGATGAACCTCCAAATGAACACGAGCTAACCATTTCCATACCACAATCAGTAGGTAAGTTCTCCCATAAAAAGAAGAGCAAACGCAAGAGAACACTGAATTTACAATATGCCAAGACTAGTGAGAACAAGGTTTTCTTCGAAATCTACCCCCCAGCCTCCTACATCACCTTTTTAATATGGATAGTATCCTCGTATGGAACATAAGAGGGATTGCCAACAAACCCTCCATTCGTAGACTTAAGTTACTTGTCAAAGAACACAAAATAAAAATCCTTGCTTTAATGGAACCAATGGTGGAGAAAGGATTCATTTCTTCAGCCAAAAATTAGGTTTCATTGCTGAAAATCAAACCCTAATGGTAAAATTTGGCTATTCTGGAATAAAGATATTATATTAGTAGATGTTTTTGTTTATGAGAAATTGTTCCATGTTTGCATTTCGTCTAGCTTTTTTTCACAAGGATGTGGTAGCCTTTTTTGTATATGCTAACTGCACAAAATTGGAAATGAGGAGCTTGTGGGAGGAATTTTGAGCAGTTCTGCCTAATTCTCTATGGTTGGTGGGTGGATATTTTAACGTAATTTCCAACTCGGATGAATATAAATTGGAGAGACTGGTCTCTTGCTCCTTGAACCTTGAGGCAACAAGAGACTTTAATGAGTGTCTTCAAGATTGTGGTTGATGGATTTGGCATTTCAAGGACGCAAATACACATGGATTGGCAATAGATTTGGAAATGCTATAGGGAAAGGCTAGATAGATATGTGTGCAACAACGAGTTTCTAGGTGCTTTCCATCAAATTCATGTTGAACACCTCCTCAAGACATGCTCGGATCATTCTGCACTTCTTCTCAAAATGTCTAATGTTGTACATTCAGGGCCGAATCAATTTAAGTTCTTAAATATGTGGAATAAATATCCAAATTTTTTGCAGGTGTTGAACAAAATTGGAACTTGCAATGTTCTGGTTTTCTTGTTTTGATGTTTGCTTCCACATATTTAAGAACTTAAATTGCTCAGCAACTGAAGTTACACAGTTTTTGGAAACGTCTTCAACAAAGTCAATGAATTGAATGTTAAGCATAAGGAGGTAGCCTTTTTGCAACACCAAAGTCAATGCAGAATCAAATGGCATTGGCTTAACCTCAAGCTAACCATACCAAATGCCTTGCGGAGGAAGAAGCATTTTGAAGGCAAAAAGCTGGTGTGCAATGTCTAAAAGAGGGAGACTAAAACTCAAATTTTTTTCACTTTACACTTATGGCCAAGAGACAAATTTGACAATTTCAAGGATCAAGGTAAATGGGTCCTGGAATGAGGACGTGTAGCTAATAGAGGCTGAAGGGATTAATTTTTTCTGGAACTTTTATCTTGTGATGATTCCACAATTATTGATCTTTCTTTTCTGGTTAACCTCACGGACAAGATGACAGATGAGGACAACCAGTTTTTACTAGCCGAGCTCACAATGCAGGAATTAAAAGATGCCATTTTCTTGCTCAATCTAGATTGCGCCGCTAGAATTGATGGATACAGTGGAGTGTTTTTTACCAATTGTTGGGGAATCATCCAACAAGATGTCTTTCATGTAGTAAGGAACTTTTTAAAAGGAGAAAAGATGCCAAAATGGCTGTACCTTCTCACGTACCCTTATTGCTTTAATCCCAAAATCAGCCAATCCATCTTCTTTTAATGAGTATAGACCTATTAGTCTGTGTACTTTTTTTTTTATTTGGCTAACCACCGGTACCTTGGTGGGGGTTGCCACTTCTCGATTTTATTAAAAAAATGAAGGTGAATACAAGGAGGGGGACATAGAGCCTGAACCTCTAGCAATGTGAAAGGTTTTCAAAGACATTAAACCCTTTGAAACCATGACAAAAGAAATTACAAATTGCATAGTCTAAAAGTAGCTAAGGCCAATACTATCTAATCAAGATATTCCTCGTACTCTACTAGGAATGGAGGTAGCATCATAGACTTTGAGCAAAGAGTTAGTGCGAGCTAGGCTTGTCTGCTGCTGCATTAACCTCTCGATATATGTGTGTAATACTATATTAGTCTGTGTACTTTTTTCAATAAAGTTTGCACAAAAATTTTGGCTATTACCATATTGCAAAAGATTTTTTTTTAAATAACACCCGAATCTATCTAGGGTGAAAATTTATTAGATAAGATCAAATTTTACAATGGTGAATATAAGGGCAACCTTGAGCATCCAAATATAGAAACCCTTTTATAGAAGAAGGGATTGTGTTTCGGTTGTACTCTGGATAGGAAGAATTCACTAAACCCTCATTTGCTAAACAATCAGATATTTGCTTGGCCTCTCTAAATACATGAGAAAAGGAAAAAGTTCTATTTAACCAAAAAGATTTAATGTGTTTCCATTGCGGGTCAATACTCTATGATGGAGAGATACGTCCATTGATCATTTGCACCAATGTTAAGAAGTCAAGTTCCATTTCAACAACCTGAAGTTGCACTTTGGCACAAAGGTTCAAACCATCAACCAAAGCCATAGCCTCTGCTAGCAAATTGGATTGTGTATTATAAGAATTGCAAAAAGCACCCACGAAATTGCCATTTGAGTTTCTTATAACACCACCTCCAGCTGCTGGACTCAGGTTCCCCTTGGAGGCTCCATCAAAATTTAGTTTGGCAGTTATACATCTAAACCCTAGCAGGGAAGGGATCCACTTGACTGCCAAGGCGTTCCTTGGTTTTGTGTTGATTAGGTGACGACAAATTCCTTGTGCTACAAGTAGATCATCGGCTTCTCCATGCCTAGTGAAAGGAAGGATGGACGAAATATTTCTCAAGTATGAACAAATGTTTGTGATAATAAGGTGCGGTTTGATATTAACTCCCTTAAACAGAACCAACTTCATTGCTTGCCATAGAAACCAACAGATAAGAGTAGGAATAATTTTGTGAATTTCTCCTTTGGTACTCAAAGAAATCTCCTGCCACTACCATGAGTTTAGCTTTGGAAGCAGCGTTAAGGAAGGGGAGAAATCATCTCAAACCAAGATTCAAAATAGTTCCAAACTTGCTGAGTTGCAACACATTCAACAATTAGATGATCTAAGGTTTCTTGATTGTCACGAAATCTGCATTTGGATGCTAATGCCACTCCAATTTTGCTGGAAGAGAGATCATCAAGAAGGAGCTGGCTATTGAGTAGTAATCTTCACATGAAAATTGATACTTTGAGTTGCAATCTTTCATCCCAAATCGCTCTCCTTGTAAAAGTTGTCATATGTGATGGGAAAGTTGAGGACACAATAAACTTTCCAGAAGATGTTGAAGTCCATACCAATTCATTCGGTTCATTTGTACGTAAGAAAGAGCTCTCTTTGATAACATTTCTAATTTTATTCAAGTCCCCAACTAATATTGGCCATCTAAGCTTAAAAGATTCCAACCATTAGAATCCCATAGTTGGCTGATGGAGATATTTTCATTATAAATCTGCTCTATTTCTTCGAAAAGAGGGCCCTGAGGCAGCCACGGATCGAACCAAAAAGAAGAGCTACCATCTCTGATTAGGAAGAGGAAATTTTTCTCAACATCATTATGACTTCGTAGCATCCATTTCCATGTGAGCGAGTACCCAGGTGTCTTCTCAACCAGGCGAGGATGAATTTTACAATATCTTCCAAGAAGAAATTTAGATCAAAGGGAGTTCAATTTTTTCCTAAATTTTCACCACAATTTCATTCCAAAATCTCTGATTAAATCCGAGAAGGAGGGGACACCAACTCCATTTGAAGCTGTCATTTACATATTGAATGCCAAGTGACTCAATGATATTTGTGTCCTGATTCCCAAATCAGCCAACCCTTCACTTTTAATGATTTTTGTCCCAAAAGTCTTTGTACATACTTTAATAAAGTTTGCACCAAAATATTGGCAAACGGGCTTTCTCTTCTCTTGTCAAAGAATCCCATCTTTTCTAGGCTTTTCTAGTAGATACCAACTTTACACAAAGATGATCAGAATTTTAATTTTCAAATCCTCGAAGGTAAGCTAGGCCAACAAAATGTCATCTTTGGCTTAACAAGAGCCTATACTTTATCTTAGATTTAAACTTAATTCTGATCACCCGTATGCATTACTGGATCATTTCCTATCTAACTGGATATGAGATAATATATATTTAGAAGCGAAGAACTTAGAAAGTCATATTTAAGATCAAGCACACTCTTTTATTGATAACAAAACTTATTACAAACTTTTCTTCCAACTTCTCTACCTCAAATGAGGAGTAGAGGTTCCTTATATAGATACATGCACCTATCTTAAGACATAAGGGCTTACGTCAAAACTAGTCATACTCATTACATTATGACAGACTTTAGTAAAGTAAAGGTAAAGTTTCCTAACAATCTTTTATAAAGTAAAGGTACAGACATCAGACTTTAATAAAGTAAGAGTACAGACACGTGACAAACTTTAATAAAACTTTAATAAAGCATAGATATCGTACAAAATCTTCTTCCATTTCATCCTCCCAATCAAGCTATACACAGTAACAATTATCAAAATAGCAGTGACCACTGAAAGGATCTGTGAATAAGTAAACCACTTGGCCTGATGTTTCAAAATAGGTGATGACATCATTAAGGATACATCTATCCTTCTTTTTCCCTTGCTCATGGAGTTCTTCATCTATTATTTGAGTATATCTGGGTCCTTCCATAGATAGATATTTACATCATAGAAATACATGGCAAATAATTATTTGTACTAGTACTAGGAAAACTAATAGTACTGGCCCTTGGTTTAATAACATGGGAATGGTCAAACTAGATAGCCACTGAACCATCTAACAAAGTAGTTATCTTAGATAATGACTCAATAGGTTGTATCAACACTGGCTGTGCCTTTTCATAATTTGTGACCCAAGTATCTGGCAGTAATTTTACCAATTCATCATTTGAGATCTACATGGGAATATAGGTGCATGAGGCTGCCTGACCATCTTCTATTTTAATATACATAACTTCTTTTCCTCTTAGAAGAGTTAAGTCAAAAGCATGATTTTGGACCCTATAGACCATTTGATAGTGTAGGGTTGCTGCCAGTGAATTGGGTACTGTTCTGCTCGTTGAAGTTGAATTTGCACCTTAAATGCAGAAAGAAGATGTGAATCTGCAAGTGACATGTTAAAATTGAGAAAAGAGTTACAAAAACTATTCTTGCATTTAACAGTGGTCTCAATTGTTGCTATGCAGGCATGTAGGTATTTACAAAATATGGTATCCATGAGTGCAATCCTTGCAACAACAGGAAGGCCTTTTCTCCCATGAAAGGTTAAAGCTATTCTAACTGCTCCAAAGTGGATATGAATATACCCCTGTTGTCTCCATTGACGAGGAAAGTCAGATGGGATATATAGTGTAACCATGTGCTCTTTGGAGGAAGATGGGATTTGGTGTTGATCCATTTTAGAGGCATGGATATATTCTTTAACAGACTTAGGATGTTGACTAACCGAAGATCTGAAGGATTTAAGAGAAAATTTAGACTTAGCAAAAGAAGAGTATGGATTCATAAGAGGTAGATCAGAAGGTGTTATTTGATTTGAATTTTCTGATCTCTCAGGAACAATATTTACTTCATATAAATAATCTATTTTATTAATAATAAACTTTCAAAAAGTAGGAGTAGAATCAAGAGTAACTTCAGACATGGTGATAGAATTCCTTCGTATCTTTTCTCAAGCCAGATAGATAGGGCTTTGATACTAGTTACATCCACAAAGATGATTAGAATAATATCTACTTAAAATAAGTACAAACCCTTGAAGGTAAGCTAGGCCAACAAAACGCTCTCCTTGGCTAAACAAGGCCTTGAACTTTATCTTAGGTTTGGACTTAATTCTTTCATTTTACTAATCACCTTCATGCGTTCATTGGATCATTTCCTTTCTAACTGGAATTGAGATAAGATACTCAGGAAGAGAAAACTTAAAAAGCCATAATTTTTAGAAACACAGGTTTTTATTATATGAAAGCTGGTTAAAAAGTTCAAGCTTCGCTTTGACCTTTGCCTTCAAATGAAAACTGGAGATCCCTTATATAGAAACTAAAAGCAATCCTAAAACCTAAGTGCTTACGTTAAACTAGACAGAGCCAGATGACTTTAATAAAGTAAAGGTATAGACACATGACTTTAATAAAGTGATTTTATTAAAACATGGATACTAACATAGTACAATTACCAGTAATTGTTATAGTGGCTGCTGACTCATATTTTTACTAATTCCAAATTCCATCATCATAGCTATCCGTTTCTGATGGAGTGGAATTTGGGTCTATGATATTCAGAAATTCCACGTGATACTTATGCTTGGCTCTGTTTCTTCATTTATTTCTTATTCTTGTTGCCTCTGATCTTATCTTAACTGGTTGCTTTCTCTACTGCGACTGAGACTGTGAATTTTCCAGAGGCTCTTGCGAATATGAATCTTGACAATCTTAAAATGCCAGGAAATACTTTTATTTTGCTTGTTGGACTTTTTGCCCAATGTGGGTGATTATCTTTGGTATTCCATGAACCTACATCTGGACCTGGCCATATTTATGGTGAAATAGTTCTGTTCTCCTAGAAAATGATTCTTTGAAATTCTGAATATTCTTCTTCAAGATTATGAAGTGAAGTAGTGGACTCTTTGATAATTACATGTGATGGCAGATTTTGTAAAACCTGGCTGACCAGATGATCTGGTCTGTGAACTTGAAGTTTGAAGCAAAATCTTTTTTCTTGAATGAAAAAGATTTTGCCATTGTGACAAGGGACTGAACCATAATAAAAATTCACCCAGATATGAAGATCTAAAATTCTAAAACTTTTCACATTCAAATTCTAATAAGACATGAAACTGATGACACAAATACCAAAATAAGTTTAACGAATGAGGCAGAAAATCATTTGGACTTGTGAAGAAAATATGTGCAAAGGGATAAGTTGGATGAATTCCAAAGGGATTAAGGATTGATCCACCATATTCAGAAAAAATTTCTTATTCATGAACTGTTCTTTGAAAGTCAAGATCATCTATTTTCCACGAATCGGATAAATATGGCAGCCATGGAGGATATGATTCACTGGTTTGGAATGGTTGAGTTGAAAATGATGAAGGAACAAAAGAAAACATGTTCGTAGAAGGCAAACATTCTTGGGATTTTGGGGTCGACGCAGAAAATCAGCTACAACATTTTGTTTACCCTTAATGTGCTTAACATCAAACGAGAATTGGTGTATTGGGAAAACCGTTGTGCCCATCTAAGTAGATGTGGATGAGGTAGGATTTTTTGCTTGAACTTGAGCATATTGGGAAAGTTGCTCATGTCCAACTCAATCAAAAAATGATGTCCTATAAGATGAAAGTTGAGTTTCTTGATGGCATTCTTGATTGCAAGGATCTCTTAGAAAGTAGAATGATAATGAAGTTCAGAATCTTTAAATCTTCCATTGGCAAAACTACAAAGAGATATTTTTTCTTCATTTTTAGTGAGAAAAATTGCTCCCCAATATTTATCATTTGCATCTGTTTGGATGATTCTTTTTCTATTAGCTGGAGGCTGAAGAGGTGGTAAATTCAGCAAATATTGTTTTATGCTTTGGACCGGGTTTGGGATTCACCCGAAGGAATGGGTTTCTTATAAGAGTTTGGAATGGGTATGAATTGGCTTGGAAATTTTGGGTGTAAAGTCTCGGACATAGTCTACAAGGCTAAGGAATTGCTGGATTTCTTTGGTTTGAAAAGTTATTGCCTGGGAAATGACTTAGGGCTTCAAAAATATGTTGTTCTAGGGTGTATTGTCCATTGAAAAATTTCATTCCTAAGAAGGAGACTTGTTCTTGAGCTAGAATATTTTTTTTCTCAGAGAGCATCACACCATATTTTTGGACAATATCTGTTAATTGGTTTATGAGGTTGATATGGTCTTTAAGGGCCTGGCTAAATAATAGGATATCATCAATGTAGATGAGGCCATTGTCAAGGATTGGTTTAAAGATTTTGATCATAGCCTTTTGGAATAAAGAAGGGGCAATTTTTAAGCCAAAGGGCTTTACTTTCCATTGGTAGTGGTGGTTTGGAATGCAAAATCTTGTTTTTTCTCTGTCTTCTGGGGCTATGCCCAGTTGCCAAAAACTTAATTTCAAATCAAAATTTGAAAACCATTTTGCATTTGAAAGTTTTGAAAACAAAGTATTTCTGTTGAGCAGTGGAAATTTATCATCTCGCAAGAAATGGTTTAGAGGTTAAGATAATTGATTACCAGCCTCATCTTATCATGTACTTGCTTAGACCTTTTATTCATGTGAAAAGCTTCACATGCCCATTGAGAATGAGAAGTTTCAGCTAAATCATGTTTAAGAAGATCTTGAAATTCTTGCTCTGCTAGGCGGGAATGCTCAGGATTCATTCATGAATGACCTACTCTTGTTGGATTTACATCCTTATTCTTCTTGAAGGGTACCTGACAGAAACTCATAATTCTTCCATAAAGGGTTAGAACATTTTTTGTAAAACTTTAGAATGAGATTCTGCACAAGATTGTTCAACAAGTTTGGATTTTATTTGGGAAATCACATTCTGTAAATCTAAAATGGTTGAAAGATACAGTCGAGGGATATCAATGTATTGTTTCAAAAATCTTTTATATCTGATACCTTCTGGAAGAATTTGCAAACCTGAAGTCTTTTTGTGAGATCTATTCCAATTATAACATATTTCTAGGATGCACGCCAAAGAATTTGGGTGCGAATCTTGCTTCATATGGAAAGAATTGGATTGTGATATGTCCTTTTGTAATTAGGTGAGAGGTGAAAATTCTTCCATCTGCTGCTATGAAGTTTTGCCTGTGAGGTTTCCAATTTTTTGAGGCAAGAACATCCAGATTCATTATTAACATGGCTACTCCTATATTAAAAAATGCAATGATTGGAATTGGCTTATCGTACTTAGTAGGATAAACATGATTTAATGTGTGAGCAGCAAGAGATGAGAGATTTTGAGGGTGAATGGGGTTTTGTTCCCTATTTGATGGTATTGTATTGAGAATCTCCATTGGAACTTCGAAGGCAAATAAGGTCTGCTCAGAAGGATCTATTTCTTTAGAGAAAATAGATTCAAGGTCATCATCTGAAGAAATGTATTAACCAGTATGCCTTTGAATGTCTTCAATCAATTTGGTTCCTTTTCTGTTTTGAGGACAATTCTTTACAAAATGACCTTTATGATTGCGAATGTAAGAGTTGGAGGACTAGGAAAGAATGCTCACCTAGCTCGAGAGTATGCTGAAAATCACATGCTATTCTTGATTAGGGATGCAAGTTACTCTTTCTGGTATGACAAGTGGATGAAACAAGGGCCACTATCTCAACTTGTTGAACAAGTATACGATGGACAACTCAAGTTTGGAGAGCAAATAAATGGGACATATCCATGTTAGACACAAGATATTCCAATGTGGAGCTACGGAAAATTGGTGAACTTCTTGAAGACAAAGCACTTGTTTGAATGAAGAAATGGATAGATTAATATGGACGCTGTTCCCAAAGGGAACCTTCTCAATCTCCTCCATATTTCCTCCAAGAGCAGCCTCATTCATAAGAAAAATGATTTGGGATGACATAATTCAACTTAAAATTTCTATCTTCATTTGGCATTTATTCAACAATCGTCTTTCACTAGATGATGCCCTTGCAAGAATTGGCGATTCTATGGTCTCAGAGTGCTTTTTTTTTTAAGCAAACGCCTAAGTAGGCGGATATTTTATTGATTTATTAAATGCCAAAAAAAGTCAAGATTTACAATACCGAATGTATGGGAAGCCCCAAGAATCAAGGATTAACAAATCTCGAATGGATGAAGGAATTATTTCCTGGATATATTCTAGATTAGAAGAGTTAATGATGCCTACATTAGCTAAACTATCTGCAACTTGATTAGCCTTTTCAAAGATATCGGAAAAGGACTAATGTTTGCCAACTAAGAAACTCTTGATGAATTGCATTTGTGAGTCAATAATCCACGGGGCTGCTACTGTACCATTTGGCACATTAACCAGCATCAATATGTCTAGTTCCACCTCTACATTTTGCATCTGCATTCCTTCACAGAGCTTCAATCCGTCAACTAGTGCCATGGCCTCTGCTTGAAAATTTGTTTTCTGGTTATAAAAATTGTGACTCACGGCAGTGGAAGTGGAACTCGACTCCTTAACCTTAGTGAACATAATAAAAGGCCGATCAAAGCCAACATGGAGCATTGACCAGCAATGACAGTTTATTAACCTGAAGCTTTCACATTTGATAGGAATTATACTTTTTCTCATGTATTCAGATAGTCTAATCAAGTAGCGGATAGTCTTGCAAATGAGGGCATAATTAATCATTGCTATCTAGAGTATAACCAAGACACAATCCCTACGCCTATCAGAGGATTGCTACGCTTGGATGCTCAAGGTTGCCCTTCAATAGACATTGTAAAGTTTGATCTTTAAATAAATTCCACCCAATTAGGTGTTGGCAGAAAAAAAAATTACGTTTTACGTACTAAAAAAAATTGCTAAAGGCTTTGATCAATTGCCCGTTGTGATCTCTAAGAACTCCACCCCTAGTTGCTAGACCGGAGTTGCCCTTTGATGCGCTGTCGACATTCATCTTTACTAGACCAACAGGTGGTGGAGTCCATTTTACTGCCCTTGTCTGCTTTGGTTTGGTTTGAATCAAATGTCTACAAATACCTTTTCAAAGGAGGATGTCATCAGCCGGTATGCACTTTGAGAATGGGAAAATGATGGAAATAGTCTTGTAGATATGCACAAGTCTCCATTATGATATCTTGTGCATTAGCTGTGCTTCCTTCAAAAAAATGCCTTGTTTCTTGATTTCCACACAAACCAACATATTGAGCATGGGAGAATTTTTTGGACAGCTCCTATTGTAGATGAAGGCGAAGTCTTCCACCACCACAATTTTAGCATTTCTTGTATACATGTTGTTGGGGGAAGGCCATTTCTATCCATGATTCAGTTTGGAGATTGAACAATCTACAAACAAATGATCACATGATTCCTGGTTGTTGCAAAAACAACATTTGGAGGCAATTGAAATACCAATTTTTGAGAGATTTTCATCAATGGGAAGACGCCTGTTCAACAATCTCCACATGAAACTGGATATCTTCAATTGCAACCTTTTATCTCAAATCATTTGTCTTGGAAAAGTGGATGATCTTCCTCAGAGAAGAAGATAGTAGGATTGAAGTTTTTTCAATTGGTGTCCTAGTTGCTTGTCATGATTGTTGACAAGAACCTACTAGTGCTTGAACAAAAGAACAAGTTTGCCTCCTAGCTAAATGCTGAAGATATGGCCGAGGAGTTTGAGTAGGGGAGAAAGTTTATAGAGAAGGAGGAGTTTGTGCAAGACCTATTCATAAAGGATTTAGAACTAATAGGTAATTATACTTGGTTAATAGCTAAGGAAGAAGTATAATCGTACGATATCGAGAACTAAAAAAGGGACAAATCGTACTATATTATGAGCTACAAAAGGAGATATAATCAAATAAGATTGAGAACTAATAAAAGAGATCTAGTCGTATTAAATTAAGAAAGAATAAAGGAGTTATAATCATAGTACATTTAAAACATACAGAGATTTATCAATTCTTGGCAACAATGTAAAATGTTGTTTAATTTGACTAGATTAAGAACCAAGGGTGGGGTCCATTCATTAAAGATTTATCTAAAAGATGATCTAATCATATTCAAAAAGAACTTAGAAATGAGGCCTATTATAATTACTTAATGACTAAGGAAGATAGTTGTTATAGTATGGTACCGAGAGAAAAGAAAGGGGTCTATTCGTACTATATTATGAGCCAATAAAGGAGATCTAATCATACAAGATTAAGAACTAATAAACTAGATCGAGTCGTATCAAATTAAGAAATAGGAAAGGAGTACATCTGATTAGAACCCCGTGCGCAATCTACTTGATGCTACAAAACCCAACAATTCAAGATGGCAACAAAACCCCAAGGATCAACTCCAAAGTTGGTCACAAGAATTTGGACAGCAGACACACGCAAACAAGAAGGAAAAAGAACACACAAGAATCAAGCAAGAATTCAACCCGTTATCTACAGCGAGACAAGAACCAAACTGTTAACAAGATTTAAATCAAGAATTGACCCGTTTCTTATATAAATCAGGCAAGAACCAAATCTATAAGTTGGCTAGAACAATTACCGATGCTCAACCGATAATCCCAACAAAGTCTTAATCCAAAGAAAGAACTTTTCCTCACGAAAAAGACAAAGTGAAGTTTTTATTGACAAAAATGTGCTGTTATTCGTCCGTATAATGATGCCTATTTCTAGGCTTAAAAAAGTCCTAAAAAGGTAGCGCTAGGATTCAGCCATAAGTAGCCCCAAAATTTGGGCTAAATGGGCCTTATTAAGGCTAATTAACTCGTCTAAAAACTAAAAATGAAATCAATACCTAAACCCAGCTTAAACTAGCCCAATTTATACAAACTTAAACTACTATTGGGCTTTACATAATAAAAACCAAGCTAAAATAAACTCAAAAGGAAATCCGGTGTTCTTGCATTTAAAGGATCTCCACTTGTGCTTCACTTTGAAGAATTCAACTTCATGTAATAATGAACTGAAGATCGTCTAGTGCAACTCCATCAAAATATTAGGAATGTGCTCCAGTCTTGGCATGCTCGAGCCCACGCTTGCTCTGGCTTTTATCTCCACATCTTGACACATCTTTAGGCTATTTGGATCTATATCATTCCCTCCCTCCTTGAAAGGATTCATCCTCAGAATCCGAACCGGGATAAGAAAAACACTTATTATTCAAATGAGACACAAGGCAGGCCAAAGATAGGCCTTGATGTCGTGCACTATTGTGAACACAGCAAAGTTTTGCAAAGTAATTATCCAAAAATTTAAACAAATTTGCATGCCAAATTAGAAAATCATTCAATTTGACAGGTTAAACACAATTTGAGCAATTGTCGAAAAACATTGATTTTGACACAATTCTTTATCCGAAAACAAAAATTTTAGTCAAAGATTTTTGAGGCAAAATTGATACGATTTCGTCCTTATAAAGTATTTGACTCAAATCACACAACATAGGTTGCTCAAAAACTAAGGAACAAAAATTTTGGTGGCGTGTCTAAGTAAAATAAAATCAAATAAGTTATCACACCATAAAAAAAACTTAACTTGACTTGGACAAAATTTGAATATTTTGAAGTTAACTTTAGTTGAAATTTGAAATTTAAAGAAGAAGTTAACGAAAAAGCTAAAAGTGAAAATCCCTGTTATTGGGTAATTTTTCAGCCAATGATTGAAAAAGTGGCTTCCCGCATTCATGGTTGGCAAACTAGATTTCTCTCCCCTAGAGAATGACTAATTCTTATCAAACATGTACTTAGCAGCACCCCAATTTTTCTTATGGTAGTTCTTTCTCCCCCCAAATTCAGTCCTTCAGGAATAGGAGGGTATTAGAAATCACCATTGAATTGCATGGACTACAATTTGTCAACTCCAGTGGCCTTGGAATTTCACCTCTATCGGCTGTGGTGCAAGGATTCAGCATGAAACTATGGTGGAAGTTTCGCAAAGGTAAATCATTTAGGTGCTCTTTTCTACAGGGGAGATACTTAAGGGACCGAGTTTACCCTTGCGTAGCCAAGAAAGCTCCTAGAGACTCATTTACATGGAAACAGATGCTGAGAGTTCGGGAGAAAGCAGAGCAACACATGTTATTCCTTATTAGGAAGACCAATTCTTCATTTTGGTTCGACCTTTGGACTGAACATGGGCCTCTCTTTCACATGTGTAGAGCAAGTATATGATAGCCATCTCACCGTGGAGCAAATGTGGAATTCTGATGGCTGGAAGCTACCCCTACTTGATAGGAGATATTCCAGAGAAGAACTTCACAACATTCGAAATAGTCTCAAGGACAAGGTAATCTTCTTAAAGGAGGAATCAGACCAGCTCATTTGATCCCTAACATCCAAGGGTTCTTTCTCAATCTCATCGACTTTGCCACCACGTGCACGATCATTCTCTAGACAAATGATTTCGGATAAAAGGCTCCAGCTGAAAATCTCCATATTTATGTGGAAATTGTTGAATAAACGGCTTCCTATGGATGATTTGATTTCCAAGCTAGGTATTCCGTTAGCCTCCAAGTGCTGTTTCTGTGACAATGAAGAATCTTTGAATCATCTTTTTATGGAGTGTACAATTTCAACGCAGATTTGTAGCCACTTTGAATCTTGGTTTGAATGGACATTTGCTCCAGCTACATCATTTTCGGACAAGCTAAATTCGTGTGGTAGTGGGCTGCTCACTCTCCTTTAACCGCAATGGGGGCAATACATAAAATCTTTCTATGTATTATTTGCTGATATGTATGGAAAGCTAGAGACAAGGTCATATTCCAAGGGTTGACCATCATCACAACACGAATAATTGTTCATATTTGTGCTTACTTGAAAGCTTTTCAATGTAGCCATTCATGAAGGTGATAGATGTTGATGAACTTTTGTTTTTGAGAGGTATTTGCAATCAAGTCCTTCAATTGCAACCAAATAGACTAATGGCTATTAAGTGGGAATGCCCTCATCTTGGTTCATTCAAGTTGAATGAGGATGGATCTTCAAAGGGCAATCCGGGTATAGCAGTAGCAGGGGGAATCCTCAGAGACCATAATGGACGATGCATCAAGGCCTTCTCCAATGGCTACCATACACAAAACAATTTGAAAGCTGAGGTCTTGGCCCTTGTACATGGCCTCAAAATGTGCTGCACACTGCAACTACAAGCTGTGGAGGTGGAAACCTATGGACTCTCTAACTCTTGTCAACACCTTGAATGGTCTGTTTGCACCATCATGGAGCATTGATCATGAACTCTAACTCATCGAAGACTTCTTAGTAGGCATAGTTGCTTCATTTTCACATGTATTCAGAGAGACAAATCAGGTGGCTGATAGTTTAGCAAATGAGAGCATTACTCGGCCTACTTATGTTGAATATGACCAAGTTACCATTCCTTCTCATATAAAAGGTTTGGGACTCTTAGATGCTAGACCCTGGCCTTACATTCGCCATTGTAAATCTTGAATGTTTCAAATAAAATCCTCACCGTGTTAGGTGATTGCATAAAAAAAATCAAGCTAACAAAGTTATCCAAACTATTTTGAACAAAAGTGAAATGTTGAAACTCATGCAGCATGCTAAAACAATAATTCAAATTAGATTTCATGGAATGTAAATGATTATCAACTAAGGTTTGGACGGATTTATCCAAACAATGCACCACAAATTGGAATTGAAGCCCAAGAATTTTGGATGTCTTTTCTGTTCAAAACAACAACCAAGTCAAAAACCAAATTAAAGGAATTAATTTTAAACAAAAAATAAACAAAATGTACACTAAAAATAATTCTAAATTCAGAATTCAATTTGTACAATTTTTGAAGATGATCAAATCTAAGAATTTCAACACAAAAACAGAAATAAGTTCATACCTTTGAGACAGGGTATTGACTACCATATCTTTCTTACTTCACTTTGATTGGAATGATGAGATACTCAATTGGGAGGTGAGTGCATCATGACTTACACCTTTGAAGGGCTGCATGTGAGAAAGAAAACTAGACAAAGATAAATCAAGGTTAGGCACGACAAAATAAATTCTCTTGATCTCTTCCCCTTTTCTTTCCTTTTCTTGGCCTATGCTCGAAGCCTTTATAATCTTTTTATCTTGAATTTTGGCTGCAATTTGGCTTTTCCCACTTTGCTTTTTACTTTTATTCCATTCAAGAAATTTTCTTTGTATTTCTAATCATCTCAACCTGTATCTTTATTTATTTGATGTTTTGGCAAAGGAATAAATTTAGACCTTTTACCTTTTTTACACAAGTGATATGCCTTAGTATAGCTATCATAAAAACCATTTCCAGATAATTCCCATAGCTCAACAAGTTGTAAATGACATGTATGCAAAGGTGCTACATTACAAACTACCTTATCAGAATACTTACCAATAGTGAAGGATACAATAACTTGCTCAGTTACCTCAAACACTTCATTTTCAGTTGACCATCACAACTTATAAGGTTTCGGATGTTGTAAAGTAGGCAAATTCAACTTTTCCACAAGATATGTACTTGCCATATTGATCCATATGCTACTATTAATTACAGTACCACAAACCCTTTCATTCACAAGAAATTTAGTGAAGAAAGTCTCTTTCCGCCTAAAAGACATCACAAATAAAATTCACAAAACAAAGTGGTTAGTGTTAGAAAAAAATAATTAGATTTTTTCCTCACTACTCGGCCTTACTCTTTGGAGAGCAGCTAATTCACTCAAGTTGTATCACTCAATCCCTCGTGTACACCCTTAATTGAATGGCTTTATCACTCAAATGATCTTACTACACACTGGCTTTTTCCTCTTTTTAGTTCACTCTCAAAGTCTTTGCAAGACTACAAGGACCAAATTGAGCTCCAATTATGTCTTAACTACTTAATTGGTTGGAAGTCAAAGAAAACAAATAATCACGGGCCAACGACAAATATGAGACACCAAACTTTCAGATTTAAGCTTCAAAGAACAAGAGACAACAAAATATCCGAGACTACTTGAAGCAACAAAAGGTATACAAAGCAAACAAGAATTTGGTAAGAAAATTTACCAAATAAAAAAGAAACTAAGCACACAAGAACAAAAAAGTAGCACTTAAGACTAACAAAGAAATTAAAAGAACCAATAAAAGTAAGTGCTTTTGAACAGATTTACAAATTTGGAAAGTAGACCTTTATTTAGAAAGTTTCCAAAAATTGAAAGTTTCCAAAAAAAGATCGAAAGTGGCATATTTGGTGGATTTCCTAATTCAATTGGGATTAGTGTACGTAATCCAAATCCTACTAGGATTTGGATTAGTTTTCCGAGTCCAACTAGGATTAGGATAATTTTCCTAAGTCAACTTAGGTTGGGGTTTCCCAAATCCGACTAGGATTAGGATTAGAAACCAATTCCAAATAGGATTAGAATAAGGAAACCAAGTGCAATTAGAATTCGATTAAGGAATACCAAACACAAGTAGAAAAAGGTAGGAAACCAAAACCTTTTTAGATCAGGAAAGAAACAAATAATTGCCTATATTTATAAGCAACCAAATATGCAAATCTGATTGCTTCGTTAAGTAGAATTTAATTTTGAAAGGACAAACAAGAAATAATTAACCACACTAATTCACTATACTCTACCTAACTTCCGCAAGTATACGGAGTTGATAGTGGTATAGGATGAGTGGGTATCGTCCCACAAGGATTGTTGGAAGGCAATTGCCAAAATTTATGAATACTAGTTTTTGTGTAGTTAAGCGAAATCAAACAATGAATGATGGACCTATTCTAGTAAAAACCATAATTAAATGAAAGCGATAAAAACTTAATTTAAGGCTAGATTAACTAAAAAGCAAGTAAGTGAAAATAACTAATTACGATACTAAGGAACTAATTAACCTATTCTAGTAGAAGCAAGCAAAGGAAAGCACTTAATTTAAACCTAAATTATCCAAATTAAAACTAAAATTGAAAGCAAGCAAATTACCCAACAAAAGGGGCTACAATTAAGAGATTTTAAAGACTAAAAGCAACCATTTCTAAACTACAAATCTAAGTATTTTTGGATGTTATACAAAAATAAAAAAAAGCCCACGAAGAATTAACTAGAAATTAATGCAAGAAATTGAATTTTCTAACTAGAAAAGCAAGAAATTACCAAGAACCCTAAATTGCAAGTAAAGAAATTCTTAGTAAATTAGACTAGAAAGCGAATAAAAATTATATCTACGCGAAACTTGCGATTACTGACCCACTACAATTATCTAATCAAAATTTGAACTTGACAAGAAATTAAAAGAAGATCTAATACAAGATTAAAGACAAATTTCATTAAAAAAGAAAACTTGGATTCAAGATATCCTAAACTATCCTAAAGTCTAACTAAATTATCTACTACATACTCTTACTAATTTTTAAGTAGCTTAAATAGTGTAATGTTACACGTGACAAAAATCAGGAGTTGTTGGCTAAAAGTTTACCAAATTGCCCTTACAATTTAACTCTCAGCGAATTGAGATCACGATATGGAACATTTAAGATCGCGATCTCGACTCTAATACATTAAGACAATTTCCCGAGTCGAGATCCCAATATGGAGAGTTTGATATCGCGATCTCGACTCTCTTCATTTCTTCCATTATTGCAATTTGGTCCTTTGAACTTTGTTCATTCCAACTTCCAACCTCTAATTTTTTACCTGCATGATATTAACACCATTAATCAATTAATTAAGCTAGAAATTTAATAAAAACTTCTTATCAAATTTAACAACAACGATAATACAACCACATATGAAAGAAATTAACTAAAGTATTCAATTAATTACCCAAAGTTCGGGATTTAAACTAGCAAAATGATATAATTTAGAGGAAAATAACTCTAGTTTATTAGATTTATGACACTCCCAAACTTAGCATTTTGCTAGTCTCGAGCAAAAAAAAGATTAAAATGAAAAGAAACCTACTAACACTCAAACATATAAACCCTCCAAAGTTGACGTGACACTTGATGAATCATGGATGTACTTAGACCAATTAGGAAATCTCTCAAGAAACGTTCAATACTACGTGATATGTGAAGTATCAAAGTGAATCAATCCAAAATTGAAATTTGTTCTACATAGAAGCACATATTCATTCACTACACAAGATTTCACATCACCAAGCATTACCATTCTCAAAAAGAGTTACCAAAAACTTTAGTTCTTTCTATTTAAAACATCATTACTTCTCAAATCACAAATATTAAGAAGTTAGAGTCTCAACTATCTCGGCTAGGCATCATGAAAATAGAAGTTCAATTAGGAATCAACTTAAATGTAAATGTCACACATTTCGGGAATAAACCTCTAACAAGGAATAAGTAATATGAGATTAATGATAAGTATTACAAACATTTACTCCTTAACTTATTGGTCTATTAAAACGCAATTCCTAATGGCTTAATTCGAGGAAACAACATGGGTACATGTCGGAATCCCGTACTCGCCTTATTACTAAATTTTTTTTTTTTGGTCCTAAACCAAGGAAAAGGAGTGAAATGTACCAAAAATTAATCTCAAATATCAATTATTCACAAGTTAGAAGAACATTCTCTATGCAAACACACGAAATGTCCCAAAATTCCTTCTACTTCATTTAACTCATTTCTTTCCAAAAGATAGTTCATCAACCAAGTAATATAAGTGATTTGATCAGAAACAACATTTCAAACAAATTTTCCTAAAATTTCAGCGCTTCTTTTTGAAAAGTAGTAATGCCAAGTTTATGAATTCTTTATGTTGCCAACGAACTACTCACTCACACAAAAATTCTTGAAATGAATCAATCATATACTTCATTCACAAAGCATTGAACATCAAAATTTATCATCATTGAGTACCTAATTGAAAATTTTTCCATCCATTAAACATCAAGTGGCAATAATATGTATAAAATTACCATTCCCAACTCAAAGAAATAGACATCCCCAAACTTGTCTCTTTTATTCTAATTGATGAATAAATCATCCTTCCACTCACCCAAAATTAAACACAAAGACATACCCAAAAATAACAAAAACTACTCAAATCATGATATAACTATAAACTAATAACTAAAATTGGGTAAAAATGCTAAGAGTAATAAATGGTGCCATGCATCTTACCATTCAAGCTTCACACAGAATCAACATTCAGTTCAACTCATCACCTAATGCAAAATGGCATCAGCTTAGGGCCCTTAGCCATTCTACTTTTATTAAGCAATGGCAAAACTTCACCAAGTGTCTGAAACATGAGATTACCAAAGAAATTCAATCATGAACATCGAAATATATCAACTTGGCATTAGCTTAAGGCCATTAGCAAAACTACTTAAAAAGAAAAACTAAAATACTTCAATTCCAAAGACTAAAAGTAAAACAAAAGAAATCCAAAGTAATCAAAAGTTATGGTGTTCAATCAATAAAAATAGAGAGAATTATCATCATCCATCAAATCAATCCAGTGATCAGGGTTGGTCTTTATCCATGCTCAAGCAAATGGTGGCTTCATTTCCTCATTCCATCTCTTCTTGACCCTCCTCAGTGTCTATAGGTTGGGCCTTTTCATGATCATCATCCATGTCCCCTCCGGTCGCACCCGCGTAACGAGATCCCTCATGATGTGTGGTAGCCGCCGGTGGTATGTAGTACTGTCCACGAGGTGGATGAAAGTGCCATGCCGGAGGTGAGGATGGCCATACCCAAGTGCCTAATGAAGTAATCTTTAAAGTTTCTCCAATGATGGTCAAGTTTTTGTTGTGCATCACCATTTGACTATACGACTAGTACCCTTGTAGATCATTCCTTTCTTCTTTATTTACCGGAGCATTAAATACCAAACCTGGGGGTATTGGAATCATTGAAGTTCTCTAAGGTGGTGGTGGTGGCTGTGGCTGTGGTTGGGTAGGATGCTCTTCCTGGTGGTGCTTTTCATATTCTCTCACCATCCTATAGACATATTCCCGATTCATGCTTCCTCTAGGATGTGTCAATGGTTCCAAATGACCAATCGGGCAACCTGCTATGGTGCAAAGATGGTGAATTAGACTAGGGGCATAAAATATAGGACGTCCAGAGCTACCACTGTCTAAAATCCCCTATCTAATAAGGTGACCACTATTCACCGGGGTCATGATGGCATAAACTAAGAGTACTTTGTCCCTTTGGATAAAGCTCATATCATTCGACCCCCAAATGTGGCTACTGATGAAATAAAACCATAACTTAGCCACTAATGAGAGTCCTTGACGAGCAAATTTTCCATCAGTAACTTAGTGGCAGACGAAGTGCTCTTAATCCAATCTACCCTTCTATCACAAATGGCATCTTTGACTGCATTCATATCCTTATCTTTATTATTCAAAAATGCCAAGTATTGACTAGAAGGTACGGGGGGTATGTTAAAATATGCATTGATCACATCGACACTAAAATCTACTAAAACCTCCCCGTATGCGTACCTTGCCATCTTCTAATTCACATAAGTTGCAATGACACTCCTTGTCTAGTTGGGTAGCCCAGGGGTCAACTTGAGTGTTAAAACCCTCCCAATCCCATGACCTAAATTGTTCCTCTATAGCTCGTCCAACATCTTTATAAATTCCCCAATGCATAGATAGGTCAAAATTCCGTTCTCTAATCACCTCATGCTTCTCATTATTCTTGTACAATTGTTGAGCCCTATCACTTGAGAACTGAGATTCAATTTGGTCACCTCCCTCAAAAGGCTATTCCGAACCCCCTTCTCCACTAGTACCCTCTCCGGACTTCCTTTGTCCTAGACCTGGTTCCTCTTCCTCTCATTCTAACTCTTCTTTCAGCACTACCATGAACCCCTATAGTCATTTTTTATCAACAAAATCCAATCAAAAATTTAAGAATTCAACCCCCAATCAAGAACCACAACTACAAAATCACAATCAGCAATTTCCAACAATTTTCCAAGTATTTCAATTCCAAATCAACTCAAATCAAGTGTCAAGTCAATAATTCAAATAATTGGACAAATTAATATCACAATTCCCCTAAAACAAATTCGCACCAATTATTGTCCAAAATTCAACAATTGAGTACCACTAATTTCTCCAAAATTTAATCTACAAAGCCCCACAATTATCTTTAACAAATTATCAATTAAAACTAAAAATCCAAGGAAGGATATTACCCTTTTTTTTTTGGATTGAAATTTCCCCAAAAATGCTTGTGTATCAATCCCCCCTTGAAGTTCAAATTTTTTCAAAAATCCTCAAAAAGATGATAGCTTTGATGTTCCTAGAGGAAAATCAAAATGATATTAGTGATGGGTGTGGAGTTTAAAGTGATTTTTTGTGAAGATGAGGGAAGAATTTTGAGGGATTGGGGTTAGGGTTTTCAGGTGATAGAAGAAGAAGAATAGAGAAGTTTATGAAAAGAGAAGAAGAAGTGGATTTGAAAAAAAGCGAATCTGCGCTTCGAGATTGTGATCTCAATTTTGAGATCGCGATCTGGCCTGATATCGAGATCGCAATCTCAACTCGGTGCAAAAATAGCCTTTGCTGAAGTTTGGAGTTGAGATCACGATCTCAAATTCAAGATCGTGATCTCGACCAAATGACCTTTCTGCCCTCCAGAATTTTGAGTTTGAGATCGCAATCTTGAGCTCAATTTCTGCAAAGTAAAAATTTCACACTTAGCCAAAATTGCTCCACTCTTGACCAAATTCACAAGTTAAGATGACAATGTTTCACTCATTCTTTAGCACCATTTATTCAACTCAAAAACTCAAGTTTTTTTTTTTTTTTTTTAACAAAAATTCTAAGAGACAACCTAATTCAAACCAATTTACTCAAAATCAAGCCAATTAAAAATCAGTCAAAACAAAGAAATAACAACTAAATTAAAGACTTGGGTTGCCTCCCAAGAAGCGCTCTTTTATAGTCACTAGCTTAACTATGGCATAGATTTCATTCCAAAAAATTGATGATTATTGACCTTTCTTTCCCTTTTGGTTTCCACGGAAAAAGTTTGATCCCTTTTTTCTACATGATTAAAGCTTGATTTTCGGGTTTTCCATCCACAAGTCCTTTTTTTCTAGGCTTAGCCATCGCTATCGCCCCAATTAACATCTCCAATTGTTTCTCAAACCATTTTTTTTTTTTTTGTGCCTTCTCAATTTCTTGACATCACCATTTTGCTTATTCTTTGCAAAACTCTCTTCATCCTTCGTCAACACACATCCCTTATCGGGTGGTTTTTCCTTCAATTCATTTATCGGATCCTCCTTTATTTCCAACACTTACTTGAGCGAATTGCCTTGGTTAACTTCATTTTGCTCTTCATTTGACCTAGCAAGGATAGAATTAAGAGATTGATTAGCACATTTCTCTTCAACAATGGGGATATTATCATTATATTCAAACACATCAAATTCAATTGATTCATTTTCAACTCCTAAGATCAACTTCCCTTTGTTCACATCAATTAATGCATGAGCAGTCGACAAGAAAGGCCTCCCTAGAATCAATGGAATCTCACTTTCTTCACCCATGTCTAGCACAAAGAAATCAACGGGAAATACCAACTTTTCAACTTGTACAAGCGCATCTTCCAACTAGCCATATGGTTTCCTCTCGAATAAATACTCCAATTAGAGTGTGATATTAGTTGGCTTGACATTGTTGATCCCTAACTTATCATAGATGGCCTTTGGCATGATAATTATGCTTGCCCCCAAATCACAAAGTGATCTATGCCACTATTTTCCTCCAACATTCACCGGTATCTTTAAGTTTAGGGGGCAACCGCCTTTGAACAACGGAACTACATTGGACAGCGTAATCAAGACATACTTTCTCATCATCATCCCACTTTCGCTTCCTTGCCAAAAGATCCTTCATGAAACGAGCATAGTTGGGTATCTTGGTGAGGACCTCAATCAAAGGAATGTTGACATTAATCTTTTTCAACATATCCAAGAAATGGGTGAATTGCTTCTCTTTTTCCTCCTTTCTTGGATCAATGAGTCTTTGTGGGTATGGCACTTTTATTGATGGATATATCTTCAAAAGTTCCTCCACATGCTTCTTCTTAGATACCTTGATCTCATTCTTTTGTTCCTTCTTGGATTCATCATCAACCATCAAGCTTTCATTCTCAACTACCTTGGACTTTTGTTCCTTGCTTCTTTCCTCCACCTTTTTTTTCTCCTTAGATTCAACCAATTCTTTTCCACTCCTTAGGGTTATGGCATTGCATTGCTTATTACGGTTTGGAATAGTATCACTCAAAAATGCCCCAATAGGTTTGTCATTATTCAATCTTGCCCATTGCCCAAATTGAATCAGATCCAAATTCCTTGTTGAATCCTTCAAATTCTCATAATCTCTTTTATGCTCTTCCGTTTTCCTATCTAATTCTCTTCTCAAATACTCGGCTTCTCTTTTCCAACCTTCTTCACCCAAATTCTCTCTAGGAGCATATTGATCATGATACATGGGTTGGGAAGAATTTGCATAATGGAGAGGAGATCTTTGTTGTTGGTTTTTCAAACGAAGGGTTGGGGAAAGTTTGATATGAGTTGGGTTGGAAATTTCTTTGATGTGGTGGATAATAAGGTCTAGATGAGGAATTCGAGGCTTGAGTGTGTTGGGCATTCTGAGGTGGGGGATTTGGTTGGTAAGGAGGATTAGATTGGTTATTGGTGTTACTCCATGAGAAATTTGGATGATTCCTCCAAGAAGGATTATAAGTGTTCCCATAAGCTCCGGATTGGTTCCTTGGAAATGATGATTGATTAGCTACATAATTGATTTGCTCATTAGCTCCATTTGGCATCTCAAATTGTCCATGTTGATTGCATGGCCGCCTCCACAAAAATCACATGTCATGCTTGGTTGAGTTGGAGCAGAAGTCATAGCATTTACAGAACTAGGTTTCCCTAGATTCTCCAACGCCTTTGCCATGTTGCTCATCACACTCATGAACATGCTTTGTTGTGCCAAGAGGGCATCTTGCATGTTTAGATTCAACGCTACACTATTTGCATTGGCTTGATTAGCTTGGTGTTAAACCACCGGTGAAGTTATCGGTCCATGATAGTAGTGGTTGTATGCCTTCATATTTAACAACTCTTGAGCTTCTTCCGGAGTCTTATATGATATAGAGCCGTCGGTGGAGGCATCTACGATGGATTTCGTCTCTTCAAGTAAACCATTATACAAGGTTTGGTTTTGAAGCCACAAATGAATGGCGTGATGAGGGAATTTTCTTATCAACTCTTTGAATCTTTCCCAAGCATCCCCTAGGCTTTCACCAACATCTTGTGTGAACGATGTAATCTCATTCCTTAATTTATAGGCGGTTCTTACGGGTGGAAAGTACTTCGCCAAGAACTCTTGAGCAAGTTGGTTCCAAGTGGTGAATGTTCCTTGGGCATGGGATTGCAACCATGACTAGATGTGTCACGAAGAGAAAAATGAAACATCCTCATCCGCACACAATCCGAGTGTACTCCATTAAACTTGAATGTGTCCAAGACTTCTTCAAAATTCATGAGGTGTGTGTAGGAGTCCTCATTTGGTCCACCTCCGAACATAGCACGGGCTTGGAGCATTTGGATTAGGGCGGGCTTGATTTTGAAATTGTTGGCTTGCACGGGCATCAGTGCAATGCTTGAGTTTGCCCCATCAAAGTTAGGTAAAGCATACTCCCTCAATGGCCTTCCATTCCCATTCATGCCATTTCCATTCCCCTAGCCGCCAATCCCATTATTTCCAACTACTTCTTGTTCATTTTTCATGTTCACATTTCTTTGATGAGCATTTGCATTTTCTACATCTATCCTTTCTTGCTCTTGTTGTACAACCTTCTCAACCTTCGAATTTCTCTTAGCTCTTTCTCCCGTTACTTTTCTAAGCACATGAATGGTTCTTGAGCTCCTGTTACGATGCACTATACACAACCAAGGCAAATAGTCAATTGAAATTCCAAGTCAATTCCACAAGATATCCAACAAACATAAAAATTCATAAAATTAACAACTAAACTAAACTAAACTAAACTAAAGTGCTTAATCTACACGACCCATATAGCGCTTGATATTGCCAAAAACCGAAGACAATCCACGGCAATGGCGCCAAAAACTTGATTGCTTCATTAGGTAGAATTTATCTTTGAAAGGACAAACAAGCAATAATTAACCACACTAATTCACTATACTCTACCTAACTGCCGCAAGTATACGGAGTTGATAGTGGTATAGGATGAGTCGATATTGTCCCACAAGGATTGTTGGAAGACAATTTCCAAGATTTACGGATATTTGTTTAGTTAAGCGAAATCAAATAATGGATGATGGAACTATTCTAGGAGGTAAAAACCATAATTAAATGAAAGTGATAAAAACTTAATTCAAAGCCAGATTAACTAAAAAACAAGTTAGTGAAAATTACTAATTACGATATTAAGGAACTAATTAAGCTATTCTAGTAGAAGCAAGTAAAGGAAAGCACTTAATTTTAACCTAAATTATCCAAATTTAAACTAAAATTGAAAGCAAGCAAATTACCTAATAAAAAGGGCACAATTAATAGACTTTGAAGACAAAAGCAACAATTTCTAAACTAGAAATCTAAGTATTTTTGGATTTTTGATAGAAATAAAGAAAGCCCACTAAGAATTAACCAAAAATTAATGCAAGAAATTGAATTTTTTAACTAGAAATGCAAGAAATTATCAAGAACCCTAATTTACCTAAGAAACACTGAATTGCAAGTAAAGAAATTCTTACTAAATTAGACTAGAAAGCGAACAAAAATTATATCTACACGAAACTTGCGATTAACCCACTACGATTATCTAATCAAAACTCAAACTTTGACAAGAAATTGAAAGAAGATCTAAGAGAAGATTGAAGAGAAATTTCATTAAAGAAGAAAACTTGGAGTTCAAGATATCCTAAACTATCCTAAAATCTAACTAAACTATCTACTACTTACTCTTACTCATTTTTAAGTAGCTTAAATAGAGTAATGTGACATATGGCAAAAATCAGGAGTTGTTGGCTGAAAGTTTACCAAATTGCCCTTACAACTTAACTCTCAGCAAGTCAAGATCGCGATATGGAACATTTGAGCAATCTCGACTCTCTTCATTTCTTCCGTTATTGCAATTTGGTCCTTTGAGTTTGTTCATTCTAGCTTCCAACCTCTAATTTTTGACCTGCATAATATTAACACCATTAATCAATTAATTAAGATAGAAATTTAATAAAAACTTATCAAATTTAACAAGAACGGAAATACAACCACATATGAAAGAAATTAACTAAAATTTTCAATTAATTACCCAAAGTTCGGGATTTAAACTACCAAAATGCTATAACTTAGAGGAAAATAACTCTAGTTTACTAGAGTTATCAAAATCCAAAAAAATTTTATCCTCCTTGTCAATAGCCGATTCTTCTTCTTAATTTTTTCATGTTTTTTTTCCAATTCGGCCAAGAACACTTCTTTTTCTTTTTTTTGAATTCGGCTAAGAAAATATTTTTTTTTTGGTAGCTGCAACAAAAAAGAGAACAATGAAGAACAATAACAAAAAGCAACAATATGGCTAGAATTCCTTTTTTTTATATCAATAAGAACACGGAAGCAACAAACATCCAAGATTGAATGACAACCAAGAATCAGGGTATGGCACAAGAAGAACAAGGCACAAGACCAAGAACAAGACAAGAATCAATAAGGAAAGTTTTGTTTTGGATGAACAGTAATGGTGAATAGTAACGTTGACCAGTGCATGAATAGTAACCCTAAACAGTAACAATATTTATTTTTTTTGTGCAGAAACTAAGATATGATTTTCTTAGAAAGAAAATCTAAAAAAATTAAAAAATACATGAAAATAAACAAAACTGACCAGAGTTTGACCAACTTTGACACCAGTCTAATGCGAACCTGTGTGCAATCGACTTGATGCTACGAAACCCAACAATTCAAGATGGCCCCAAAACCCCAAGGATCAACTCCAAAGTTGGTCACAAGAATTTCGACAACAAACACACCCAAATAAGAATGAAAAAGAACACAAAAAAATCAAGCAAGAATTCAACCTGTTGTCTATAGTGAGACAAGAACCAAACTCTTAACAAAATTTAGAGCCAGAATCGACTCGTTGCCTATATGAATCAGGTAAGAACCAAATCTATAAGTCGGTTAGAACAATCACCATTGCTCAAGCGATGATCCCAACGAAGTCTTAATCCAAAGACCAAAAGAAAGAACTTTTTCCTCACGAGAAAGACAAATTTTATTGACTAAACTGTGATGTAATTTGTCCATATAATGATGCCTATTTATAGGCTTAATAAAGTCCAAAAAACTAGGTAAAAAACTCCAAAAAAGAAGTAGTGCTAGGGTTCAGCCAAAAGTAGATCCAAAATTTGGGCTAAATGGGCCTTATTAATGCTAATTAATGAGTCTAAAACAAAGAATTAAATCAACACCTAAATCCAACTTAAACCAGCCCAATTTACACAAACTTAAACTACTATTGGGCTTTACATAATAAAGACCAAACTAAAATAAACTTGAAAGGAAATTCGGCCTTCTTGCATTTAAAGGATCTCCACTTGTGCTTCACTTTGATGAATTGGACTTCATGTAATAATGAATTGAAGATAGTCCAATCCAACTCGATCAAAATACCACAAATGTGCTCCAATCTTGGCAAGCTCGAGTCCACGCTTGGTCTAGCTTTCATCTCCTTATTTTGACACATCTTTAGGCTATTCAAATGCATATCAACATTTAGCAAAAGAAATGAGATCTACTAACTCATGATAAGAACGTAAAATGCAATTTGATTAGACTAGATAAAGTACCAAGGGCGAGAACTATTCATAAATCTAGAGATTAAAACTAAAAGATAATCTATTGGTATTAAAAAAAAACTAAGAATTGAGGCCAATTATGCGTGCTTTTTTTTTTTTAAATAACACCCGAGGATGAAAATTTATTAGACAAGATCAAAATTTGCAATGGCGAATATAAGGGCAACCTTGAGCGTCCAAATACAACAACCCTTTTATAGATGAAGGGATTGTGTTTTGTTTATAGTCTAGATAAGAAGAATTCACTAAACTCTCGTTTGCTAAACAATCAGCTATTTGGTTGGCCTCTCTAAATACATAAAAAAAGGAAAAAGTTCTATTTAACAAAAAAGATTTAATGCACCTCCATTGCTGGCCAATACTCCATGATGGAGAGATACGGCCATTGATCATTTGCACTAATGTTAAGGAGTCAAGTTCCACTTCAACAGCCTGAAGTTGCAACTTCGCACAAATGTTCAAACCATCAACCAAAGCCATAGCCTCTGCTTGCAAATTGGTTTGTGTATTATAAGAATTGCAAAAAGCGCAGAACCCATGGGATTGCCATTTGAGTCTCTTATAACACCACATCCAGCTGTTGGACCTGGGTTCCTCTTGCAGGCTCCAATAACAAATAGTTTGGTAAAACCTAGCGAGAGAGGGATCCACTTGACTGTCAAGGCATTCCTTGGTTTTGTGTTCATTAGGTGAAGACAAATTCCTTGTGCTAGAAGTGGATCATCAGTTGCTCCATGCCTAGTGAAAGGAATGATGGACAAAATATTTCTCAAGTATTGTGATAATAAAGTGTGGTTTGATATTAACTCTCTCAAATAGAATCAATTTCCTTGTTTTCCATAGAAATGAGTAGATAAGAGTAGGAATAATTTTGTGAATTTATCCTATGGTACTCAAAGAAATCTCCTTCCACTACCATGAGTTTAGCTTTGCAAGCAGCGTTGAAGAGGGGGGGAATTCATCTCAAACCAAGATTCATAGCACCAAAGCCGAGCTGCAACACATTCAACAAATAGATGATCTAAGTTTTCTTGAGCTGTAGGTTCTCTGTCACAAAATCTGCATTTGGAAGCTAATGCCACGCCAATTCTGCTGGAAATGAGATCACCAAGAATGAGCTGCCTGTTGAGTAATCTCCAGATGAAAATTGATATTTTGAGTTGCAATCTTTCATCCCAAATAGCTCTTCATGTAAAAGTTGTCATACGGGATGGGAAAATTAAGGATACAATAAACTTTCCAGAAGGTGTTGAAGTCCATACCAATTCATCCGATTCATTTGTAAGTACGAAAGAGCTCCTTTTGATAATATTTTTAATTTTATTCAAGTCCCCAACTGAATATTGGCCATCTAAGCTTGAAATATTCTAACCATTAGACTCCCATAATTGGCTGATGATGATATCTTCATTATCAATCTGCTCTATTTCCTCAGAAAGAGGGCCTTGAGGTAGCCAGGGATAGAACCAGAAAGAAGAGCTACCATTCCTGGTTAGGAAGAGGAAATTTTTCTCGGTATCATTACAACTTCATAGCATCCATTTCCAAGTGAGCAAGAAAGTCCCCATGCGTTTCCTCAACTAGGCGTGGATGAATTTTACAATATCTGCCAAGAAGAAATTTAGACCAAAGAGAGTTCTTTTTACTAAATTTCTAACACAATTTCATTCTGAAACCTTTGATTAAATCCGAGAAGGAGGGGATACCAATTCCATTTGATGCCGTTGGTTTACACTTTGAATGCCAAGAGACCTAATGATATTTGTGTCCTGATTCCGAAGAGCCACAAAAAAATTTACAAAATGCCTTTCTGATTCTTGGATGACCACTATAGGATACTTATAAACTGCCAATTGATATAAAGGGATGCAGCTGAGAACATGCTTGCTGAGAATAAGCCTACCACCTGGAGGGAGGAACTTTGATTGCCAACCAGCTATACTTGTGATTTTCTCTAGCATTGGCTGGAAAAGAACTTTTCTTTTCTTTGCTTTTTGAATGGGGCAGCTGAGGTACATGGATGGAAAGGACTTTTTTTGAAACCCTATTTTTAGCTGAATCATTCACACTTCCAAGAGATTGGAGCTTTTCTTGGCATAAAGAAGTGACTCTTTCACTTGTTCATGAGCTGACCCGATGAGGCATCAAATTTTGCCAAAATATCCATGAGATTGTGGATGGATTTCACCTCTTCTTTTGTAAATTTAATGATGTAGTTCACATATATCAGGTTAGAGATAGTTGGCCAGCGTCCTGGAATCGAATAACTAGAGGTTTGTCTAGACTGAACTTGAAGATTAAGTCCTCTTGCAAACGACTCCATCATAATTATGAAGAGAATTGGGGATAGTGGCTCTCCTGGTCGCACCCTCTTGATGACTTGAAAAAGCCTTTTGGATCCCCATTTATGAGGATTGAGAACTAGCAATTTTCTAGTACATTCTTCATTAAGGCGATCCATCTATCATTGAAACCCAATTTCTCATAGTGACATAAAGCAAGCGCCAGGAGAGACGATCAAATGCCTTTGTTAAATCAAGCTTGAAGATGACACTTCCACCCCCATTTTTTGGTTAATTGAAATTCCACCATTTCTTGAGCAATCAAGATGTTGTCTGTGATCTCGCTACCTTTACATAAGCTACCTGCTCTAGAGATATAAACTTTGGCAGCAATGAGGGCAACCTTTTAACCACTATCTTTGTACATATTTTATTGAAAATGTACAAAGACTAATTGTTCTTAAATCATTAAAGGACAAGGGATTTGAGGTTTTTGGAATCAAAATAATAAGAGTGCTTGTGAATGATCTAGGTAGTGGCTTGCCCCTTATGAAGTCCTTCACGGCATCATGGAGATCACTTTAGATAATATCCTAGCAAGTGGTGAAAAAAACTCCATTATAACCATCAATTCCGGCTGCACCTTCCTGATTGAGGGAGATAGTGGCTTCTTTTACCTCATTTAATGTTGGCTCTTGAAGTAAGAAGCTATTTTTCTCCTGAATGATAACCTCTGTGATGGTGTCTAAACTTGTTGCATCAAAATGTAGGCTGTTTGCCTCTAATAAAAAGATTTTTGAAAAAATTCACCCCCACGGTCCAGGCACCATTCACTTTGATTCTTGAGACACTTAACTTCTGTCTCTTTGCCATGAGGGAAGAATGGAAAAAATGGGTATTGTGATCCCCTTCTTTGAGCCATCTCCTTCCAGCTTTTTGCCTCCAAAAAGTTTCTTCCTCCGCCAAGCACTTGGTATGGAAAGTTGATAAGCTCGTAAATGTCATATATTTTATGTGTCGTTTACTTCTGTTTTAATGTAATTTGAGTAATAATTGAGTAATTATGTGCTAAATTAGTTTATTTTGAGTTTTTTAGGGTTTAAGTGAAAAATGACTTAAAATGGATCACAATATTGGAGGAAAATGTTCACCGGCGTGGTGCAAATCGAATATAGTTTGGAAGATCAAGCATAACCCTCTTGTTCGAGCTTCACTTGATGTGATTTTGGATGATTTAGAAATATAAGGAAGAGTTCCACAACATTTATGTTTTGAGTTTCCAGAATTCTATAGGCATCTCATTCAAAATTACATCTTGCAAATTCAAAAAAATATGCACCGGCGAGGAGTGATTCTGACACAGTTTGGTAGATTGAGTATAACTTTCTTGTATCATGCCCAATTGAGGTGATTCAAGATGTTTTAGAAATATAAGACATTAATCCACAACTTTCATGTTTTACATTTTCCTAAATTCTGCCTGAATTGTGGAGAAAATTGAAGATGAAGTGAAGAAACTCACTGGAAGTCGCGTCGACGGGTAGCTCGTGTTAAGTGACTTATTTTGCAAGAAAAGTCTCCCCGTGGGCCCATTACATGGAAAAACATGTAGTTATCATCCTGGAACCCCAAAACCCTAAAAACACTTATAAATACCCCATTATGAGGGAAGTTGAAAGAGAGAAATCAGCTAGTACTTAGATTAGCCATTAAAATAGAAATTCACTAGATTAGAATAGGGTTTTCTTTAATTTTACGAAGGATTGAAGATGAGGTTGAAGATTGACAACCTTGGACCAAGAACTTGCAATTCTTCATTACGATAAGCATTCTTAAACCTTTTCTTATGTTATTTAGTTCTTTCTTTATGGTTCTTTTGTCGTTTAATACTTTCTAGGGTTACATATTTTTCCTTGCTTTCAAATTTAATGCTTTCTTTACTTTCTTTCATAGATTAATGGTTAGAGTAGTTTATTTGCTTTCGTAGATTAATTATAATTTTAGTTCTTAGATTAATTTAGTCAAATCTCTTCCATAATGATTTCTTCAAATAGCGTTCGAGTCAAATAACCGGTAATTGCTAAACCAATCCTTGTGGGTTCGACCCCTACTTCCACTATATACTATTGATCCCGTATACTTGCGGAGCATTATCTAGTTAATAGTTGGATTAGGAGATTATAAATTTTATAACTAGATATTTCACGTATCATGTTTTTGGCGCCGTTGCCGGGGATTGGGTCTTTGGCAATATCGGTACAATTTGACAAGAATACTACTTTGAAGTGTAAATTAGTTTTATTTGTTTTAGTTTCATTGTGTGTTTCTCAATAATTAAAAGAAAAAAAAACCAAAAAGTCTTTTCCTTGTGTTTTGTGTCACTTTTATTAAAAAAATCCAAAAAGATTTTCTCTTTTAGTGGATAGTTTTGGCTAGCTACTAGTCTAAATTCTCCCATTTTTCGTGTTTGTGTGCTTTTGTGTTAGTACTTTTTTTTTTTTTTTTTGTTGGTCTTATAAGAACATGCAAGGAATGAATTGGAATAACTCATGCCAAGGATATTATGATCCTTATGACTATGGAGGCATGACCAATAAGCATGTTTGTTATGATTATCCTCCCTACTCTTATGATTATCAAACGGGATTGTCAAACTATTCAAATTCTTTCTCAAGTTACCAAGGTTATCCCAATTCTTTCCCTACACCCTTAGAGCCTTTATATGAATCAATGGAGCCCCAATTCTTTCACCAATCAATCCATGAGTATGATGAGGCATGAGAAATGGACTTGTGGATTGGAATTCAAAAACTTCGAGAAGAGTGTGCTAAACTCTGAGAAGAACAAGCTCAACTTCAAGAAAAGATGTCTAGATTCTGTGAAGAACAAGCCGCATCCAATAATTAGTTACAAGACCAACTTTTTCAGATTCCAGGAGTGGTAAATAGTGAAAAACAATGGACTCAAACCTCTCTACCAATGGGTGAAGAACCAGTTCAAGAAAAACAAATTAAAAATGTCTTACAAGAAACCAGTTCCCAAGAGTCTCGTGAAGTTGAAGTTACAACAACCGAGACACTCAATGCTTATGTAGAGGAATCACCAACTTTTTCGGTACATGAGTGTGAATTTGTCCCAGGTACAATAAAGGAGGTTCTATTTGGGATGTTCGTAGAAAAACAGCCAGTTTTAGAAGGAGTGAAAGAAGAAGGATACATTCTAGAGGAGGTCAGGGAGATACAATTTTCTTATGCCGAAGTTCAGTTCCTTAGGGACTTAGGATGCGCTAAGCTGTGGAGCAAATTTACTAAGGATTACAACATCCTCGGCAAACTTCCTTTGTCTTTACTAGGGGAGTATTTCTTTTAATTCTGTTTTATTTATTTACGCGTTAATTTATTATGTATTTTAGTTTAAGAACCCGGTGGGGTAATAAAGATTTTAAGCCTCGTAATTAGTTAAGTTTATGTGTTTTATATTGTGAATTTCTTTAAGTTATACTTGTGTAGCTAATGACAGTGATGGTAGGTTAATCGAGTATAGTTATAAGCAGTTAACAAATTTCAACTCACCTCGTAGACATTTATGATGTGATATTCTGCACCAACCGTCCTTCAATGCTATAGAAGCATTCCCTTCCCGTTTTTGTGTTTTTATCTTCTTTAACATTGGGGACAATGTTTATTTCTAAGTGTAGGGTGGGGAGTTATTTTGATTTATATTTCCTTGGTGTAGTTTGCTCAATTTTTGCTTCAATATTTTAGCTTTTTTGGGATTTGAGAGATTTTCAAGATTTTTAAAACTTTTTGTCCGAATTAGTTGGATCTTTAAAATTTTTGAAATTCTTTTGCAATCGCTTAGCATGTCTTTTCGATTTTCTACTAGATAATTTTTGAACTAAGTTGTCATGAGTAGGGTAGTCGATGTTAATATTTTCCTATCATGATTTCTAATTTTTGAGCACTAATAGCCCTACTATGTTGTAGCTTTTTGGCAATAAGAGAAAATTGTGTAGATCCACTTATATTGCACTCTATACACTTGTTTTATTACATTTTTGAAGAAAAATTTTAAATAATTTGATTTGATTTAAAGATGAAGGTAGGCATTTCTTTGGACGTTTGAGCCTTTCAAGCCAACCATTACTGTAAAATTTATCCATAGAACCCTATTTGAGCCTTAATTTGTTTTGCATGAAAGAAGCACCATTCTTTTTTTTTTCTAACTCATTTTTAATCTTTATAAGGATGGAAGGTAGTTGTATGATAATGTTTTAATGAATTGTGTACAGTTTACGGTGAAGGGGTGTTAGAAAAATTTTTGTTGACCATGGCAGGTGGTGCGCATCATACTACATTGGTTCCTGCAATGGAATATTGTAGGTGGTGCCCATCACTGGCACCTGCATTGGAGTGTTAGCAGATAGTGCCTATCACTGGTACTTGTTTAGATAATTTTTGCGGGTAGTGCCTACCACTAGTACCCGTTTTGGAAAGAAAAAAGGGTGATATTTTTACATGATGTTGGTGAGTAAGGTTGAAATTGAAAAAGAATTATTTTATTATGGGTGTTTGGTCAATTAAGTGTGGGGTTACTCTTTGAAAGATGGGTGTTTTAATGTTCAAAAATAAGTTTTATGTTAATGAGGCGCACATTAATTTAAAGCTCTTTTTCTTATTTGTTTATCCTTTTTCCCTTCATTGTTTGCCAATACCCTAGCCTTACATTACAAGCCAAAAGTCCTACCTAATTTAAGTCGAGTCAATTATTTGCATTAGTAGAGAAATGTAAGAAGAGTAAGCTATGAAGTGTTTAGAAAAATTTAAAGGGTTTGCATGATTTGATCTTTGTATTTTAACAAGTTATTTCTTGTATGGCTACGCATACACCTACATAGGAATTCATGTATAGGGGTTTATTATCACTTGACTGTTTCTCTTATGATGATTTGGTTCTTGGTTATTTATGTGGAAGATTGATGAAATGTGTTGAGTATGTTTGTGATTTATTGCTATGTTTTGCTCGAGGACGATCAAAAACTAAGTGTGGGGAATATCTAAAGTATTGGCATGGGCTAAAGCCAAGTGATTTTGCTGGTTTGGCTGATCCAAAAAAGCATGTTCTAGTTTTTTTACATGTATTTCAACTGCCTTCACTTTGTTAAATACATTGCCAAAGATGGAATGGCTCCAGTTCTATAGTTTCGCCTTTTTTCTTTAAAGTTTAGAAGCTAAAACATCAAGAGGAGAAATGGAATAGCAATATAGCTTCCAATTGCTCTCAACAACCTGCATAAAGTTCGGGTGATTAGTCCAAACATTCAGAAATTTAAATGGTTTTGGACCCGAGGCAGGCCTATTGGATCCTCTGTTTTAAGCAAGAGAACAGAGTGATTAGAGCATGTTTTGGGCAAATGTTCCACCACGATTTGCTAAAACATTGAAAACGGTCGATGATTACAAAAAAAATCAATCAAGTCTCTTTTGTACAAGATCTCCAAATCTATTGAAGTGTCTAGCAAACCACAATCATGTAGACATTCATTAAATTCCTTAAAGCCTCCAAGTCCAAGTTGGACGAGCCTTTATATTTGTCTGAAGTAGAAATTACGTTGAAATCTCCACCTACCATCCAAGGACTCAAGGGCTGGATTGCTCGAAGGTCCTGACATAGAGGTCTTCTTTCTTGCTTGGTGCATTTGGCAAAAGCAAAAGTGGCAAACAAGTCACTATGAAGATGTGGAGATGCGATGGATACATGCATGAGTTTCTCCGATAGCCTTAACTCCTTGGTAATAAAAGCATTATTGCAAAAGAGCCAGATTTTGCCATTAGGATTGGACAAACAATTAACAAAACCTAAACGATGACCATGCATCTGCAAAACAATCAATCCTTCCTTTATCCACCATAGGTTGTAACAAGGACAGGATTTTTACTTTGTGTTCCTTAACCAACAATTTTGTTCTTCTGAGGGAAGGTTTTTTATTGATCCCTCTTATATTCGGCAAAAGGATATTATCCATATTAGTTTATGGTAATGGAAGGCAGAATGGAGAACTTAGTAGAAAACCTAGTTCGCATGGCCCGTGGCATATTATAGATCCTTCACCGTCTACCTTCCCTCTTAGTACTGGACTTATCCTCCGAATTTGGTATAGTTTCTTCCAACTCATGCAAGGTGGGAGGTGTGTTAGGATAAGGAGATTCATTGCTAGAAAAATAGCAAAGAAGTTCTTCCAAAATTCAGGCATGAAAGATAGAAAGGGCTAGGTCATCTTTCAAATTTTGGTTAGACAAATCCTTGACCAGATTTTGAGACTTAGGATGACCCATTGAAGTGATCAAATTAGCAGATTTTGAAGTAGTTAGATCTTGACTTAGGGCTGAATCTTCTCAACCAAACTTGAATATCCAATCCCAACTTCCATGCAATTTGAATTTTGAATGTCCTTTTGTGGAGCTTCACTCCGGCCTCAACTGCCTTGGAAAATAGTGGCTCAACCATCGAAAAATCTTCCACCACCATACTTCCGATTGTGGGTGCTTCCATCACCATATTTTCCCCATGAGTGCTAGTCATTTTTGGAGTAGCATTCAAATTTGGCATTGACTTTTGTGTGCCATCATCTAGAAATTCCTTTCAAACACCTGAAGGCCCGGCTTCTTGATTTTGAACTAGTTTCCAGCAAGATGTGGACTTATTGACTGGCCGTGTAGGAGCTTCGCCCTTAGGAGGTTGTGACTCAAGATGCTTGGAGGGTTTAGCAATCTCCACTTTACAATCGGCCAAGTGATGACCTAGTTTATGACACTTTGTACAGTAGGATGGGATGTCTTCATAGGCGGTTTTTTGCCACTTTCCACCATCACCCACTGCCAGCCGTACTCTAGTTGGAAGGTGAGTTGCCAAAAGATCAACCTCCACGTAAACCTTTGCTATGTTTGGGTGTGTGAAGTTTTCTGTGGCCAAGTCAAGCTTAAGCGGAGTTCCCATAGCTTGAGCCAAACAAAAGACTGCATGCTTGGTGAAAAAAACTATTGGGAGATCTTCAAACATGATCCACACCGGAACAACTGAACGATTGATGTCTGGAGTGTAGAGGGGGTGCCATTTGAGAACTCTCATGTAAAACCCATTAATGAACTAAGTGATTTTAAGGCACAACGTAAATGATCCTCCTCCAAAGAAAATCTAACAACAATGTGCTTATGATTAAGAAAACCCACTGTAAAACTACCCTTGAAGCCAATCATATGGAAGCTTTTACGCACGGTTTCCATATTTCGTTTGCCCTTTGGCAAATTGCCCACCAAAGTGAAGTGAAAAAGGACATCCATCTTTTGGACCTCTTCCTCAGAAAAAAAAATATTGCTGGTTCTCCCTTGTATGATTGCAACTCCTTGAGTGTATAGGAAGAACTGAAGGTGTTTGAGACTCCGCTTTGTTTTTGAGAACATCCGCAAATGAGCCAGCTTGCGCCTCAGCCATTGGGTGAAAGGCATCCGTTTCATCCACGGCCAATCGGCCAAGGTGGAATGAATGTGAAAATTTTAGAGAGAGAAAGTTTTAGATAGAAGAAAGTGCTTAATGACAATAAAAGAAGTTGTAAAGGTGCAATATTGAGAACTAAATAACTAATCGTACAAGATTAAAAACTAATAAAGAATATCAAGTCATATTATATTAAGAAATAAGAAAGGAGACATATTTTTTACTACTATAATAGCACTCTCTAAACTTTCTCTAGCTAAACATCTCGTAGCTTTGCTTGCTTGATAGTCCATGGCCGAATGGCTGAAGGGAAAACACATTCTTTTGCTGAGGTTCTTCTTAGCAAACAAAAATCTGACTCCCAAACTCAACATTTGGATCCCCCTTTGAAGGAGTTGCAATCATTCAAGGGGGTACCAGGCTATTTTTTTTTTTGAGGAAGAAATTCAACAGTTGGCTGTTCCTTTTTATTTCATATTCATGGGGAACTTTCATAGGAGCAAGTCAAATATGGAAACAATGTGGAAGAGTCTCTAAACATTTGGCTTTAAAGGCAACTTCACTATAGGCTTTCTTGATCATAAGCACATCCTTATTCGCTTTTCCTTGGAGAAGGATTATTTGCGTTGTTGGCTAAAAAATACCTGATTCATTAACAGATTTTATATGCATGTTCTCAAGTGGCAGCACCTTTATACCCCAGACATTCAGCCTTCGGTTGTCTCGGTATGGATCACTTTTGAAGGCCTTCTAGATATCTACTTCACCAAGCATGTGGTTTTTAGCCTTGAACAAGCAGTGGGAACACCTCTCAAGTTGGACATGGCTACAGAGAACTTCACTCATCTAAACACTGCAAAGTTAGCACGGAAGTAGACCTTTTGACAACCCTTCCAACAAGAGTGTGGCTAAGGGTGGGAGAGAGTGGAAGCGAATTGAAAAATTCAAATCCCTTGGATGGTGGGATTACAAATTTAATTCGCGTTGAGATAAACTTGGGTCTAACAACTTTGAATAGAAAAGATTTGGCCGGTTCAAAGGTGAGACCCAAGTCCTCGAATCTGCTTATGGATTTTCCAATTCAAAATTTAAACAAAGATGCCTTGGCTCTTTCTCATGTCCAAACTATGAAGGAGCTCCCTTGCTACTTTTCAGACAATGATTCCCCCAACCTAGAGCATCTTCATCTTTGCATGAACTAATGAAATTTATGGTAGAATCAGGAGACAAGACCACTCCAAAGAGGAAAGGTAGATAGAAATGAATTTACAACATGCCTCAAGCCATGCGAACCAGGTTTTCCTCTAAACCCTCCGAACCGCATTCTTCCCTAACAAATTGATATGGATAGTATTCTAGTATGGAATATAAAGGGGATAAGTGATAAACCCTCTCTCCAAAGAATAAAGTTGTTGGTAAAGGACCACAAAATAAAAATTCCTCCTATCCTCGCATTGTTAGAACCAATGGTGGACAAAGAAATGATTGTATTTTTTGCTCATTGATTAGGGTTTGATAGCTACAAGTCGATCCCTAAAGGAAGAATTTAGTTATTTTGGAATAATGAGTTTGTTATTGTAGAATTGGTGATCTCGGAGCAGCTTATGCATGTTTCAATCTCATCCAACCTTCTTCATGCGAATGTATTTTCCTCTTTTAGATATGCCAAATCTACAAAGCAAGAAAGAAGACTGTTATGGCAGGATCTTTGAGCTGCTTGCACGCCCAATCCATGGTTGGTGGGTGGTGATTTCACTGTAATTTCCACCTCGGATGAATACAAGGGCTCGTCCTCCTTGGACTTGGATGCTCTAAAGGAATTCAATGACTGTCTACTTGGACGCTTTAAAGGACTTCAATATCATATGATTAGAACTTCTTTCTTAGTCATCAAACAAGTATAATTGGCCTCATTTCTTAGTTGTTTTTCATATGCGATTAGATCATCTTCTATTAGTTCTAAATCTTCATTGAATAGGTCCCGCACATGGTTCTTAATTTAGTCTAACTAAATCACATATTACACGCTTATCATGAGTTATTAGATATCATTATTTTTCTCTAAATGTATGCTGGTTAGAACTCCTTTCCAGTTTCTTAATCTAATACGACTATTGGCTTTAATAGTTAATTGTATGATGTGTTCTCATTTTGTAGTTCATAACATAGTACGATTAGTCCCCGTTTTTAGTTCTCAATATCGAACGACTATAACATCTTCCTCAGTCATTCAGCAAGTATAATTGGCCTCATTTTTCAATTTTTTTTGCATGCAATTAGATCACCTACTAGTTCAAAATCTTTAATGAATAGGTCCCGCACATAGTTCTTAATCTAGTCTAATCAAATCATATTTTATGTTCTTTTCATGAGTTATTATATCTCATTATCTTTTCTAAATTTACTTCAATCAGAACTCCTTTCGTATTTCTTAATCTATGACGTCTAGATCTCAACATTTATTAGTTCTAAATCTCGTAGATTAGGTCTTTTTTGTTGTTCATAATGTAGTACGATTAGTTTCCATTCTTGGTTATCAATATCGTACGACAATAACTTTATCCTTAATCACTATGCAATATAGTTGACCTCATTTTTCAGTTCTTTTTCGAATACTATTAGGTCATCTTTTAGTTCAAAATCTTTTATATATAAAACTCGCTCTTTGGTTCTTAATCTAGCCTAATTAGATCACTATTTTTGTCCTTACGAGTTATTAGATCTTATTATCTTTTCAAAATGTACTTTGATTCAAACTCCGTTCTTGTTTCTTTTTTTTTGGGTCAAGCACCCGTGAAGGTGAATTTTATTGATAAGACAATCATGCTTTTACAATGAAGGATATAAGGGCAGCCCCTAGCATCCAAATACAGTAATCCTTTTACAAAGCTAGGGATTGAGTCTCTAGAGTACTCAACAAATGACCAAGACCTAATGCCCTCATTTGCTAACCAATTGGCTCTTTGAATTTCGTTAGTTTCTCTAAATACATGAGTAAAGTAAAACCTTTATCTTTTGCAAAATTAGAAATGAGCTGAATTTGGGGATCAATGCTCCATGGAACTCTTGCTTTGCCTTTCAGGATATTTACTAGGACTTGCAAATTAATTTCCACCTCAACTTGTTGAAGCCTTAATTTTCCACATAGCTTGAGCCCATCACTGAACGCCAATGCTTCTGCTTGTAAATTGGTTTGTTGATTACAAAAGTTACAAAAAGCCTTGAAAATACAAAAAGCCTTGAAAATTTGTCCATTGCGATCTCGAATAATGCCACCTCCTGTTGCCATTCCCAGATTTCCTTTTGAAGCTCTATCCACATTCAACTTATAAGTTCCACAAGGAGGTAAAGACCTGCAAACTGATATTGCTCTTCTTGGTTTGGTTTATATGAATTTGTGAATCACTCCTTGAGATAATAACATGTCATCAACCACTCCCATCCTTTTGAAAGGTTTCATAAGTGATATATCCTTCAATCCTTCAAGTGAGAACTAACCTCTATAAGAATTCTTTAGGGGGAAACCCTTCGTGCATCATAGATAAGCTTGTTCCTTACTTTCCATACAAACCAACATATGAATCCAGGTATAATTTTGTGTAGGACACCAATTGCAGCCGAGTTTGATGATTTCCACCACCATGAGTTTAGCTTGTCCAGAATGCAATTTGTTGTTGGAAAAATTAGCTCCATGCAATTTCCAAGAACCTCCAGACCAGCCTTATCATTTCACAGTCCATAAATAGGTGATTTGCTTTTTCAATGATATTACAAAAATAGCACTTTGAAACCTTTAGTACTTCAGAACTTGGAATGACAATTCGCCAACTTCTTTCAGGGCTCCTCAGATATGGGCTTCAAACACCACTGTGTTTCTTGGAGCACAATATGCCAGCTGACCGCCTCCAATGGGTTAGGCATCTACCCCATTTTTAAAGTTGTAAAAGGCTTCAGCATCAAATTGTAGTAAAAATTCTTAAAAGTTGAGACTCATTATGGTGTAAATTTCTTTGTGGTATGTACCTAAGGGGCTATGAACATCCCTGCATGGCTATGGAGTCAAGAAGGGATTCTCATGCCTGGAAAAGGATGCTACACATCCGTAATGAAGCTGAAAAGCATTTACTATGCTTGATTCGAAATGCATATTACTCCTTCGGATATGACCCTTGGCTGTAACAACGGCTTCTATTCCTTAAAGTTGAGCAAGTCTTTGATAAATCCAACACGGTTGCCGAAGACTGGAAATCAAACGGTTGGGATCTCTCTATCCTTGACAATAGATACTCCAGGGAAGAAATTAGAAAAATCTAGCTCCTCCTTCAAAGTCTCTTCATTCATCTCACAGACAGCCCAGACAAGGTCATTTGGACACTAACAACTAATGGTGACTTTTCCATCTCCTCAACCCTTCAGCCAAGAGGTTCAAACGCTGGCTGCTCCATTCAAGTTCACATTGGTGGAGAATTTTCCAAGGGGCAAGCCAAAGATAGTGGAAATAGGGTGGAAAAGCTTCCACATGATTGGCTTTAAATGTGAATTCACCATTGGTTTTGTTGATTATAAACATGTGCTTTTACAGTTTTCTTTGGAGGAGGATTATCTTCGATGTTGCCTTAAAACACGTGGTTCATTAATGGCTTCTTCATGCGAGTCCTTAAATGGCATCCTTTCTTCACACCAGATGTGGAACCATCAAATGTACCAATTTGGATCACCTTGAAGGGTCTTCCAGCTGTGTTTTTCAATAAACATTCTATTTTTAGCCTTGCTCGAGCTGTAGGGACTCTACTAAAGCCTGATTTGGCTATTCGTAACTTCACACGACCTAATGTAGCAAAGGTTTGTGTAGAAGTAGACCTCCTAGCAACCTTGCCATCAAGAATTTGGATTGGTGTTGCTCATAATGGAAGGCAAAAAATTTGGTATGATAATTTGCTGTGTTATTGCACAAAATGCCATAAAAATTTACCACAACCCATTGGATTGCATGGCTGGTAAGAAAATAAATCCACACATTCTCACTCAACCACTAGAGGATACTACTCAATCTAAGCCAAATAATGCCCAAAAGATGCAGCAAAATCAAAAGAATAAAAAGCACTGGGTTCCAACATCCAATCACGCCCCAGGCCCTTCAGGCAAAGAACTAGCTGAAATCCAAACTCAGCTTGTCGTGGGAGGGAAAATTGTTAATGATATGTCATCAAAGAAGACTTTAGTTTTGTGAACACGCTCATATCACAGCCCAAGTGGAGGAGCCACCAGTGAGAGAGGTGAAACCCTCATCTCCATGGGTGGCTGAAACGGTTGAGTCATCTCAACCAAATCCGAGAGTTCAAAATTCAAATTCCTTAATTGAAGGGATTGAACAAACAATCTTGGGGGAAAATCTCCTAGTGCTATTAGATTGAGTTAGCAAGGAGTTGACTAATTCAAATGTGAATCCCATTCCAACAAACCAACCTAGCACTTCTCATCTTCAAATTTTGAACAACAAATCCAAGCATGAATCAGAAATCCCTCATAGCCGAATCTTGTAGGATCTCCCAGCCATGGGTAAGCCAACGTTTAAGGAAATTGTATTATTTTCGGGCAACAGGGAACCTTCTCTCTCTCAAACTACAAAGAAGGACTGCCTACAAATGTTAGAACTGGCCCTAAATGTCTAGCGGCTGTCAAATTCAACCACCCCTATTAGTACAAATAGGACAATCGCATTCTTAGGCAGCAAAGAAATCATCTCAAAGGATGACTCAATCAAGTCCAATCTGACTACATCTCAACATTCAAAGCTTAAATCGATGGATGATTCCATCATGCCTAATGATAAGTATTGGAGGAACAAACTTGCTATTCTTTAGATAATGAATCTCCTCAAGGCCAGGATGTACACCTAATTCAAGAATTGGCAATTCTCACTCCAAAAAGGAAAGAAAGACAAAGAAGACATACAATATGCTAAGAGTAATGCGAACCAGGTTGTCCTCCAAACCTTTGTCTCCGTGTTATCTTATAATCTTGTTCTAAATTGGATGGGGATGTTTTGAAGAATTAGAGGAATTTAGATATTCTAGATTTCACATTTGTTATAATTCAAAGGGTTTGTCTTTGAATTCATTTTCTCAGTGTTGGAGGGTTAGGTTTCACGTCAGCCTCCATGTTCCTTTTTTTTCTTATTAATAAAAGGGAATACCCCCCACCAACTAGGTGGTTGACTTAAAAAAAGGTCTTCCACGTGGTTCTTAATCTAGTCTAACTAAATAACACTTTTTGTGCTTATCATGAGATATTAGATATCGTTTTGTTTTCTAAATGTACCTTAGTTAGAACTCCTTTCTTGCTTCTTAATATAATACGACTAGATCTTCTTTGTTAGTTCTTTATATTGAATGATGTGTTCTCTTTTTTCAATTCATAACATAATACGATTAGTGCAGTTTCTTAATTCTCAACATCGAACAATTACAAATTCTTCCTTAGTCATTACGCAACTATATTGGCCTTATTTCTCATATCTTGTTTTTAATGCGCTTAGATCATCTGTTAGTTACAAATACTTAATGAATAGGTCCCGCACATGGTTCTGAATCTAGTCCAATTAAATAATATTTTATGTTCTTTTCATGAAACATTAGATCTCATTATCTTTTCTAAACGTACTTTGATTAGAACTCCTTTCTTTTTTCTTAATCTAAAATCACTGGTTCTCCTTTATTATTTCTGAATCTCTTATGATTATGTCTCCTTTTGTAGTTCATAATATAGTACAACTAGTCACCTTTCATAGTTTTCAGCATCGAAAGTTTATAACTTCTTTCTTAGTCACTATGCGAGTATAACTAGACTCATTTCTCAGTTCTTTTCAAATACTATTAGATCAACTTTTATTTCTATATCCTTTACAAATAGAACTCACACTTGGATATTAATCTAGTTTTATTAGATCATAGTTTATGTCCATAGGAGTTGTTAGATCTCATCATCTTTTTGAAATGTACTTTGATTCAAACTCAATTCTAATTACTTTATTACATTAATACAACTTGATCTCCATTATTAGTTCTGAATCTTGCCTATTTTGATCTCCTTTTACGGTTCATAATATAGTACGATTAGTCCCCATTCTTAGTTCTCAAAATCGTATGGTTTTAACTTCTCTCTTAGTCATTGTGATAGTATAATTGGCCTAATTTCCCTATTCTTTGTTGAATACGATTCGATCATCTTTTAGTTCTAAATCTTTTATAAATTTAACTCACTTTTGGTTCTCAATCCAATGTAATTAAATAATATTTACGTTCCCTTTTTTTAATGCAACACTCGAGGGTGGTAATTTTATTGAGAAACTCAAACTTTACAATGGTGAATATAAGGCAGCCTTGAGCATCCAAGAACAACAAGTCTTTTGTTGAAGAAGGGACTATGTCTTGGTTATACTCTAAATACGAAGATTGCGCTATGCCCTTATTTGCTAAGCAATCAACTACTTGACTAGCCTCTCTAAATACATTGTTTTGTACAAGTGATATGATTTGTCATGTCCATTGTTGGTCGATACTCCACGATGGGGCAACTCGGCCGTTGATCATATGCACTAACATTAAAGAGTCGAGTTCCACTTCTACAACTGAAAGTCTAAATTTGGCACATAGATTTAAGCCATCAACCAAAGCCATAGCCTCTACCTATAGAATGGATTGGATGTTATATGGATTATAGAAAGAACAACTGTGATTTTCTTGTGTGTCTCTAATTACACCTCTTCCCGCAGCTAAATCCTGAATCCCTTTAGAAGCTCCATCAACATTCAGCTTGGCAAACCCGTGGGGAGGAGGGATCCACTTGACCGCCAAAACCGACATTGGTCTAGTGTTGATTATGTGATGAAAAATACTGCATGTTAGTAAAAGATCACCAGCTGCTCCATGACTTTTGAAAAGGAGAACTGTGGCTATATTTTTCAAGTACGAACAAATGTCTACGATAACATAAGTCATATTTTACGTTCTTATCTTGAGTTATTAGAACTTATTATATTTCTGCCTATTGTACTTTATTAGAACTCCAATTTTTTTTCATAATCTAATAGATTTGATAGCCTTTATTAGTTTTTAATCTTGTTTAATTAGTCCCATTTCTCACTTCTCAATATCGCACGATTACAACTTCTTCCATTGTCACTAAAGATGTATAATTGGCCTCATTTCTCAATTCTTTTCCCAATACCATTAGATTATCTTTTAGTTCTTAATCTTTTATGAATAGTTCTCGCCATTGGTTCTTTATCTAGTCTAATCAAAATGCATTTTATGTTTTTGTCATGAGTTAGTAGATCTCATTATCTTTACTAAATGTACTTTTTTTAGAACTCCTTTCCTACTTCTTAATTTGATATGACTCAATCTACTTTATAAGTGCATAATCTTGTATGATTGGATCTCTATTATTGGCTCATAATATAGTACGATTAAACCCCTTTCTTTGTTCTCAATATCATACTATTACAACTTCTTCCTTAGTCATTAAGCAAGTATAATGGGCCTCATTTCTCTTCTCAATTTTTTGTCGAATACGATAAGATCATCCTTTAATTATAAATCTTTTATGAATAGGACCCGTACTTGGTTCTTAATCCAATCTAATTAAATAACATTTTACATTGTTGTTAGGAGTTACTAGATCTCTGTATGTTTTTAAATGTACTATGATTAGAACTCCTTTATTATTTATTAATCTAATACGACTAGATCTCCTTTATTAGTTCTCAATATTGTTTTATTATCTCTCCTTTTGTGGCTCATAATATAGTACGAGTAATACCCTTTCTTAGCTCTCGATATCGTACAATTACATTTCTTCCTTGGCTATTAAACAAGTATAATTGCCTCAGTTCTTTTTCGAGTACAATTATATTACCTTCTAGTTCTAAGTCTTTTATGAATAGGTTTTGCACATGGTTCTTAATCTAGTCTAACAAAATCACAATTTACGTGCTTATCCTGAGTTATTAGATATCATTATCTTTTCTAAATGTATGTTGGTTAGAACTCCTTGGACTATGTAATCTTGTTTCTTAATCTAATACGACTAGATTTCCGTAATTAGTTCTTTATAATGAATGATGTGTTTTCTTTTTGCAGTTCATAACATAATATGATTAGTCCCATTTCTTAGTTCTCAATGTCGAATGATTACAACTTCTTCCTAAGTATTCAAGAAACTACATTGGCCTCATTTCTCAAGTTTTTTTCAAATGCTATTATATCAACTAGTAGTTATAAATCTGTAATGAACAGGTCCCGCACATGGTTCTTAATCTAGTCTAATTAAATCATATTATATTTTCTTTTCATGAATATTAGATCTCATTATCTTTTCTAAATGTACTTTGATTAGAACGCCTTACTTTTTTCTTAATCTAATACAAGTGGATCTTCTTTATTAGTTCTGAGTCTAGTATTATTAGGTCTCCTTTTGTAGTTCATATTATAGTAGGATTAGTCATCTTTCATAGTTTTCAGCATCATACAATTATAACTTCTTCCTTAGAGTTGATGCAATCATAATTGGCCTCGTATCTCAGTTCTTTCTCAATTATTATTAGATCATCTTTTATTTCTAAACCTTTTACAAACAGAACTCGCTCTTAGTTCTTAATCTAGTTAAATTGGATCACAGTTTATGTCCATATTAGTTCTTAGATCTCATTTTTTTTTCCGCCAACACCCAAGTGGGTGGAATTTATTTAAGGATCAAACTTTACAATGTCTAATGTAAGGGCAGCCTTGAGCATCCAAGCACAACAATCCTCTGATAAGCGAAGGGATTGTGTCTTGGTTATACTCTAGATATGAAGGATTAATTATGCCCTCATTTTCTAGACTATCAGCTACTTGATTAGCCTCTCTGAATACATGAGAAAAAAGTATAATTCCTATCTAATGTGAAATAAACTGCCATTGCTGGTCAATGCTCCAAGTTGGCTTTGATCAGCCTTTTATTATGTTCACTAAGGTTAAGGAGTCGAGTTCCACTTCCACTTCCATGAGTTGCAATTTTGCACAAAGTTTTAGTGCAAGACCATCCACAAAGGAGGACGCTTCAGCTTGCAAGTTGGATTGAAGATTGTACCAGTTGCTAAATGCTTTGATGAGGTTTCCATGATGATCCCTAATGACTCCGCCACCAGCTACGAATCTCGAATTTCCTTTTGAGGCTCTATCAACGTTGAGCTTAGCAATCCAACAAGGTGGGAGGAATCCACTTGACTGCCATTGCTTTCCTCGGCTGTGTGTTGAGTGTTCGACAGTAAATATGTTGAGTTAAGAGGATACTATCAGCTGCTCCAGCCCTATAAAACGGATGAATGATGGAAATGTTTCGCAAGTAGGAACATATGTTTATGATAGTGCACTGAGGTGTGAAGAAAATACCTTAAAAGCTTGCCATATTTCGTGCTTTCCATACAAACCAGCATACCAAGCATGGTATAAGTTTACGAACAACTGCTAGAGTTGCCGAAAGAGAGTCATGCCATTACGAAGAGTTTAATTTTTCTAAAGTGGTGGAGGCTGGGGGAAAGAAATTTGCAATACTTCAAGCCATGATTCAAAGTAGGACCAAACTTGGCTTTTGGATTCGCATCCTACGAAAAGGTGATCCAAAGTTTCTTGATTATTAAAAAAAGGGGCATTTTGAAGCCAAAGAAACACCAAAGGTGGTTATGATGTTGTCAAGTGGGAGTTTTCTATTTAGTAGGCGCCCCATGAAGATAGAAATATTGAATTGCAGTCTGTCATCCCAAATCATTTTTCATGAGAGCATGGACACTTGAGAAGGAAGTGGACGAGACTAAAAATCTGCCATTTGTTGAGGAAGTCCATACTAGCTCATCCGACTCTTAGACATTTGGATGGTTCTCTCATGAAGAAGCTGCCTTAGTTTTTCTAGCTCAGGAGTTGAATAATGCTCACATAAAGTTCAGAGATTCCAGCCATTTGTGTTCCACAATTGAGCAATAGTGAGGCTTGGCTCAAACACTTGGCCAACTTCGTGGAATAAGTGTCCTTGAGGCAGCCAAGGATCAAACCAAACTAGAAAGATTGTCCATTCCATATCAAGAATAGAAAGCCTCTTTTCGCATCCTCGCGACTTTTAAGCATGCACTTCCATATGTACGAATCTTCGTGCCCTTCTTGTATTAAGCACGGATGGGAATGACACTATCATGCATGCAAGAACGTGCACCACAGGGAGTTACCCTTTCAGAACTTCCACCATAGTTTAATACCAAATCCTTTAGCCAAGTCTAAGAGGGAAGTGATTCCAAGTGCATTTGCAGCAGTTGGCCTACGTATTGCCTTCGATGATATCCAATGGTGTTTGTTTTCTCTGTCCAAGTTGCCCCAGAAAAAGTTTACAAAATGCATCTCCAAGTCCGTGATAACAGCTTTCGAAGGTTGAAGCACCGTGAAGAGGTATATTGGAATGCAATTAAGAATGTGCTTAATCAAGATTAACTTACCTCCAGGAGAGAAGAATTTTGTTTGCCACCCAGCAATTCTTGAGGTAATTTTCTCAAGCATTGGTTGGAAGAGAGACATCTATCTTATTTTCTTAGCATTTTGAATAGGGCAATCGAGATGCATAAAAGGAAGGGGTTGTTTCACGAAGCCTGTTTTCAATTGGATCATCCTTATCCTAGATAGTGGTGCACTTTTGGGCATAAAGAATGAAATTTTGGACTTGTTGATAAGCTGCACGGAAGAAGCCTCAAATTGGGTGAGGAATGCTATAAGATTTTTGATTGACTTGACCTCTCATTTTGTGAAGATGACTACATCATCTGCAAATGCATGATGAGTGATTGGTGGACATTTCCTAGGAAGTGAACAATCAGAGATTTTCCCAGCATGCTATTGAGTTTTTAGGTCTCGTGCAAATGTCTCCGTTGTGATTATGAAAAGGAGAGTGATAAAGGGGTCTCATTGACAAACACCTCTTGTGGATTTGAAGAAATCTTTCAGGGAGCCATTAATAAGAATGGAGAACCCATAATTTTCTAGCACGTTCTATAAGATAGCATTCCAATTTTCGTTGAAGCCGAAAGATTCGTCATAATGGCAGAAAGAAAAGGCCAAGACAGACGATCGAAAGCCTTTGCTAAGTGGATCTTGAAAATGATATTGCCTCATCTAGTTCTCCTGTTTATGAACTCGATAAGATCCTGGACAAGCAATATATTGTTGGTGATGTCTCTACCTTGTACATAAGCCACCTGCTCCTGAGAGATAATTTTTGGCAGCACTAAAGATAATCTGTTAGCAAATATTTTTGTACAGATTTTATTGAAAAATATACAAAGACTAATGGGTCTAAAATCATTAAAAGATGAGGGATTAATAGATTTTGGGATCAAAACTATAAGAGTACTTGTAAAAGCTCTGGGAAGCACCTCTCCATTCAAAAAACCTTCATAGCATTGTGAAGGTCATTTTTATAATATCCCAGTAGGTGGTAAAGAAAACTCCATTAAAGCCATCCAGTACAGTAGCTCCATTAAGGTTTAGGCTGAATGTTTCCTCCTTATGCTCGTTCTTGGATGGTTCTACAAGACTCAGTGCATCATTTTCCTCTTACGTGATTGCTTGTGTGACGGTGTTCAAGAGGGCTTGCTTAATATCCAAACTGTTTGTAGCTATTAAGAGATCATTGAAGTAGCTTACACCCTAAGCTTCAATGAGTTGCCTATCTTCAGTCCAAGTCCCATTCACCTTTATCTTCGAAATGAATAGTTTGTGTCTATTGGTAAGGAGTGAAGAGTGGAAGAATCTTGAGTTTTGGTCTCCTTCTTTGAGCCATTTCATACCCGATTTTTGCATTTGAAAGCTTTCTTCTTCGGCAAGGCATTTGACATGCAGAGCTTGTGCATAGGTGAGTGCAATTTGGTTGGGCTGAGTCAGCTGGAGCAAGTAGGTATTTTCACACTATTTGACATGTTGATCGGCGTTTCGCACCTTATGAAAAATGTTATCAGAGATGATGTGACTCAAATTTTGTAATTCTGCCTTTAATCTTTTGAGCTTTGAGGCAAAAATTCCAAGCAGGCTGCCCAAACAATCTAGCTGTAAATAGTGGTCACAGGCCAAGTTAGGATGGTTAGTCCATGCATTTAGGAACCTAAATTATTTTGGCCGTAACATCACTCCATTTCACGTTTTGAGGAGTAGGGGAGAGTGGTCCAAACATGTTTTAGGCAAATGTTCCACCACTATTTATTGAAAGATCGAAAGGAATGCGTGATTGCAAACATATCTGTGAAGTCTCTTCCATACTAAGTTACCAAATCTGTTACCTCTCCAAGTGAATTTACACCCTTGATATACAATGTTCATCAGTTCGTAGTCAAGGAGGCAATCGTTGAAGTCCTTTAAGGCTTCAAGGTCCAAGGATGAAGAACCTTTATATTCATCTAATGTGGAGATTACACTGAAGTCATCCCCCACCAGCCACGGGTTAGAGGATTGCACAGCATGGAGCTCATGCCATAGGCTTCTCCTCTCGTATTTAGAGCTCTTGTCATAAATGAGAGTGGCAAGTACATCATTTTGAAGTAGGCTAGAAGAAATGGAAGCGTGCATGAGCTGAAGTATGAGTTTGCCAACATTGAGACGACAAAAACTTTATTCTAGAATAGCCAAACCTTTCCATTAGGGTTGGACATGTTGCTGTCAAACCCTAATCTACGAGCAAAGAAAAGGATCCTTTCTTTGTCTACCATAGGTTCTAACAAAGCAAGGATTTTTATTTTGTGTTCCTTCATCAATAGCTTTATTCTTCAAATTGAGAGTTTGTTATTTTATCCCCGTATATTCTATACTAAGAAACAATCCATATTGATTGGGGTGGAGGAATGCAGCTTGAACGGCCTCGTTCTCATTCGAGGCATGTTGCAGGTTCTTTTTCTTATGCTTTTTTTCTTTTGTGTAGACTTAATTCCTGATTGTTCACCCAGTTTCTTGAGTTTTTGTGGGAGAGAGGCTACTGCAGCTCGTGGGGATTCATTGTCCGAAAAGTAGTAAGGTAGTTCCTTCATTATTCGGACATTTGCAAAGGATAAGTCATCTTTGGTAGAAGCTTGAGTTGGTTTTTCAGTGAGGCAAACTTAAGGATTCAGTTTCTCCTTTGAATGAGTCAAATCAGTTTGATTTGAATGTGCTAGCTCCAAGTTTGTTTCTATTAAGTTTGAATTTGTCAACCCACCTTCCAAGGGATTAGCATGTTGACTTTTCTGGTTTGTTGGAGAAGTTGCAACCGCGCCACTAGCCAAGGAATTTGAAATTTGAATCTCCTAGTTTGTTGGGGGTGTTTAAACCGCATTGAGGGGCTGAGTAGCTAGTGGCTCCTCCACCGGATTGATGTCCATCTCTACATTTTTTGTCAGAATCTCTACATTGGCTTGGCCATGGTGTTGTGTCTCTTCCATGGATCGGATAATGATGGGCTTTGGATGATGCTCTTTGGAAATCGCCAAAGGTCAACATTCATTATGTTTGATTTGCCATTGAGATGAAGATTTCTTTGTGGGGTGAGCAATCCCTTTGGCCAAAGCTTGATCTTGCTGTTTTGGTGTCTTCGGGTCTCCTATTCTGCACTGGGATGTCATCCATGTGATGGCCAATCTTTTTGCATTTGGTGCAATAGGATGGGAGATTCTCATATGTGATCAGTTTCCATCTACCACCTTCTCCTATCCCTGACCATAGTCGAGTTGGGAGAGTTGCTAAAGGTCCACTTCTACACAAACATTGGCGGTGTTAGGGTCTGTGAACTTTTCTGTGGCCATGTCAAGTTTTAATAGAGTTCCAACAGCTTGTACAAGGCTAAAGACCGCATGTGTAGGGAGAAAGACAACCGGAAGACCTTCAAAAGTGATCCATGTAGGGATAATCAAGGGCTCTTTGTTCAGTGTAAAAATAGGATGCCACTTTAGAACGCGCATGTAATGATCATTAATGAACCACACTTTCTTGAGCCAGCAGCGTAAATAATCCTCCTCCAAGAAAAACCAAATGAGACTTTGCTTGTAGCCGAGAAAACCTATTGTGTAGTTGCCCTTGAAGCCAGGAAGTTCTTTCTCACTGTTTCCATGTTACGCTTACCTGAGGGACACCGTGGAAAGCTGCTCACCAATGTATAACGGAAAAGAGCTGCCAACTTTTGAACTTCTTCTGTAGTAAAGAAAATAGCCGGTTCCTCTTTGAAGGTTTGGAGCTTTTTCAGCTGTTGATCTGGAAGATCATGCTCAGTGGATCTTTGTTTGCCCATAAGAGCCTCAACAAAGGAAAGTGGTTGGCTGAAAGGCATTCAATGCAGCCATGGCCGAGTTGCAAGTTTGGATTTTGAGATAGAGTGAGAGAGTTGTAGAGAGAAGGAGGGAAGTTGTGTTAGCTGGTTGTAGTTTTTAAGTAGATTGTGTAATTTCATAGCATGTGGGAATTCTCCTTTATTGTTAGATCTCATTATCTTTTCATAAAGTACTTCGATTTGAACTCCATTCTAATTAATTTATTTAATACAACTAGATCTTCTATATTAGTTCTGAATCTTGTCTGATTCGATCTCCTTTTACGGTTCATAATATAGTACTGTTAGTCCCCTTTTTCAGTCCTCAATGTGCTTACATACGGTTTTAACTTCTCTCTTAGTCATTGAGCTAGTATAATTGGCTTCATTTCTCTATTCTTTTTTCAATACGATTCGATCTTTTTTTAGTTCTAAATCATTTATAAATTTAACTCGCTCTTGATTCTCTAAATTTTCTCACTGTAAAAACTTGCTAAACTTGCTGGTTTGGCTCAGCTATGGCCGAGAAAGGCTCCCTTTAGCTGAAAAATCTCTTATTTACCAAGGTCGTGCTGAAGAAATAAAAGCTTGATTCACCTCTTGAACAACAGAATCAACCCTTGAAGGAACTTCAATCTTACACGGGGAAACCAGCCATCTTTTTCGTAGAAGATGGAGTTCAATGGCTTGCTTATCCTTTCCATTTTATGCAAGTTAGAAATTAGATGTAGAGGTAAACCCAACATGGAGACTCCAGGGAAAAGTTTTCACAAAATTGGCTTTAAGGGCAATTTTATGGTTGGTTTTCTAGATTACAAAAATGTTCTTATCTTGTTTTCCTTGAAGACAGATTGAAGATTACTTTCGTTGCTGACTTAAGATGTGTGGTTTGTCAATGGTTTTTACCCCGGATATTGAACCTTTTATTGTGCCTATGTGGATCATGTTTGAAGGCCTCCCAGGGTTTTCTTCATTGAATACTTGGTTTTTATCCTTACACAAGCAGTGGGAACCTCTCTCAAATTGGATATGGCCACGGAGAATTTCACTTGCCCAAACTCGGCCAAGGTATGTGTGGAGGTTGACCTCTTAGCTACCCTTCCTTCCCATGTGTGGTTAGGGTTAGGGGAAAATTGAAAATGGCAAGAAATTAGCTACGAAGAGCTTCCACGCTACAACACAAAATGCAGCAAAATTGGCCATGAGTTGGTTGATTGCAGGCTAGGCAACACACAACTTATGCTAATGGATCCCTTGGTCACAAAAATAACCATTCAAAAAAGAAAATTTAGCCTCATTGGACACAAGTTAAGCATCATGAAGCTGGTCCTTCGAGTGTTGCAAAGGTGAAGCACATCGAAAGACATGCCATTAGCAAAAGAGAACCAAGAGTTGATGGGAACAACCAGCCACAAGAGGAGGCGCCATCAACAAAACAAGTGGAAGAACTACCTATTCCAAGAGTTGAGAAGCCCGATGCAACAACTCCACAAAATTTAGCTGTTCAAATTTCAAAGGCAATGATAGAACAAGCTCATATCATGGCCCAAGTAGATGAGCCACTAGTGAGAGAGACGAAACCACCATCTCCACGGGCGGCCGGAACGATTGAGCGATCTCACCTGAGTCCGAGAATTCATATTTCAAACTCTTTAATTCAAGGGACTGAACAAATAACCTTGGAGGAAAATCTCCTAATGTCGTTAGATTCATTTAGCAAGGAGTTGACTAATTCAAATGTGCTTCCCATCACAACAAACCAGCCTGGCACTTCTCATATTCAAATCTTGGACAACAAGTCTGCTTCTCATCTTCAAATTTTGGACAACAAATCCATGGATGTTTCGGACATCCCCTCATAGCCAAGTCATGCAAGATCTCCCAACCATGGGTAAGCCTACATTTAAGGAAATTGTATTACATTTGAGCATCAAGGAACCTTCTCCTCCACAAACTATAAAAGAAGACAACCTGCAAACGTTAGAACTGGCTCTAAATGTCCTGAACAGCTCCATCTCGAACATAGTTATTAGTACAAATTGGACAAACACATTCTCGGCCAGCAAAGAAATCAACATAAAGGAAGATTCACTCAAGTCCAGCTTGCCTACTTCTCAACAGACAAAGTTTAAATTGATGGATGATTCCATTATGCCTAATGACAAGGTGTTGGCTGAACAAACTTGTTATTTTTTGAATAATGAATCTCCTATAGGCTAGGAGGTACACCCAATTCAAGAATTGGCAATTCTCACTCCAAAAAGGAAAGAAAGACATAAGAGGACATACAATATGCCAAGAGCAATGCGAACAAGGTTGTTCTCCAAACCTCTTTCTCTGTGTTAGTTCTAAATTAGATATGGTGACATTTCATAGAATTAGAGGAAGTTTGGTATTCTTCCACAACTTGTTAGAATTCAAAGGGTTTGTCTTTAAATTCATTCTCTCTTTGCTAGAGGGTTAGGATTCACATCATCCTCCATGTTCCTTTTCTTCTTATTAATAAAAAGGAATACCCCCCACCAACTAGGTGGTTGCTTAAAACTCGCGCTTGGTTCTCAATCCAGCCTTCGGAGACTCAATCCTTAGCTTTACGAAAGGATTGTGCTTTGGATGCTTGGGGTTACCCTTACATCCGTCATTATAAAGCTTAATTGCCCTAACAATGAAATTCACCGTCACGGGTGCTTGATTAACAAAAAAGATATTTTGTTATTATAACTTATTAACTCTTTTCTCATTTTTTAATCTAATACGACTTGATATCCTTTATCAGTTTTTATTCTTGTTTGATTTATCCCCTTTCTTAGTTCTCAAAATCACACGATTACAACTTCTTCTATTGTCATTAAGCATACCTCATATCCTTTCTCAATTTTTTTAAAGCAATCAGATTTTAGAATCATGAGAAGATCAATGAAAGTATCAGCAGTAACCATGATCTCATGGCAATTGAGTCATCCTTCCAACATCTAAGTGGAATACAAGAAAGTGGTTTATGTGTAAAATAACGCTGGCAGTCTTATACTACGAAGTTCCATAGTAAATATCTTCTAGAATAGCACACATAACTTTGGAAGAAAAAAGTACCAACAAAAAAAGAAGATTGTAAAAATAGAAAAGTCAAGACCATATTGATTCCTAATTCACTTTATAGACCTTCATGAAGAGAAAATTGCAATAATGAATGATTCCCTTCACCATACATTCAAGTATATCCAGGAAACCAAATTACTAACAAAATTTTATAGTGGCAAATATTGGGGCAACCTTGAGCATCGAAATAAAGCAACCCTTTAATAGAAAAAAGGGATTGTGTTTTGGTTATATTCTAGATAGGGAGGATTCACTAAACCCTCTACTAAACAATCATGCTATTTGGTTGGCCTCTCTAAATACATGAGAAAAGAAAAAAGTGCTATTTAGCAAAAACGATTTTCTGTGCCTCCATTGTTGGTGAATACTCCATGATGGAGAGATACATCCATTGATCATTTGCACCAACGTTAAGGAGTCAAGTTCCACTTTAACAGCCTAAAGTTTTAATTTGGCACAAAGGTTCAAACCATCAACCAAAGCCATAGCCTCTGCTTGCAAATTGGTTTGTGTATTATAAGAATTGCAAAAAGACCACGAGATTGTCATTTAAGTCTCATATAACACTACCTCCAGTTGCTAGACCCGGGTTCCCCTTGGAGGCTCCATCAATATTTTGTTTGGCAAAACCTAGCGGGGAGGGATCCACTTGATGGCCAAGGCCTTCCTTGGATTTGTGTTGATTATGTGATGACAAATTCCTTGTGCTAGAAGTACATCATCGGCTGCCCCATGGCTAGTGAAAGAAAGGATGGACGAAATATTTCTCAAGTATGAAGTTCAAATGTTTGTGATAATAAGGTGTGGTTTAATATTAACTCCCTCGAGCAGGACCAAGTTCCTTGCTTTCCATAGAAATCAGCAGATAAGAGTAGGAAAATTTTGTGAATGGATCCTATAGAACTCAAAGAAATATCTTGCCACACCCATGAGTTTATCTTTTCAAGCAGCATTGAAGAGAAGGGGAAAATCAACTCAAAGATTCAAAATAGCACCACACTTGCTGAGCTACAACACATTTAACAAATAGATGATCTAAGGTTTCTCGAGTGTCACAAAACCTTCATTTGGAAGCTAGAGGCACTCCAATTCTGTTGGAAAAGAGATCATCAAGAAGAAGCTGCCAGTTAAGTAATCTCCACATGAAAATCAATATTTTGAGTTGCAATTACAAATCAAACCAGACAGAAGAGCTACCATCCCTGATTAGGAAGAGAAAATTTTTTATAGCATCATTAAGACTTCGTAGCATCCATTTCCAAGTGAGCGAGTCCCCCAGCATCTCCTCCTGCAACTAAGTGTGGATGAGTTTTACAATATCTGTAAAGAAGAAATTTAGACCAAAGGAGTTCTTTTTCTTAAATTTCCACCACAATTTCATTCCAAAACCTTTGATCAAGTCTGAGAAGGAGGGGATACCAAGTCCATTTGAAGCTGTTGGTTTACATATTGAATGCCAAAAGACACAATGATATTTGTGTCCTGATTCTGAGGAGACCCCCAAAAAAATTGCAAAATGCCTTTCTAATTCTTAGATGACCACTTTAGGAGGCTTAAGAATCGACAAAATATATACAATGATGCTGCTAAGAACATGCTTGATGAGAACAAGCTTACCACCTTGGGAGAGGAACTTGGATTGCCAACCAGCTATCCTTGTTGTGATTTTCTCTAGCATTAGCTGGAAAAGGGCTTTCCTTTTCTTTGCTTTTTGTATGGGGCTGCTGAGGTACATGAATGGAAAGAACTTTCTTTGAAACCCCATTTTTAACTAAATCATTCAAACTCTAGAGATTGGGAGCTTTTTTTGGCATGATGAAGTAACTCTTTGACTTGTTTATGAGCTGAGCCGAAGAGACTTCAAATTTTGCCAAAAAAAACAATGAGATTATGGATGCATTTTACCTCTCCTTTTCTAAATATAATGATGTCGTTCGCATATACCAGATGCAAGACAGTTGGGCTGGGTCTTCAAATTGAATAACAAGAGATTTTTCCAGAATGAACTTGAAGATTAAGTCCTCTTGCAAACGACTCTGTCATAATTATGAAGAGAAGCGGGGATACAGGATCTCCTTGTCGCACCCCCTTGATGACTTGAAAAAGCCTTTTGGAGCCCCATATGAACCAGTAATTTTCTAGTACATTCTTCAATAAGGTGATCCATCTATCATTGAAGCCCAATTTCCTCATAGTGACATAAAGCAAGCACCAGGAGAGATGATCAAAAGCCTTTGTTAAATCCAACTTGAAGATGATTTTTGCATCCCTCATTTCCTGATCAATAAATTCCACCATTTCCTGGGCAATCAAAGATTGTTATCTATGATCTCCCTACATTTAACATAAGCTGCCAGCTCCTGAGATATTATCTTTGGCAGCAACGAGGATAACCCTTTTAACCAATATCTTTGTACAAATTTTATTGAAAAGGGTACAAAGTCTAATTGGTCTAAACTCATTAAAAGACAAGGGATTGGTGGTTTTAGGAATCAATGCAATAAGTGTGAGTGTTAATGCCCTAGGTACTTGCTTGTCCCTTAAGAAAACCTCACGGCATCACGGAGATCACTTTGGATAATATCCTAGCAAGTGGTGAAAAAGACTCCTTTGTAATCATCAATTCTTGTTGCATCTTCTGGATTGAGAGAGAAAGTGGCCTCTTTTACCTCATTCAAATTCGGCTCCTGAAGTAAGAAGCTATTTTCTTCTTGGGTGATAGCCTCTGTGATGGTGTCTAAGCTTGTTCCATCAAATTACGGGCAGGTTGTCTCAGATAAAAGATTTTTGAAAAAATTCATCCCCTGGATTCATCGGTCCTCATCAGGCACCATTCACTTTGATCTTTGACATGCTTAACTTGTGTTTCTTTGCCATAAAGGAAGAATGAAAGAATGGGTATTATGATCCCCTTCTTTGAGCCATCTTATTCTAGCTTTTTGCCTTCAAATAGTTTCTTCTTCTGCCAAATACTTGGTATGGAAAGCATTGGCATGGGTTAAAGCCAATTGATTTTGTTGGTTCAGCAGATCCAAACAAGCCTCCTTTAGTTGTTTAACTTGCATTTCAGCTGCCTTCACTTTGTTGAACACATTGCCAAAGATTGAATGGCTCCAATTTCGTAGTTCTACCTTTAGTCGTTTAAGTTTAGAAGCTAAAACATCAAGAGGACAAATGGAGTGGCAATATAGCTTCCAATTGCTCTCAACAACCTGCATAAAGTTCAGGTGATTATTCCAAACATTTAGAAATTTAAATGGTTTTGGACCTGAGGCAAGCCCATTGGATGTTTTGAGCAAGAAAGGAGAGTGATAAGAGCATGTTTTGCTGGGCAAATGTTCCACCACAATTTGCTGAAACATTGAAAGAAGTTGATGATTACAAACAAATCGATCAAGTATCTTCCATACAAGACTTCCAAATCTACCCCTCCATGTGAATTTGCAGCCATGAAATGAAGTGTCCGGCAAACCACAATCATAAAGACATTCATTAAATTTAATACTCGTCTGAAGTAGAAATTACATTGAAATCTCCACCTACCAGCCATGGACTCAATGGCTGAACTTCTCGAAGATCTTGCCAAAGCGGTGTTCTTTTGTGCTTGGTGCATTTGGGGTAACTAAAAGAGGCAAACAAGTCACTATGAAGATGTGGAGATGACATGGATACATGGATGAGTTGCTCCAATAGCCTTATGAATGCATTATTCCAAAAGAGCCAAATTTTGCCACTAGGATTGGACAAACAATTGTCAAAACTAAATGACAAGCAAAAAAATTCAATCCTTCCTTTGTCTACCATAGGTTCTAACAAGGACAAAATTTTTATTTTGTAGGTAATGTTCCTTAACAACAGTTTTATTCTTCTGAGGGAAGGTTTATTACTTATCTCTTTTATATTCCAGAGAAGGATTCTATCCATATTAGTTTATTGAAGTAGAGGACAGAATGGAGGACTTAGTAGAGAACCAAGTTCGCATGGACCGTGGCATGTTTAGATCCTTCATTGTCTAATTTTCCTCTTAGTATTTGGCTTACCCCCCAAATTTGGCATAGTTTCTTCCACCACCACCATATTTTCGATTGTAGGTGCTTCCATCACCACATTTTCCCCATGATTAGCGGCCGCTTTTGGAGTAGAATTTGAATTTGGCATTGACTTTTGTGTGCCGTCATTTGGAATTTCCTTTGAAACACCTAAAAGCCTGGCTTCTTGATTTTGAACTGGTTTCCACCAAGATGTGGGCTTGTTGATTGGCCGTGTAGGAGCTTTGCCCTTAGGAAGATGTGATTCAAGTTGGTTGGAAGGCTTAGCAGTCCCCACTCTACAATTAGCCAAGTGATGGAAGACCCTACATATCTTATGACATTTTGTGCAGTAGGATGGGATGTCCTCATAGGTGATATTTTGCCACTTTCTACCATGACCCATTCCTAACCATATTCTAGTTGGAAGAGTTGCCAAAAGATCAACCTCCACGCACACCATTGTTGTGTTTGGGCGTGTGAAGTTTTCTGTGGTCAAGTCAAGCTTAAGCGGAGTTCCCACAACTTGAGCCAAACTAAAGACTACACGCTTTGTGAAAATAACTATTGGGAGACCTTCAAACGTGATCCAGACCAGAACAACTTAACGCTTAATGTATGGAGTGTAGAGGGGGTGCCATTTGAGAACCCTCATGTAAAACACATTAATGAACGAAGTGTAACTAAGCCAGCAATGAAAATAATCCTCCTTCAAAGAATATCTAATAAGAATGTGCTTATGATCAAGAAAACCCACAGTAAAACTGATGTTTTCCAAACCTTATTTTGATGATGACATGAACACTTAACTCTGTAAAACAAGCTTTTGCGTATAGGAATAGATCTTTCGGACGCACAGAATTGTCTGAACTAGGTCAAAGCTCCTCGGACGCATTGCATCGTCCGAACAAACTAGCAGAAAGAAGGGATCCTACTGCCTTTCCTTCGGACGCTGAGGATCGTCCGAAACCTCTGTCGGACGAAGGACCGGACGCATGCACGGACGTCCGAACGAAGCCTCTCAACAAAACTGAAAGAAGATCGAACGCTGCCTCGGACGCATTCAATCTCTCTCGGACGTTCGAAACCCCAACGGCTATTTTTTGTGCATTTATTACTTAGCCGTTAGGAAGTAGTTGAAACCACTATTTATTACTCTTATAAATAGGTGCTTTAATAACCTGAAATAATCATCTAATACATTGAATACAAGCCTTAGAAAAGAGTAATTTGAGTGCAAATTGACTATAGTGCTTTGTTGTATTAGTGTGCAATTGTGAGTGTAATTCAACTTTGAGTGGAGTGATAATCTTGTATGAAAGTGTGGTTGTAAGTAAGCATAAGATTCTTGGCTCAACTAAAATGGTTTTAGTGTGAGTAAGAACTTCCCAACTTTGTAAAGATTATTGGCTCACCAAGTGTGTGAAGCATTCAAGAGATTTGATACTTCAAGCTTGCTAGCTTGGAAGTATTGATTGTTTAATTTATTCTCTCTTTACTTTACTGTTCTATTGATTTTGTTATATCTGCATTTAATTTGAAAATCTCAATATTTCTTAAAGTAATTTTTAAGAAACCTAATTCACCCCCCCTCTTAGGTTGCTTTGGGACCAACAATTGGTATCAGAGCTTGGTCTCATTATATTGCTTAAATTGCTCTTGAGTAAAGAAATATGGCAACCAACAATGCTCTATTTTTTGAGGGTCAATCCGTTACTAGGCCCCCTATGTTTAATGGGGCAAATTTTATTAGTTGGAGAGATAGAATGAAAATATTTCTGCAATCTATTGACATTGATTTGTGGTATGTTGTCAATGAAGGTCCATTTGAAGGTTCTATCATTGATGTCACCATCACACAAATAGAAGAAGAGAAAACACAAGGAATGAGCTCACTCCACAAGACAAGGCAAACTTGACATTAAATGCAAAAGCCATGAATGTGTTATATAATGCCTTGGATGCAAATGAATCAACTCGCGTGAAGGGTTGCATTTTTGCTAAAGAAATATGGGATAAGTTGAAAGAAATTCATGAAGGGAGCGATGATCTTCGTGAGCAAAAGAAATCCCTACTTGTTGCCAAGTATGAGTCCTTCAAGATGGAACCACATGAGAACATAGACAAAATGTACTGCAGGTTCAATGACATTATAAAGGATCTTGACACCTCTAGATGTGTATCTTTGGGTGAAAAAAATAGAAAAATCCTAAATGCCCTATCCAAAGAATGGGATGCCAAAACCATTGCTATAGAGGAAGCCAAGAATTTAAATTTAATGCCTATTGAATCACTAATCAATTCTCTTACATCTTATGAACTCAAGTTATAGGCCAAGGGTGTGGATGATGAACGAAGCAAGGCCAAGAAGGAGCATTGCTCTAAAGACCTCTCAAGAGGAAGATGAAAATAGCTCCATCAATCTAGAAGATGAAGATCTTGACGAAGGAGATCTTGCACTCATCACCAAAGGATTTCTCAAACATTACATCAACAAACGAAGAATGAGAAGAGGCGGAGCTACAAACTCAAATAATTTCAAAGGGAAGTCAAGGCTTGAAATGAAGAAGCAAAACGAAAAATGCTTTGAATGCGGTCAACTCGGTCATTTTGCAAATGAGTGTCCTTCCAAGAAAAAGAAGGAAGGAAGAAAACCGAGATTCAATAACTTTCAAATCACATGGGATGATTGCAACTCCGAAGGAGAAATTGAAGAAGAAATGGAGTCGGCACAAATGGCCTTTATGGCCATTGGAGATGATGAGGTAAATTCTAACTATGACTCCAACATTGAAAATGGTGAAGATGATCTTGAAGCTTTCATTTTGAAATTACATGATAGCTTAAAGGAATCTTATATGCTAGAAATAAGGAGTTAGTTAAAAAGTCAAATGCTTTATTGAATGCTAACTCTAAACTTGTGAATGAAAACAATAGGCTATCACAAGAAAATCGTGATTTGAATAAAAGAATGCATGTGAGATCAAAGTTCAAGGAAGAACAAGCCTCCTTGAAGAAAAGAATGGATGATTTGAATGCTCTCTTAATTAGAAAGAAAGAAAATATTGTTGATATGAAAAGAAATAGAAATATAGCTATCAACAAAAATTTTGTCATGTTTAGAAGGGATGACTTATGTATTGTAAAACCAAAATCATCTTTGTATGTTAATAAAAGCATTATTTTTAGATATTGCCAACAACATGGACATGTTAAGAATATATGTTATGTCAAGAAGAACGAAAAACTTGGAATGAAAGTTGCATGGATTGAAAGCAATTTCAGTAACTCAAATGGACCCAAGAAAACATGGGTACCAAAAGTTATCAATTGATTTATTGTGTAGGTACTTAACATTTTCATCACCAACAATGCTAAGTGGTTCATAGATAGTGGATGTTCAAGGCACATGATGGGTGATGCTTCTCACATCCAAAAATAGTGGAAAAGTCACTTTTACAGATAACAATAAAGCAAAATCAATCGGCATCGGTGATGTAGGTAAAAATGGTGAAACCTTGATTAAGAATGTGCTTCTTGTTGATAATTTGAACTATAATTTATTAAGTGTTAGTCAACTTTGTGACAAAAATTTATATGTATTTTTTACCAAGCATGAATGTCATATCCTTGATAAAAATCATGTTGTCTTATTCAAGGACACTAGGCACAATGATGTGTATGTGATTCATCTTGATAAAATTAGCAATAGCAATGTAAAATGTCTTACCGCTTCCATAGATGATCCATGGCTTTGGCATAGAAGACTTTGTCATTTTAATATGGATTTGATTGAAAAACTTGCCAAGAAAGATTTCGTAAGAGGTTTGCCAAAACTGAAATTTTTGAAAAATAAAATTTGTAGAGATGCATGCCAATTTGGTAAACAAGTCAAAGTTTCTTTTAAACCAAAGAATTTTGTGTCTACTCATAAACCTTTAGAATTGTTGCATTAAGACTTATTTGGATCTACTCAATATGCTAGTTTAGGTGGTTGCAAATATGCATTTGTTATCATAGATGACTATTCTAGATTTACTTGGGTATTATTTCTTGTTCACAAAAATGAAGCATTTGAAAAATTTATAAAATTGCTTTCCAAAATTCAAAACTTATTGGATACAAAAATTATTCGTCTAAGGAGTGACAATGGTGCCGAATTTAAATTTGAGGGTTTTCCTGACTTTTGTGATCACAACGGTATCTTTCATGAGTTTTCGGTTGTTAGAATCTCTCAACAAAATGGTGTTGTTGAAAGGAAAAATAGGACACTTCAAGAAACGGCTAGAACTATGATTAGTGAATGTGACTTACCACAATACTTTTGGGCCGAAGCTGTTAACACGGCTTGTTATGTTATGAATCGAGTCAAGATGCTTTATTAAGATTTTCTTTAAATAAAACTCCTTATGAACTCCTTTTTTGTAGAAAACCCGTTGTGAGCTATTTCAAAGTTTTTGGTTGCAAATGCTTTATTTAAAAAATCAAAGAAAACCTTGGAAAATTTGACAAAAAATCGGATGAAGGAATTTTTCTAGGATATTCTAGTGACAAGAAAGCAGACCGAGTTTACAATAGAAGAACGTTTTTGATTGAAGAAGTTGTGCATGTTACATTTGATGAAACTAATGATGTTATCTCAAAGAATTTATGTGAAGATGAAGATGTAGGTATTTTAAAGGAGCTCGAAAAGCTCGTTATTCATGAAGATCATCAAGAGATTACATCAAACGTTAATGTCAACAACCATCAAATTGATGATGAAAAGGATGAAGATGCCCAAAATGATCTTCCAAAAGCTTGGAGATTCGTCTCTAGTCATCCTCAAGATTTAATCATAGGTGATCTATCCGATGGTATAACTACTGTTCTCATAAACCTAGCACACATCTAGATTGAATAGTAATTGTGCATTACTCTCTCATATTGAACCTAAACATATAGATGTTGCTTTGAGTGATGAATCTTGGGTTAAAGCTTTGCAAGATGAACTTAGTCAATTTGAGAAAAATAATGTATGGACCTTAGTTGAAAGACCTTCTTCTCATCCCGTTATTGGTACTAAATGGGTTTTTAGAAACAAATTAAATGACAAAGTTGAGATCATAAGAAACAAAGCTAGACTTGTTGCAAAAGGTTACGCTCAAGAAAAAGGTATTGACTTTGATGAAACCTTTGCACCCGTGGCTAGATTATAATCCATTCCCATGTTTCTTGCATTTGCATGTTTCAATAATTTAAAATTATTTCAAATGGATGTCAAAAGTGCCTTTTTAAATGGTTTTATCGACCAAGAAGTTTTCGTCGAACAACCTCCGGGCTTTGAAAATAAGAATCTTCCAAATTATGTTTTCAAACTTTCCAAAGCTTTATATGGTTTGAAACAAGCTCCAAGCTAGCTTGGTATGAAAGATTAAGTGGTTTCTTGATAGAAAATGGTTTCAAAAGAGGTATAGTTGACACCACACTTTTTACAAAAACGGATTTAAAAGGATTTTTAATTGTTCAAATTTATGTTGATGATATTATTTTTGGAGCAACTAATGAAAGTTTGTGCAATGATTTTTCACAATTAACGCAAGAAGAGTTTGAGATGAGTATGATGGGCAAGTTGCAATTCTTCCTCGGACTACAAGTTCATCAAACTAAGGAAGGAACATTTATTACACAAATCAAGTACACAAAGGAGCTGCTCAAAAGATTTGGTATGGAAGATTGCAAACAAGTTGGTATGCCAATGTGTACTTCAACCAAACTCGATAAAGATGAAGAAGGTAATAGTGTTGATGAAAAACACTATAGAGGTATGATCGGAAGTCTACTTTACTTAACTGCCAGTAGACCAGATATCATGTTTGCTGTTTGTTTATGTGCTAGATTTCAATCTTGCCCTAAAGAACTCTACTAGATCACATTTGATAGCTGTGAAAAGAATTTTTAGATATCTAAAAGGAACAACGGATTTTGGTCTGTGGTATCCAAAGTTCTCTACATTTGATCTGATTAGCTATTCTGATGCTGACTTTGCTGGGTGTAAAATTGATAGAAAAAGTACCAGTGGTATGTGTTATTTTCTGGGAAATTGTCTTGTGTCTTGGTTTAGTAAAAAACAAAATTCCATTTCTCTTTCTACTGAAGCCGAATACATTGCTGCAGAAAATTGTTGTGCTCAACTTCTTTGGATGAAACATACTCTGAAAGATTTTGGTGTAATTTTTGATTGTGTTCCTATATTGTGTGACAACACTAGTGCAATTAATCTCACAAAAAATCCTGTTATGCACTCTAGAACCAAACACATTGATGTTAAGCATCATTTCATTAGAGACCTCGTTTGTAAAAAGGAAATTCGTGTTGATTTTGTACCTACTTCAGATCAATTGGCTGATATTTTACAAAACCCTTAGCCCTAGATCACAGCTTTGAATCGCTCAGAAAATGTCTGGGGATTTTACATATAAATTTGGCATAGGTTCATATTTCGGATGCACTACTTCGTCCGAACAACTTTTCTTTCGGACGCTCTGGATCGTGCGAAAGCATCTATTACCTCTCGGACGCTCATTTTCGTCCGAACAACATTTTTTTTATTTTTTTTTTTAAACTCTCTGGAAATCTTCCGGACGCGCAGCATCGTCCGAAAGAACTTCGGACGCACTGGCTCCTCCTTCAGCCGTCCGTTCTTCAGCTTTAGGACGCTTTGTCGGACGCACACCAAACGTTCGGCCGTCCGAAAGGTACCCCTGTTTGATTAAAACTGTCCAAATTCCCCTTTTCAGACTTACTCTCTCCCCCGAAAACCCTCAAGCGATTTTTTTCTCTCCACTACCCCCTCCAAATTCCCACTCTCTCTTCCAAAATTGATTGGAAAATCATCATACCCAAAGCCCTTATCACCTAAATCACATCTCATTTCCCCCATCCACCATCTCATTTCCTCACAAATCTCATCAATCCTCAAATTTTTTCAATTTTCTCTTCTTTTATTACAATGGTGAAATCTCGCGGAGGTTCCTCTACAGCAAATCGGGGTCGAAAAACTAAAGGGAAGGCTCCAGTACGAGGAGAATCATCAGCCAATCCTCAAGTCTCCACCACTCCGATTTTATCAAAATTTATCGATGCCAAAGCATCCGAACGGTATACTTCCCTTCTAAGTAAATCTATAATCGTTCAACGTCCTGCTTCTCATAGTCTATTTGATGAATATAATCTTCCCATTATCAAATCTTGTTTTGAAAAACAAAATTGGGGTCATCTTGTGCATCTTGATTTACCTGTTTATCATGACATGGTGCTTGAGGAGAAGGCTAGATGTGTCTAAGAGTCCACTGGGGCCTCTTTTTCTCGTGTTAACAACACTGATCTTGAGATTTCATCAAACATCATTAACACCATTTTTGAATGTGAAGTCTCAAACCCCACTGATTTTTCATATTTCTTTTTGAGTCGTTAGACAAATGGCCCGCTGATGATACTTAGTTTGATATTGATGAAGTTAGAGCAATTTTTAACATTCATTTTAAACAGGCCTCGGAAGCCAAAACTACATTGCTCGCTCCTGAACTTAATATCCTGTACACCCTTGTCACAAATCTGTTATTGCCAACTGACGGGCATCGTACTAAGCCCGGAAAAATGCAACTTTACTTATTTTTTTGTGTTTTCAAGGGCATTCCTCTTGATTTTGGGTATCTATTTTGTTCCCTATGGGAACTCTTTCTCACTGATACCCGAAGAAACATTCCTTTTGGAAAATTCGTCACCAAAATTTTTGATTTCCTCAACATTCCTTTAAGCGGAAACAAACAATATCCTCCCTATTTTAACAAATCCTACATTGAACGCAAAGGCCTCCGTTTTTTCAACGATCAATGGCTAACTAAGGCAGCCTTTGATATTGCACAATCACAATCCCATGCCTCCACCTCTAATTTTGCTATCCCTCACTCTCCTATCGTTTTAACTCCTCAACCACCTCCACTTACATCTGAACCATCTCTTTCCCATATCTGTGGACTTCTCACCTCTCTGAGTACTCAAGTCAGTTCATTTCAACGTCGCACAAATCGAAAGTTAAAACGACTTAAAACTCGTCAAATGATTCTCCAAGAGGCTCTCAGTCTTGGCATGTCTACTTCGGCTCAAGTTCAATTTGCTAATCTTCATACACATCCACTTGATGTGTATCTTCTGACAGTGATGAACCTGAAGATGAACATACACGTGAAGACAATGCAGAAGCTGCTCAAGGAGCTGCCGATGACGATGACGACGATGACTGAAGATGTTCAGAGACTAGAGACTTTATCATGCAACGTCGTACTGGAGAGGAGGATGACAGTGAAGCCACCGTTGAAGATATTCCATCCAAACGACAAAAGACTGAAAAGCGCTCCAAAAAGCGCAATGACTCACATTAGTTCTTTTGTACTTTGTTTTTAGGAGTTCTCTGCTTATTAGAACCTTTCAGTACATTTCTTTTGATTTTCCGCAATTCTGTGGCTTGGTTATGTATTTACTTGACTCTAGCACCATTAGAACTTTTCAGTTGGATGTATTAAAATTGTTTCATTTCTATCAAACTACTTGCATGATCTAAGGGGGAGTCTTTTTGATTGATGTCGAAAAAGGGAGTAGTTATATTATTGTGCTTTGATATGATTGATATGTTGTGCTTTGATATGATTGATATGTTGATAATTGATATCCAATTATGATATATTACAAATTGATTAGTCATATCCAATTGAGGTTTGTCATCATCAAAAAGGGGGAGATTGATGTTTTCCAAACCTTATTTTGATGATGACATGAACACTTAACTCTGCAAAATAAGCTTTTGCAGGAACAGATCTTTCGGAAGCACAAAACCGTCCGAACTAGGTCAAATTTCCTCGGACGCATTGCATCGTCCGAACACAACTAGCAGAAAGAATGGGATCCTACTGACTTTAATCGGATTATCAGGAGTGCGTTCAAGTATGCTTTCGCACGATCCAGAGCCTGTCTATGTATACACATCTAGATGTGTATAAGAGACAGGAATTACACTTAATAAATGCACACTCCAATGCTGTCTCTCGGACGTCCGAAACCCCAACGGCTATTTTTTGTGCATTTATTACTTAGCCGTTAGGAAGTAGTTGAAACCACTATTTATTGCTCTTATAAATAGGTGCTTTAATAACCTGAAATAATCATCTAATACATTGAATACAAGCCTTAGAAAAGAATAATTTGAGTGCAAATTGACTATAGTGCTTTGTTGTATTAGTGTGCAATTGTGAGTGTAATTCAACTTTGAGTGGAGTGATAATCTTGTATGAAAGTGTGGTGTGTAAGTAAGATTCAGGCTCAACTTCGTTAAAAAGATGAGCAAGAACTTACAACTTTGTAAGTGGACATTGGCTCACAAAGTCTCTTGTGAAGCATTCAAGAGATTTGATACTTCAAGCTTGCTAGCTTGGAAGTATTGATTATTTAATTTATTCTAAAGACTACTCTTTACTTTACTGTTCTATTGATTTTGTTATATCTGCATTTAATTTGAAAATCTCAATATTTATTAAAGTAATTTTAAAAAACCTAATTCACCCCCCCTCTTAGGTTGCTTTGGGACCAACAAAAACTACCCTTGAAGCCAATTGTATGGAAACTTTTACGCATAGTTTCCATATTTGGTTTGCCTCTTGGGAAGTTGCCCACCAAAGTGAAGCGAAAAGGGTCAGCCAGCTTTTTAATCTCTTCCTTAGAGAAAAATACTACTGGTTCTCCCTAGAATGATTGCAACTCTATCAAAGGAAGAACCGAAGAATGTGTTTGGTATTCTGCCTTGTTTTTGAGAACATCTGCAGAAGAGCAAGCTTGCCCCTCAGCCATTAGCTGAAGGGCATCCATTTCATCCATGGCCAATCGACCAAGAAGGAAGAAAAGTGATAATTTTAGAGAGAGATAGAATCTTAGAGAGGAGGAGAAAAAAGAGCCAAAACTACTCTTAGGAACTTTGTTGATATGTTCTTGTTAACCTCATTTCTCAATTCTTTACTGAATACCATCAGATTATCTTTTAGTTCTTAATCTTTTATGAATAGTTCTCGCCCTCGGTTCTTTATCTAGTCTAATCAAATCATATTTTACATTCTTATCATGAGTTAGTAGATCTCATTATCTTGACTAAATATACTTTTATTAGAATTCCTTTCTTATTTCTTAATCTGATACAACTCGATCTACTTTATTAGTTCTTAATCTTGTATGATTAGATCTGTTTTATTGGGTCGTAATATAGTACGATTATGCCCCTTTCTTTGTTTGCAATATCATACTATTACAACTTCTTCCTTTGTCATTATTAAGCAAGTAGTTTTTTTAAGCAAGTACCCAACAAGGTGTATTTTATTGATTAACCAATCAAGCTTTATAATGACGGATGTGACGGTAGTCCCTAGCATCCAAAGACATCAATCCTTCTTCATACCTAGGAATTCAGTCTGATGTCCCAACCTGACCCCCACTTCAGAGGCCTCTGTCTGCATGAGTTGGATGCCTGCCTATCTCTCACCAGGGCTAAAATAATTTCATAAAATAAGAAACTCACTTTTAAATAATCAAATAAAACTATAACATAGTAATAGATATCAAACCATATATGGATTACAAATTACAACTCAGAAGGACCGAATCTGTAATATAAACTATCTCAGCTATACCCATAACCATGTACAAATTCTACACTCTATGGAATAATAAATAGTATGAAACCTCTTCTCGTACCCATCCTTAAGCTTTTAATCCCTCGCACCTAAGGAAAGCAAATATAAAAGAAAATACGTGAACTAATGCTCAGAGAAGTTTTAAGTTGTAAAATACTTTTGTAGAAAGTACCCAATAATTTTCAATGATGATAATCAAACACAACAACTGGTCTGTAAATATTCAATTAGCCACAGAATTCAACACAACTAATAAATAGTCAAGTACACAAATTTGAGCACAAATAAAAAGGATACGGGTGGATACAAGAGAGCTCAATGTGAGCTAGACCGGTCCAGTATTCAGATTTTCTCCAAACAATGAAGCAAAATTCCATCTTGAGATGGATAATGCTAAAATATATTGCGATCTCCAACTCTGAATCTCCGTCAAACACACCTCAAAACTCCAAGTGGCCACAACAATAGGGAAAATCTCGAGAATCCAAAAATAATAATCACACACCCACAAGTTGACAAACGTCCAGTCCAAAGCAGGTGGGTTGCAAAGCCGTGGTAGATAGACCATTTCGACCAAGTCCATTACCGGCCCGACATATCCAGTCTACACACAACAAGGCCCAGTTCTCTCAAGTGTGATAAAGTACACAATCAGGTTTACAAACTTGCACAATTAATTCACGAATATAGTATCAAGTTTTCTAAATAAAATGTAACATGAGATTCTTTAGGTTTAGTTCTCCCTGATGCAATAAAGTACACAACTGGGTGAACAAACATCCACAAAAAACTTTAAATATATAGATGAATCATTTTTAAGGAAGTTGAAGTAAATGGATCTTTAGATGACTATAACATTGAGATATTACATTGTGCACAACATTTAGTTACCCGAACAATAAAAAGAAGGTCACTTAATATTTTAGTATAACACAAAACTCACCATAAAAGCCTTTGTTAAAACAAGAATTAGGAACACTCACAGTTTAATTTAGAGCCTCTAAATACATAATCAACATAGGTTCGTAAACTGATTTCGAGATTAGAAGGAGTTCAATAATACCATTATGTCTTTTGTTATACAACTCGAAAAATCATGTTTTCGGTGCCGTTGTAAACTTAACATGATATATTAAAATTATTATGATAGAACCTTGCTCAGATTGATAGTATACAGTCCTCCAAAATAATCACAAACGCAGAATATCACCACAACATCACTATGAATCTCAAGATTACACGGCTTCACTAAAATCAACATATCTTTGGGTCAAAAACTCCAATGACTGTAATTCTTGAGGATTTGGAAACGACACTCATTATCCTAAAAAGTTAATGCAGAAGATGTTCGACTAAGATATTTCCATAATCAGCCCAAATTCCATCATAATATGTGATATCATATATGATACCAATGCAAACTCCAGAATCGGGCAGTTGCACTTAAATCCTCATAACATGAGATATATAACTCAAATAACCACGATTCTCAATCCTTCAGAAACTAGATTGAAAATACTAGAACTTTCATGAAGGGCTTACCCCCTGATTCAAATCATAAACTAATTCAATATTGCCCCAAAGTCAGAACAATATCAAACCAAATCTGCGCATCTCCAGCAGAGCTTAGTTTTTTTCACCAATTTTAAAGATTCATTGAGGTTAGTACATAAATAACTGAGTTATGAGCCTTTACTGAATTAAAGCACTGAGTGTCTACTTTCTATAGCAATAAACAGAGATCAATTTGGAATTATCTACAGAAAGTTATGGCCTGTGAGAGATCAATGCTCGAAACTGTGTAAAATCGTGCAGTTTCGGGAATTTGGATTTCAAATGGATTTCATGCATCACAGAATCACCCGAAAATCATGTTTAAATCTTTATAATTTCTTATATTCACATTTATAAGCATAGCTATATAATTTATTTCAGAAGAAAGTTAGAGAATTCTCACCTAAAAGTCGTAGAACATGGAAACACCAAGCTGTCCCCTTTTCCTTCCCCTCTTCCTTCTCTTCTTGATCTTCTTCACTTTCCCTCCGAACTGCAGCCACTTAAATAAAGAGGAGAAGAAGCTGTTTTATTTCTCTCAAACTTACTCTATGGACCTATCTCTCCTTCTCCCTAATTCTTTCTCTCTATCTCTTCTTCTTCTCTTCATTTTATTTTATTTTCCTTTTGATGGAATTCTCTTAGTTTCTATCCAGGTAGTAGTACATATAAAAATAAACTAATAGAAAATTAATTTAGATTTGTTGGCTTGGAGGCTTAGCTTTGGGGTGACACCTCATATCAGAAAAGGACACCTCCTACTCACTAATTACACCTCGTGCTTTTATCCATTAACACATCCTTTACTTACAATGTTGTTTTCCTGGAATGAAAAGATGTAAACACCTCATGTTTCGAAGTTTGAATACTAGAAATTATATTTTCCACCACAAAGTTGTAGGAAAACAGTTAATGAAGTCCTTAATAAAGTTTTAATTTGTGAAAGGACGCCTAACTTGGTTAAATGTACATTCAAATCAAATGTTCATAATAGCAAGATGCCTGGTCCTACACCCCCAAATTAACTCCATAATAATCTCTAATAACCAAACTCGTATAACATCAAACCTTAAAAACAGGGGTCATTTCAAACCTTCCTCCTTTAGAGAATTTCGTCCTCGCAATTCCCTTTCAATTTGGTATTACTATATCAAATTGTGTACAATCAAAAGAGTTTGACTTGAACACTAAAATTGAGATTAAGCCAATTCATCACTTGGGTTGGCCGATCCAAAGTGTAAATCAACTTGATCAGAAATTCTAGCCTGATAAACAATCTTCAATTCCACAAGCCATTACAATACAATTTTCAAGCTTAATACATCATCTCCTCACAGTCCGAGAACCCCAATGAACCGATTTTGCTCTTCTAGGCATGGTATGTATAAATTGAAGAATTGCACCTTTAGAGTGGAGAATGTCGTCAGCCACTCCCACCCTTTTGAAAGGCTAAACGAAAGATTTGTCTTTCAAATGAGAAAAAATTTGTGTGATAATTATTTTAGAAGTCGCGATTTGTTCCTCATAGATGACCTTATTTCTTGCTTTCCATACAAACCAACAAATGATGCATGGTAGGATTTTGTGGACAATACCAATTGTGGCGGAGTATCATCTCCATGAGTTCAGTTTGTCAATAATGCAATTGGTTGGTGGAAAATTCAGCTCCATCCAATTTTCAAAGAACTTCTGTATTTGTTTTGCCATTTTGCATTCTACAAACAAATTATCATCTGATTCAATGTTGTCACAAAAACGACATTTGAGACCAGTGACTGGCCTATTATAGTGAGCGCATCATCTAATGCGGATACATCTATTAAATAACTTTGAATTTTGGACAACAAATCCACAGATTTTTTGGACATCCCTCATAGCCACGAGTGTGCCTACATTTAAGGAAATTGTATTACATTCGAGCAGCAAGGAACCTTCTCCTTCGAAAACTATAAAAGAAGACAACCTACAAACGTTAGAACTGGCTCCAAATGTCTTGAACAGCTCCATCTTGAACACACCTATTAGTACAAATAGAACAAAAACATTCTCGGGCAACAAAGAAATGAACTTAAAGAAAGATTCACTCAAGTCCAACCTGCCGACTTCTTGGCAGACAAAGTTTAAATCGATGGATGACTCCATCAGGCGTAATGATAATGTGTTGGCTAAACGAACTTGTTATTTTTCAGATAATGGATCTCCTACAGCCCGGGAGGTATACCCAATTCAAGCATTGGCAATTCTCACTCCAAAAAGGAAAGGAAGACACAAGAGGACAAACAATATGCCTAGAGCAATGCGAACAAGGCTGGTTCCTTCAAAACTCTTTCTCCTTGTTTGTTCTAAATTGTATGGTGACATTTCATAGAATTTGAGGAAGTTTGGTATTCTTCCTCAACTTTTTAGAATTCAAAGGGTTTGTCTCTGAATTCATTTTCTCATTGCTGGAGTGATAGGCTTCACGTCAGCCTCCATGTACCATTTCATCTTATTAATGATGTTTTTCAAACCTTATTTCGATGATGACATAAACACTTAACTCTGTACAACAAGTTTTTGCAGGAACAGAACTTTCGGACTCACTGAACCATTCGACCTAGGTCCAAACTTCTCGGACGCATTGCACCGTTTGAACGAACTGGCAGAAAAAAATGGGATCCTACTGCTTCTCTTTTGGACGAACATGACCGTCCGAAGCCTCTGTCGGACGAAGGAACGGACGCATGCACGGACGTCCGAACGTAGTTCTTCAACAAACTATAAGAAGATCGGACGCTATTTCGGACGCATCCAATATATCTCGGACGTCCGAAACTCCCAACGGCTATTTTTTGTGCATTTATTATTTAGCCGTTAGGAAGTAGTTGCAACCACTATTTATTGCTCTTATAAATAGCTGCTTTAAAACAAAGAAAAAATCATCTAATACATTGAATACAAGCCTTAGAAAAGAGCAATTTGAGTGCAAATTGACTATAGTGCTTAGTTGTATTAGTGTGCAGTTGTGAGTGCAATTCAACTTTGAGTGGAGTGATAATCTTGTATGATAGTGTGGTTGTAAGTAATATTCTTGGCTCAACTAAAAGTTTTTTAGTGTGAGCAAGAACTTCTCAACTTTGTAAAGATTATTGGCTCACCAAGTGTGTGAAGCATTCTAGTGATTGAATACTTCAAGCTAGCTAGCTTGGAAGTACTGGTTGTTTAATTTTTCTCTTTACCTTACTGTTCTATTGATTTCATTATATCAGCATTTAATTTGAAAATCTCAATATTTCTGAAAGTATATTTTTGAGAAACCTAATTCACCCCCTCTCTTAGGTTGCAAATACTTTGGGACCAACAATTGGTATCAGAGCTTGGTCTCATAGTATTGCTTAAATTACTTTTGAGAAAAGAAATCTTATGGCAACCAACAATACTCTATTTTTTGAGGGCCAATCCGTTACTAGGCCCCCTATGTTTAATGGGGCAAATTTTATTAGTTGGAGAGATAGAATGAAAATATTTTTGCAATCTATTGACATTGATTTGTGGTATGTTGTCAATGAAGGTCCATTTGAAGCTTCTATCATTGATGATCACACAAATAGAAGAAGAGAAAAGACAAGGAATGAGCTTACTCCACAAGACAAGGCAAACTTGACGTTGAATGCAAAAGCCATGAATGTGTTATATAATGCCTTGGATGCAAATGAATCAACTCACGTGAAGGGCTGCATTTCCGCTAAAGCAATATGGGATAAGTTGAAGGAAATCCATGAAGGGAGCGATGATGTTCGTGAGCAAAAGAAATCCTTACTTGTTGCCAAGTATGAGTCCTTCGAGATGGAACACACATGAAAACATTGACAAAATGTACTGCAGGTTCAATGACATTATAAAGGATCTTGAAGCCTTGAGTAAGGAGTACTCGTTGGGTGAAAAAAACTGAAAAATCCTAAATGCTCTATCCAAAGAATGGGATGCCAAAACAATTGCTATAGAGGAAGCCAAGAATTTAAATTTGATACCTATTGAATCGCTAATCAATTCTCTTACATCTTATGAACTCAAGTTAAAGGCCAAGATAGTGGATGATGAAGAAGCAAGGTCAAGAAGGAGCATTGCTCTAAAGACCTCTCAAGAGGAAGATGAAAATAGCTCCATCAATCTAGAAGATGAAGATCTTGACGAAGGAGATCTTGCACTCATCACCAAAGGATTTCTCAAACATTACATCAACAAACGAAGAATGAGAAGCGGCGGAGCTACAAACTCAAATAATTTCAAAGGGAAGTCAAGGCTTGAAATGAAGAAGCAAAACGACTTCTTGCTTTGAATGCACATCAACTCGGTCATTTTGCAAATGAGTGTCCTTCCAAGAAAAAGAAGGAAGGAAGAAAACCGAGATTCAACAACTTTCAAATCACATGGGATGATTGCAACTCCGAAGGAGAAATTGAAGAAGAAATGGAGTAGGCACAAATGGCCTTCATGGCCATTGGAGATGATGAGGTAAATTATTATAACTATGACTCTAATGATGAAAATGGTGAAGATGATCTTGAAGCTTTCATTTTGAAATTGCATGATAGCTTAAAGGAATCATATGCTAGAAATAAGGAGTTAGCTAAAAAGTCAAATGCCTTATTGAATGCTAACTCTAAACTTGTGAATGAAAACAATAGGCTATCACAAGAAAATTGTGATTTGAAGAAAAGAATGCATGTGAGATCTAAGGTCAAGGAAGAACAAGCCTCCTTGAAGAAAATAATGGATGATTTGAATGCTCTCCTAAATAGAAAGAAAGACAATATTGTTGATATGAAAAGAAATAGAAATGTAGCAATCAACAAAATACATTTTGTCATGTTTAGAAGGGATGACTTATGTATTGTAAAACCAAAATCTTCTTTATGTGGAAATAAAAGCATTATTTGTAGATATTGCCAACAACATGGACATGTTAAGAATATGTGTTATGTCAAGAAGAATGAAAAACTTGGAATGAAAGTTGCATGGATCGAAAGCAATTTCACTAACTCAAATGGACCCAAGAAAATATGGGTAACAAAAGTTATCAATTGATTTATTGTGTAGGTACTTAACATCACCAACAATGCTAAGTGGTTCATAGATAGTGGATGTTCAAGGCAAATGACGGGTGATGCCTCTCTCTTCACAAATCTTACATCCAAAAACAGTGGAAAAGTCACTTTTGGAGATAACAACAAAGCAAAATCAATCGGCATTGGTGATATCATCAAGAAATCACATCAAGCGTTGATGTCAACAACCATCAAATCAATGATGAAAAGAATGAGGATACTCCAAATGATCTTCCGAAAGCTTGGAGATTCAGGCGATTTCTAGTCATCCTCAAGATTTAATCATAGGTGATCTATCCGATGGGGTAATTACTCGCTCTCATAAACTTTGAATAGTAATTGTGCATTACTCTCTCACATTGAATCTAAACATATAGATGTTGCTTTGAGTGATGAATCTTGGGTTAATGCTATGCAAGATGAACTTAGGCAATTTGAGAAAAATAATGTATGGACCTTGGTTGAAAGACCTTCTTCTCATCCCGTTATTGGTACTAAATGGATTTTTAGAAACAAATAAAATGACAAAGGTGAAATCATAAGGAACAAAGCTAGACTTGTTGCTAAAGGTTATGCTCAAGAAGAAGGTATTGATTTTGATGAAACCTTTGCACCCGTGACTAGATTAGATTCCATTTGCATGTTTCTTGCATTTGCATGTTTCAATAATTTCAAATTATTTCACATGGATGTCAAAAGTGCTTTTTTAAATGGCTTTATCGATCAAGAAGTTTTCGTCGAACAACCTCCGGGCTTTGAAAAATAAAAATCTTCCAAATTATGTTTTCAAACTCTCCAAAGCTTTATATGGTTTGAAACAAGCTCCAAGAGCTTGGTATGAAAGATTAAGTGGTTTCTTGATAGAAAATGGTTTCAAAAGAGGTGTAGCTGACACCAATCTTTTTACAAAAACGGATTCAAATGGTTTGTTAATCGTTCAAATTTATGTTGATGATATTATTTTTGGAGCAACTAATGAAAGTTTGTGTAAGGATTTTTCACATTTAATGCAAGAAGAGTTTGAGATGAGTATGATGGGCAAGTTGCAATTTTTCCTCGGATTACAAGTTCATCAAACTAAGGAAGGAACGCTTATTACACAAATCAAGTACACAAAGGAGCTACTCAAACGATTTGGAATGGAAGATTGCAAACAAGTTGGTACACCAATGTGCACTTCAACCAAACTTGATAAAGACGAAGAAGGTAATAGTGTTGATGAAAAACACTATAGAGGTATGATCGGAAGTCTACTTTACTAGTAACTGCTAGTAGACCAGATATCATGTTTGTTGTTTGTTTATGTGCTAGATTTCAATCTTGTCCTAAAGAATCGCATTTGATAGCTGTTAAAAGAATTTTTAGATATCTAAAGGGATCAATGGATTTTGGTCTGTGGTATCCAAAGTTCTCTACATTTGATTTGATTAGTTATTCTGATGCTGACTTTGCTGGGTGTAAAATTGATAGAAAAAGTACCAGTGGTATGTGTTATTTTCTGGGAAATTGTCTTGTGTCTTGGTTTAGCAAAAAACAAAATTCTATTTCTCTTTCTAGGGCTAAAGCCGAATACATTGCTGCTGGAAATTGTTGTGCTCAACTTCTTTGGATGAAACATACTCTGAAAGATTTTGGTGTATTTTTTTATTGTGTTCCTATAATGTGTGACAATACTAGTGCAATTAATCTCACAAAAAATCCTATTATGCACTCCAGATTCTAACACATTGATGTTAAGCATCATTTCATTAGAGACCTTGTTTGTAAAAAGGAGTCATGTCTCACGAATTCGTGTTGATTTTGTGCCTACTTCAGATCAATTGGCTGATATTTTTACAAAACCCTTAGCTCTAGATCGCTTTGAATCGCTCAGAAAATGTTTGGGGATTTTACAGATCAATTTGGCATAGGTTCTTAGTTCGGACGCACTCCTTCGTCCGAAGAACTTTTCTTTCGGACGCTCTGGATCATCCGAAAGCTTCTGTTACTTCTCGGATGCTCATAATCGTCCGAACGATATTCATTTTATTCACCAAACTCTCTGGAAATCTTTCGGACGCGCACCATCGTCCGAAAGAATATCGGACGCACTGGCTCTTCCTTTGGCCGTCCGTTCTTCATTTTTCGGACGCTTCATCGGACGCACACCAAACGTTCGGCCTTCCGAAAGGTCCCCCTGTTTGATTAAAACCGTCCATCTTCCCCATTTCGGACTCAGGGAAGAGTGATGAAAACCCTCTGGCGAAAGGAAGTCTCTTTATACCCCCTCCGGATTCCTACTCTCTTCCAAAATTGGTTGGAAATATTATCCTACCCAAAGCTTTTCTCACCTAAATCACATCTAATTTCCCCCATCCACCATCTCATTTCCTCAAATTCTCACCAATCTTCAAAAATTTCAAATTTTTCTTCTTTTCTTTTTCTTCCATCACAATGGTTAAATCTCGCGGAAGTTCTTCTACAGCAAATCGGGGTCAAAAAACTAAAGGGAAGGCTCCAGTACAAGGAGAATCATCAGCTAATCCCCAAGTCTCCATAGATCCAATCTTATCAAAAATCATCGATGCCAAGGCATCCGAACGGTATACATCCATTTTAAGTAAATCTATAATCGTTCAACGTCCTGCTTCTCAAAGTCTATTTGATGAATATAATCTTCCCATTGTCAAATCTTGTTTTGAAAAACAAAATTGGGGTCATCTTATGCATCTTGATTTACCTGTATATCATGACATGGTGCTTTAGTTCATCGCCAATCTTCGGAAAGGCCCTACTGCTCGTACTCTAATTTCTCGTGTTAACAGCACCAATAAAGACAGCACTTGAGATTTCATCCAACATCATTAACACCATTTTTGAATGTGAAGTCTCAAATCCCAATGATTTCTCCTATTTCTTTTCCTTAGACAAATGGCCCGCTATTGATACTCATTTTGACATCGCATTAGTTAGGGCTATTTTTAACATCCATTTTAAACAGGCCTCGGAAGCCAAAACTGCATTGCTCTCTCCAAGAGACTCAATATTATACACACTCTTGTCACCAGTCTGTTATTGCCAATTGACGGGCATCGTACTGAGCCCGGTAAAATGCAACTTTACTTATTTTTTTGTGTTTTCAAGGGCATTTCTCTTGATTTCAGGTATCTCTTTTGTTCCCTATGGGAACTCTTTCTTACTGATACCCAAAGAAACATTCCTTTTGGCAAATTTCTCACCAAAATTTTTGATTTCCTTAACATACCTTTCAGCGGAAACAAACAATTTCCTCCTTATTTTAACAAATCATACATTGAACGCAAAGGCCTCCGATTTTTCAGTGATCAATGGTTAACTAAAGCAGCCTTTGATATTGCACAATCACAATCCCATGCTTCCAAGTTGCTCCAAAAATGATTTTGCTATTCCCCATTCTCCTACTCCTCAACCAAATGGTGGTTGATTCCACGTTCCTCCTCCATCTACATCTGAACCATCTCTTTCACATATCTATGGACTTCTCACTTCTTTAAGCACTCAAGTCAGTTCATTTCAACGTCGCACAAATCAAAAGTTAAAGCGACTTGAAACTCGTCAAATGATTCTCCAAGAGGCACTCAGCCTTGGCATGTCTGCTTCGGCTCAGGTTCAATTTGCTAATCTTCAGTCACAATATCCACTTGAATCATCTTCCGACAGTGATGAACCTGAAGATGGAAATACCCGTGAAGACAACTTTGTAAAGATTATTGGCTCACCAAGTGTGTGAAGCATTCTAGTGATTGAATACTTCAAGCTAGCTAGCTTGGAAGTATTGGTTGTTTAATTTGTCTCTTTACCTTACTGTTCTATTGATTTCATTATATCAGTCATTTAATTTGAAAATCTCAATATTTCTGAAAGTATATTTTTGAGAAACCTAATTCACCCCCCTCTTAGGTTGCTTTGGGACCAACAATTAATATAAGAGAATACCCCCCACAAACTAGATGGTTGCTTATAAAAAATTCGCTCTTGGTTCTCAATCTAGCCTAATTAAATCATGTTCTTATCTAGCGTTATTAGAACTTATTATGTTTATAATTGTACTTTGATTAGAACTCGTTTCTTATTTCTTAATCTAATACAACTTGGTATCCTTTACTGGTTTTTAATCTTGTTCGATTAGTCCCCTTCCTTAGTTCTCAATATCACATAATTACAACTTCTTCTATTGTCATTAAGCACATATAATTCGCCTCTTTTCTCAGTTCTTTTCTGAATACCATTAGGTTATCTTTTAGTTTTTAATCTTTTATGAATATTTCTTACCCTTGGTTCTTTATATAGTCTAATCAAATCACATTTTACGTTCTTATCATGAGTTAGTAGATCTCATCCTGTATCATTACTAAATATAATTTTATTAGAACTCCTTTTCTATTTCTTAATCTGGTACGACTCGATCTATTTTATTAGTTCTTAATCTTGTATGATTAGATCTTCTTTATTGGGTCATAAGATAGTACGATAAGACCCCTTTCTTTGTTCTCAATATCATACTATTACAACTTCTTCCTCAATCATTAAGCAAGTATTTTTTAAAGAAAGTACCCGACAAGGTATTTTTATTGATTAATCAATCAAGTTTTATAATGACGGATGTGAGGGCAGCCCCTAGAATCCAAAGACAGCAATCCTTTTACATACCAAGGAATTGAATCTCGACAATACTCTACAAATGAACAAGTTCTAATGCCATCATTTGCTAACCAATCAGCTTTTTGGTTTGTTTCTCTAAATACATGAATAAATAAAATGCTTTTGTCTATTACAAAGTTATTGATGAGCTGAATTTGAGAATCAATGCTCCATGGTACTCCTTCCTAGCTTTTCATGATATTTTCTAAACAAGATTTGCGAGTCAATTTCCACATCAACTTGCTTAGCTTCAACCTTTCACACAATTTGAGTCTATCAACGAGTGCCATTATTTCTGATTGCAAGTTAGTTTGGTGATTATCAAAATTGCAAAGGGCATTGATAAGCTATCCATGATGATAGAATACAACTTAAAATTTCTATCTTCATGTGGCATTTGTTAAACTACCATCTTTTCCTGGTCTCAAAGTGCCATTTCTGTAACAATATTGAAATAGCCAATCACTTATTTGTGGAGTGTGAAATGACAAGGCCAATCTGTATGTCTTTTCAAAATTGTATGGAGCAGCCTTTTCCATCAACAAACTGCATTCTGGACAAGCTAAACTCATGGTGGTGGAACTTATCAAGCTCGATTGCAATTGGTATTCTACATAAAATTATACCTGGTTTTATATGCTGGTTTGCATGGAAAGCAAGGAACAAGCTTATCTATGAAGCACAAAGGGTTTCACCCCAAAGAATTCTCAAGGAGGGTTTGTTCTCACTTGAAGGATATTTCATTTGTCAAACCTTTCAAAAGGATGGGAGTGGCTGATGACATGTTATTAACTCAAGGAGTTATTCACCAATTCATACAAACCAAACCAATAAAAGTAATATCGGTTTGCTGGTCTTGCCCTCCTTGTGGAACTTATAAGTTGAATGTGGATGGAGGTTCAAAAGGAAATCCGGCGATGGCAATAGGAGGTGGCATTATTCGAGATTACAATGGACAGATTCTCAAAACTTTTTGTAACTTTTATAATCAACAAAGCAGTTTGCAGGCAAAAGCATTGGCGCTCAGTGATGGGCTCAAGCTATGTGGAAAACTAAGGCTTCAGCAAGTTGTGGTGGAAATTGATTCGCAAGTCCTAGTAAATGTCCAACAAGGCAAAGCATGAGTTCCATGGAGTATTGACTCCAAAATTTAGTTCATTTCTAATCTTGTAAAAGACAAAAGTTTCACTTTCACTCATGTATTTAGAGAAATGAACCGAAATAGCTGATTGGGTAGCAAATGAGGTCATTCGGCCACGGATATTTGTTTTGTACTCCGGAGACTCAATCCCTAACTTTCCGAAAGGATTACTGTCTTTGGATGCTAGGGCCTGCGCTTACATCCGTCATTGTAAAGCTTAATTGTCCTATCAATAAAATTCACCTTTACAGGTGCTTGATTAAAAAAAAAGCTGTCCATGATAATCTCGAATAAAGCCTCCTCCTTCCGCCATCCACAGATTTCCTTTTGAAGCTCCATCGACGCTCAACTTATATATTCCATATGACAGAGAAGACCAACGAATTGATTTTGCTCTTCGAGGCATGGTATGTATAAATTGAAGAATTGCACCTTTAGAGAGGAGAATGTCGTCAGCGACTCCCACCCTTTTGAAAGGCTTAATTGAAGATATTTCTTTCAAATGAGCAAAAATTTGTGTGATAATTCTTTAGAAGTAACGATTTGTTCCTCATAGATGACCTTATTTCTTGTTTTCCAGAAAAACCATGGAACAAATGATGCATGGTAGGATTTTGTGGACAATACCAATTGTGGCTGAGTGTCACTTTCATGAGTTTAGTTTGTCAGGAATGCTATTGGTTGGTGGAAAAGTTAGTTCCGTACAATTTTCAAAGAACTTCCAGATTTGCTTAGCCATTTTGCATTCTACAACAAATGATCATTTGATTCAATGTTGTCACAAAAATGACATTTTGAGACCAGTGAGTAGCCAATTTTAGTGATGGCATCATCTAAAGGGAGACTTCTATTCAATAACTATCACATGAATCTAGAAATTTATAATTGAAGCCTTTCATCCCATATCATTTTCCATGTGAAAGAGGCTGCTCGATGAGAAAAAGTAGAAGAGATGGAGAAAGTACCGTTTGGTGACAAGGTCTAAACCAGTTTGTTTGCTTCATCCTATAACACAAGGTCTTCGAGTGTTTTACCAACGTGTAACATTTTTGCATTGGAATATCTTCAGTCTAGCAGAAATGTCCCATTGGTAAACACACTTGAAGACAAAATCCTTAGTTGAAGGATGAAGCAGACAAACTAGTTTGGACCTTGTCACCAATACACATCACCTTCTCATAAGATATAATTTTTGACATTATAGGAGAAAGTCTATAAGGCAATATTTTGGTGCAGATTTACTGAAATAAGTACACAGGCTAATGGAATGAATATCATTAAAAGTAGAAGGGTTAGCTGATTCGGGAATTAATGCGATGATTGTTCTTGTGAAAGCTCTTGGTAGCTTTGCTCCCTTTAAAAACTCTTTTGTGGCCAAAAGGATATCTTGTTGGATGATGTCCCAAAAGTGGTGAAGAATACCCCATTAAATCCATCAATTCCAGAAGCTACATTTGGATTAAGTAAGAATACCACCTTTTTTAGTTATAGCACAAAAAGCTCGGCAAGTATATATTCTCCAAGGGCTCATGGTTAATTGTTAGGGAAGTATCCTCAGTTGAAAGGTTCTTGAAGTAGGCTACACCCTCATTTTCAATACTTTTGCATATCTGCTATCCAGGAACCAGACACCTTTATCTGTGAGATGCTCAACTTTTGCCTTGGCCATAAGAGCAGAACGAAAGTATTTGGAGTTTTATCACCTATCAGCCACTTTACTCCAGATTTTTGCCTCCAAAAGGTTTCTTCCTCTACAAGGCATTTGGTATGGATTGCCATTAAGTGAGCCAAAGCTAGCAGGTTATCTTTTTGATTTTGCAAGAAGGCTTCTTTCTTTTGTTTCTTGTTCCGTTCTGCCTCTTTGACTTTGGAAAACACATTGCCAAAAATAGTGTGACTCAAATTCCTAAACTCCGTCTTTAAATGCTTGAACTTGGTGGCTAGGACTTGGAGAGGTTTTCTAGCACAATGAAGCCTCCAATTAGGCATCTACAACCTGCAAAAAGTTTTGATACTTAATCCATATATTTAAGTATTTAAAAGATTTCAGCCCTAAAGGCGACATGTTGGACAAGATGAGGAGGAGTGGAGAGTGATCTGAACATCTTCTTCTTCAAAAGCTGATCAATTGTGACTTGTTCAAAAGCCATAAGGAAAGCACTGTTGCAAACGAATCTGCCCAAGCATTTCCAGACCGCATTTCCAAACCTATTTCCCAACCATGTAAATTTGTAACTTTGGAAGGCTAAGTCCATTAAACCACAATCTAAAAGACATTCATTGAATTCTCTCATAACTTCCTAATCCAGGGAACCAGCACTCCTTTATATTCATTTGAGGTAGATATTATGTTGAAGTCCCCTCCTACTATCCATGGCGGGTACTATGAGCTGCTAGAAGATCCTCCCATAGCTTTTGCCTTTCCACTTTTGTGCAGATGGCATAAACGAAATTGAGATACGGAAAGCCGTGTTATGAGCTAGGAAAACTGTGTTATGACCACTTGAAGAAATTGAGATATGGAACATTTGGTCTGAAATCATAACATCTGTGAGCACAATATCTTTATTCCAAAGCAACCAAATTTTACCATTCGTATTAGGTATGAAAAAATTAAAGCCTAATCTGAGTGCAAAAGAAATAACACGAGCCTTATCCACCATTGGCTCAAATAAGTCTAAGAATTTTGTTTTACATTCTTTAACCAACAATTTTAATCTATGAATTGAGGGCTTCTCTACAAATGAACGTGCATGGATGTCCTCCTCGTCTTCTAAAAAGTAAAATGGCATCTCTTGCATAAATGTTGAATGTGGTAAGAAAGAATCATCCTTGGAGATCTCTCTTCAATTTCGATTTTGAGGAGATTCTAGCTGGTTTAAATTGGTCAAAATTTCTCTGACCAAATCTACTGCCATTGAGATGAAATTTGAATTTGCAATCCCTATCTCTGATGCGAACCCCGTGCGCAATCGAATTGATGCCACGAAACCCAACAATCGACTCCAAAGCTAGTCACAAGAGTTTGGACAGCAAACACACACCAAAAAGAACAAAATAACACACAAGAATCAAGCAAGAATTCGACCTGTTGTCTTTAGCGACACAAGAACCAAACTGCTTAACAAGATTTAAAGTGAGAATTGACCCTTTGCCTATATGAATCAAGCAAGAACCAAATCTACAAGTCGGTTAGAACAATCACAGTTGTTCAATTGATGATATAAACAAAGTCTTAATCCAAAGACTAAAAGAAAGAATTTTTTTCTCACGAAAAAGACAAGTGTTTTGATAAAAAAAAAATCTTTAAAATTCGTCCATATGATGATGCCTGTTTATAGGCTTATAGAAATCCTAAAATCTTGCCAAAAAACTCCTAAACAAGTAGTCCTAGGGTTCAGCCATAAGTAGCCCCAAGATTTGGGGTAAATAGGCCTTATTAAGGCTAATTAATGAGTCTAAGAACTAAGAGTTAAATCAACAACTAAACCCGACTTAAAACCAGGCCAATTTACACAACACTTTAAATTATCATTGGGCTTTACATAATAAAGACCAAACTAAAATAAATTTGAAAGGATCTCCACTTGTGCTTCACTTTGAAGAATTGGACTTCATGTATTATTATCTGATTGAATTGAGAATAGTCCAATCCAACTTGATCGAAATACCACGAATGTGCTCCAATGTTGGCAAGAATGAGTCCAAGCTTGCTCTAGCATTCACCTCCTCATCTTGACACGTCTTTAGGATATTCAGATCCATATTTTTCCCTCCCTCGTCAATAGGATCCGTCCTCGAATCCGAACCTAGATAAGAAAAACTCAGATTAGTCGAATGGGACACAAGATTGGCAGAATACAGGCATTGAAGCCATGCACTATTGTGAACACAACAAAGTTCTGCAAAGTAATTGTCCAAATAGTTAAATATATGTGCACACCAAAGTAGAAAATCATTCAGTATTAACAAGTTAGCACAATTTTAGCAATTGCTAGAAAACACTGATTTTGATAGAAATTAGAAATTGATTGACTATAAAAAAAAATTTTAGTCAAAGTGTTTTGAACCAAAATTGATACTATTTCATTCTTAAAAAGTATTTGTCCTAAATCACACAACTTAGGTTGATGAAAATAACTATGAAACAAAATTTTTGGTGGCGTGTTTAAGTAAAACAAAATCAAACAAGCTATCCCGCCATAACAAAAACTTGAATACCTTGAAGTTAACTTTACTTGAAATTCAAAATTCATATAAGAAGTTAACGAAGCTAACAAAGTTATCCAAGTTACTTTGAACAAAAGTGAATTGTAAAAAATCATGTTGCTTGTTAACACAACAATTCAAATTAGATTTGATGCATATAGATGATTATCAACTAAAGCTTGGACGGATTTATCCAAACAATGCTCTGCAAATTGGAGTAGAAATTCAAGAATTTGGATGCCTTTTCTGTTCAAAATAACAACCAAGTCAAAAGAATTAATTTTAAACAAGAAATAAACAAATTGTACACTAAAAATAATTCTAAATTCAGAATTAAATTTGTACAATTTCTTAAGATGCTCAAATCTAAGAATTTCAATTCAAACAAAATAGAAAAAAGTTCATACCTTTGAGATAGGGTACTGACTACCATGGTATCTTTCTTGCCTCTCTTTGGTTGGAATGATGAGCTACTCATATGAGAGGTTAGTGCATCATGACTTAACACCTTTAAGGGTAGCACAAAAGAAAGAAAACTAGATAAAGATAAATCAAGGTTAGACATGATAAAATAAATTTTCTTGATATCTCCCACTTTTCTCTCTTTTTCTTGGCCTATGGTCGAAGCCTTTACAACTTTTTTATCTTGACTTTCGGCCGCTATTTGGCTTTCCCCACTTTGCTTTTTACCTTTATTCCGTTCAAGAAATTTTCTTTGGATTTCTAATCTTTCTTCATTTATTTGATGTTGTGGCAACAAAATAAATTTAAACTTTTTACCCTTTTTACACAAGTAATACGCCTTAGTATGGCTATCATAGGAACCATTTTTACATAATTCCCATAGCTGACCAAATTGTAAATGACGTGTGAGCAAAGGTGCTCCATCACAAACTACCTTATCAGAATACTTACCAATAGTGTAGGATACAATAACTTGATGAGGCTCAGTAATACATCACTTTCAGTTGACCATCGGAATTTATAAGGTTTAGGATGGGGCAAAGTAGGCAAATTCAAATTTTCAACAAGATATGTACTTGCCATATTAATCCATGTGCTACTACCAATTACAGTACCACAAACCCTTTCATTCATGAGAACTTTAGTGAAGAAAGTCTCTTCCCGCCTACAAGACATCACAAATAAAACTCACAAAATAAAGTGGTTAGTGTTAGGAAAAGAAATAATTATAATTTTTCCTCACTACTCGGCCTTACTCTTTGGAGGGCAATTCACTCAGATTGTATCAATCAATCCCTCATGTATACCCTCAATTGAATGACTTTTATCACTCAAATGATCTCACCACACTGCTTTTTTCCTCTCTTTAGTTCACTCTAAAAGTCTTTGGAAGACTACGAGAACCAAAGTGAGCTCCAGTTATGTTTTAACCACTTAATCAGTTGGAAGTCAAAGAAAACAAATAATCACCGGCTAACGACAAAGTTAAGAGACACCAAACTTTCGGATTTAAGCTTCAAAGAACAAGAGATAACAAAATATCCGAGACTATGTGAAGCAACAAAACGTATAAAAAGAAAATAAGAATTTGGTAGGCAAATTTACCAAATGAAAAAGAAAATAAAGCACATAAGAACAAACAAGTAGCACTTAAGACTAACAAAGAAATTAAAGAACCAACAAAATTTAGTGCTTTTGAATAGAATTACAATTTGGAAAGCAGATCTTGATTTAGAAAGTTCCTAATTGGGAAATTGTGAAGTTTCCAAAAATTAATTTAGTAAGTTTCCAAAATTGGAATTCGGAAAGTTTCAAAAAAATGAATTTGGTAACTTTCCAAAGATGAATTTGGTAAGTTTCCATTTTTGAAAGTTGGAAAGTTTCCAAAAGAACGAATTTGGGTAAGTTTCCAAAAAAAAAAAAATCAACTTGGACTTGGGGAAAGTTTCCAAACTCAACTAGGAAATAAAATTTTCTTGGATTAGGACAATAATCTACAAATAATTGGTAATATAAACAACATAATAGGCAAACCCGACAAAATTTTTTTCTCCTTTTCAATAGCCGATTCTTCTTCTTCTTCCTTTTTTTTTCACTTTCAGACAAAAAAAAATTTTTTCCCTTTTTTTTCAACTCGGCCAAGAACGCTTTATTTTTCTTTTTGAATTCGGCTAAGAAAATATATATATATTTTTTAGCAGCAACAACAAAGAAAACAATGAACAATAAAAAAGAAGCAACAATAAGGTTGGAATTTTTTTTTTATATCAATAAAAACATGGAAGCAACAAACATCCAAGATTGAACGATAATCAAGAATCAAGTTATGGAACAAGAAGAACAAGGCACAAGAACAAGAACAAGACAATAATCAACAAGGAAAAAAAATATTTATTTTCGATGAATAGTACAAATTTTTTTATGTTTTGCAGAAACTAAGATATGATTTTCTTTGAAAGAAAATCTGAAACAATTAAAACAAAAATAAACTGAACTGACCAGAATTGGACCAGGGTCTAGGTTCAGTCAGCTCTAATACCAATCTGATGCGAACCCTTTGCGCAATTGACTTGATGCCACGAAACCCAACAATTCAAGATGGCACCAAAACCCTAAGGATCGACTCCAAAGCACAAGAGTTTGGACAGCAAACACACAAAAACAAGAACGGAAGAACACACAACAATCAAGCAAGAATTCAACCCGTTGTCTTGAGCGAGACAAGAACCAAACTCTTAACGAGATTTAAAGCGAGAATTGACCCACTGCCTATATGAATCCGGCAAGAACCAAAACTATAAGTCGGTTAGAACAATCATTGTTAATCAAGCGATCATCCCAACAAAGTCTTAATCCAAAAACGGAAAGAAAAAACTTTTTCCTTACGAAAAAGATATGTGTTATGATAAAAAATACTATAAAATTCGTCCATATGGTGATGCCTATTTATAGGCTTATAGAAATTCTAAAATCGAGCCAAAAACTCCTAAAAAAGTAGTCCTAGGGTCTAGCCATAAGTAGCCCCAAGATTTGGGCTAAATGGGCCTTATTAAGTCTAATTAAAGAGTCTAAAAACTAAGAATTAAATCAACAACTAAACCCGACTTAAAACAGGCTAATTTACACAACACTTTAAATTATTATTGGGCTTTACATAATAAAGACCAAACTAAAATAAACTTGAAAGGAAGTCTGGCCTTCTTGCACTTAAAGAATCTCCTATTGTACTTCACTTTCAAGAATTGGACTTCATGGCATACAAACGCCAAAACCAGATGCACAGTTAAAGGTGCTTCAATCACACAAAGGTGAACCAGCCACACTCGACCTCACATTTTCTCCTCCTTCTCTCTACATTTTCTCACTCTAAAAAACTCCTTCTTTTTGGCATATTCAGCCATGCCCGAGCCAGCTACCCTTCAACCAAAAGTTGAATGGCAACCAAGATCATTCGCACAAGTACTCTCGGGTAGACAAAACCATGGCATAGAAACACCAAAACCAGACGCACCCTTAAAGGTGCTTCAAGCACATACCAAGGAGAACCTGCCATATTCTTCACTAAGGAGGAAATTCAACAACTTGCTGCACCGTTTTGTTACACATTGGTAGGAATCTTCCCAAGGGGAAAACCAAAAATGGAAACACTACGGAAAAGTTTTCACACAATCGGATTTAAAGGTCAATTCACAATTGGATATCTTGATGATAAGCATGTAATCATCAATTTTCTTTGTAGGAGGGCTATCTCCAATGTTGGCTTAAGAACACTTGGTTCGTCCAAGGTTATTACATGAGAGTTCTTAAGTGGCATCCACTCTTTACCATCGAAGAGGAACCATCCATAATCCCTATATGAATCACTTTCGAGGGACTGCCAACAGTCTTCTTGAACAAACATACAGTGTTCAGTCTTGCTCAAGACCTATTGCGACACCCCTCAAATTGGACTCGGCAAATGAAAATTTCACCAGGCTAAGTGTTGCCAAGGTATGTGTTGAGGTAGACCACCTATCCTTACTCCCTTCCAGGGTATGGCTAGGGGTTGTTAAGGAAGGCATTTCGCAAAAAATTAGCTGCGAAGAAGTGCCATGTTACTGTACAAAGTGCAAGAATATTGGCCACGACCAAGAAGCATGCAAGAAAGGAGGTCCAAATTGCGCAAAGCAAACCATTGGCCCTGGTGAAAACATGAAGCATCAAGCAAAGAAAGCAACTCAAACACGTTTGACACCAGTGAAACACCATGAAATTGGACCATCTGGCACAAAACAAACTCCACCTCCACTGCCCAAAGCATCACTCGAAGATGGTGAGGTCAATTTCCATGAAAAAGTTTCACGTTAAATTGAACAATCTGGAGCAAAACAAGCTCCACCTCCACTGCCCGAAGCACCACTTGATGATGATGATGAGGCGAATAGGCATGGAGAAATTTCTTTCCAGGAGACGCCACCAGCTGAGGGGGAACAACCAACAGTGGAGGAGCAACCAGCCATGGAAGATAGGCCACCACAACAACGGAAGTTTCAAAATTCAAATCCCAACACATGGTCTTGCTATTCAAGGGATTTTGGAACAAACTCTGGATAAGTTAGACAATTCAAACCAAGAGAAGGAGTCAAATGAGCCTTAACAACTAACAAACTCTCCATCCATTTCAAAAATTCAAATTTTAAAACAAACAGCCAAGGATGACCTTTTCCTAACACATGAGAAAATCATGGAGGAGTTGCCAGGTTACCTCTCGGACAATGACCCCCTCATTACTTATGTGATCCCTTCTCCCACATCCAAGCTGGCCGAACCTCAATCAAAGGGACTGACCATGTCCAAACGAAAAGGGAGACATAGGAAAACCTACAACATGCCACACAAAATAAACACCAGGCTTTCCTCCAAGCCAACTTCACCATGCCCCGCCCCCCTCTCATTGATATTGATAAAGTCCTCATATGGAATGTCCGAGGGGTTGGAAATAAACCCTCGCTTAGAAGAATGAAAACATTGGTTAAGGACCACAAAATAAAAGTTCTAGCCTTATTGGAACCTATGGTGGATAAGAATAGGAGAGAATTTTGACTCAATTGCCCAAAAGTTTGGATTTCAATTCGGCAAAACAAACATGAATGGCCAAATCTGGTTATTTTGGAACAACGCACTCTATGTTTTAGAAATTCACAGCTCTGATCAACTTATTCATGTATCAATCTCTCCGAAAGATTCTTAGCTGACATTCATGGCCTCTTTTGTTTATGGTAAATGCACCAAATAGGAGAGAAAACGGTTGTGCAGTGAACTCCAAGGCCTTCACCACCCTAATATTCCATGGATTGTAGGTGGTGACTTTAATGTCATTTCCACAGTAGATGAGTATTAAGGATCTTCAACCCTAGATTTAGAAGCAATGTAAGAATTTAATGACTGCCTCCAAGATTGCTGATTGATGGATTTAGCATTTCAATGATGCAAGTTCACATGGCGAGGGGAATCATTTCAGTAACATTGTATGGTAACGGCTAGCCAGATATGTTTGCAGTAATGCATTTATGGCAGCTTTCTACAACATTGCAGTGGAACATTTGTTACAAGACAAGCTCTGATCACTTTCCACTCCTCCTCCAGACAACCTCAACATCCTTCTCAGGCCCCAAGCAATTTTGTTTTTTAAATATGTGGACTAAACACCACAGTTTCATGCAGGTGGTAGAAAGAAATTGGAATCTCCATTGTGCTGGCCCTCCCCTCTTCATCCTAGCTGCAAAGCTAAAACTACTCATGGCGAAGTTACAAAATAGGAGTCATACAATCTTCGAAAACATCTTTTGCAAAGTCAAAGATGCAGACTTGAAGGTGAACAAGTACGAAGAAACCTTCTTGAACAAGCCAAGCCAAAGCAGCCAAATTACCCTAGCTCATGCACAAGCCTACTACACCAAATGCCTAGCAGAAGAGGAAACATATTGGATACAAAAAGCTGGACCAAAGTAGCTAAAAGAAGGAGACCAGAACACTCACTTTTTTCACTTCTCTCTCAAAGCTAAACGGGAAAAATTGAACATCTCCAAAATTAAAGTGAATGGGGCATGGACAGAAACTCATATCTCAGAAATAGAAGAGGAAGGGATCAATTTCTTTCAAACTCTCTTAAAGTGTGAAAATGATGATTGCATAGACCAGTCTCTTCTCAACAATATTTCACAGGTGATTTCACAAGAGGATAATAGAATACTCTTAGCTAAACCCTCATTAGATGAAGTACAGCAAGCCACGTTTGCTTTAAACCCGGAAGGTGCAGCGAGAATACACGGCTACAATAGAACTTTCTTCAGATGTTGTTGGAGCATAATTGAAAAAGACCTACACAATGCAGTTAAGGACTTCTTGCAAGGGAAAGAACTCCCAAGAGCTTTCACAAGTGCACTAATTGTATTAATCCCTAAAGTTGCCAACCCAGCATCTTTTAATGAGTTTCGGCCAATTAGTCTATGCATATTTTTCAACAAAATCTATACAAAGGTGCTAAAAACTTGACTAACATTAATGCTTCTAAGAATTATTTCCTAAGAGCAGGTGGCTTACATGAAGGGGCGAGAAATCACGGACTAGTACCATTATTCTTGCTCAAGAAATGGTAGACTTCATGGAAAGGAAAACACGACGAGGAAACCTAATTGTCGAATTGGACTTCACAAAAGCATTTGATTGGTTCTCTTGGCAGTGTCTATATGCCATAACGAGGAAGTTCGGGTTCGATGAAAATTGGATTTCTCTTGTACAAAATGGCATTGAAAATTGCTGGTTCTCAGTTCTTATTAATGGGATTCCAAAAGGGTTCTTTAAATCCTCGAGAGGAGTTCGACAAGGAGATTCTCTTTCACCTATACTCTTTATCATCATGATGGAAGTATTCTTCAAGAGCTTAAAGTACCTAGTTCGTCAAAGGAAAATAATGGACTTTGGTCTTCCTAATCACTGCCTCTCAATTTCACATATTGCTTTTGCAGACGATGTGGTAATTTTTACAAGAAGGGATGCAAAATCAGTTAGGAACCTCATGACATTTCTGGAAAAATTTGAAGCTTCAACCGGTCAGCTCATGAACAAATCCAAAGATGAGTTCTTTTTTCCTCCCTAAGGCAGCCTCTTTATCTCGAATACAAATGATTCAGCATAAAACTGGCTTTGCAAAAGGAAATTTCCCATTCACCTACTTAGGTTGCACCATCCAAAAAGCAAAGAAGAGAAGAGCGCTTTTCCAGCCTATGGTAGATAAAATAGCAGCTCAAATCAATGCTTGGCTTTCCAAGCTTCACTCCCCAAGTGGAAAATTGATCCTCATAAAGAATGTCCTCCCAAGTATCCCTATCCACCTATTGGCGGTCCTTTACCAGCCAAAAGCCATTTTAAAAGAAGTTACCAGACAACTTGCAAACATCTTTTAGGGAGCATCCATATTTGGGCAAAAGCGACACTAGTTTGCGTGGAAAGATGTTTGTAGACCTACAGCATCCAATGGTCTCAGAATCCCTTCCCTCGCAAGCTTGGTACATGGTTTTAGCATTAAGCTGTGGTGGAAATTTAGGATGGGAAGCTCACTGTAGAGAAATTTTCTTCATGCAAGATATCCATGGATGGGAATTCTCACCCTTGTGAACTACATGAAGTTGTGAATGCCTTTTCCACATGGAAAAGAATGTTAAAGGTGCCAGTGGAGGCTGAACATAGTCTAATGGCATTAATGCGGGAGGGAAATTCCTCCTTTTGGTATGACCCATGGATAGAACGAGGTACCCTAGCTCAAGAAATGAAAAAGGTTTATGACATGGATGTCACAGTGGCACAAATTTGGAGTACTAATGGCTGGAATCTCAGTATGCTGGACACTAGATACTCTAAAGAAGACATTGATAGAATACGGGAGTCCTTCACAGGAAAGTCATTGATCACTTCACAAGACACGGATATAATAATATGGAAGCTCATGCCCAAATGGAACTTCTCAATCTCTTCCACATTGCCTATTTTTCCCTCAATCTTCATGAGGAAAATGGTCTGGGATGAAAAGCTATAGCCAAAAATCTTAATTTTTATGTGGAGGCTGCTGAATAGAAGACTCCCAATAGTGGACATCATTACTAAAGTTTGATTTTGCAATGACCTCAAAATGTAGCTTATGTGAAACAACACAAGAAACCTTGGATCACCTTTTCGTAACATGCCACTGATCATCACAGGTATGGAGTTTCTTTGAATCTTGGCTAGAATTGAACTTCCCTCTGTCCTACAACTTGGTTGAGAAACTCAATTCATGGTAGTGGCAAGCTACCCCTTCACCTACAATGGAGACATATCATAAGATCATCCCAAGTTTAATTTGCTGGACCCTATCAAAAGCTCGGAACATGCTGCTTTATGAAGAAAAGAAGATTCACTCAAACTACATCATTGTCAAAATATGTGCTTCCTTGAAAAACATTGCCTTTATCCATCCTTTCCAACGCTATTATCCAGCGGATGAATTACTATTATCTCGAGCTCTGGGTCAAGGTTTCATCCATCAAAATCGAGGAAAGAAGTGGCAGTGAGCTAGTCACCTCCACCTCATGGCATGGTTAAACTTATTATTGATGGTGCATCTATTATCAATCTAAAGGAAACCCGGAAAAGTCAATTGGAGGAAGAGTTATTCGGGACCACAATGGCCAACTTTGTTGTGCTTTTTCGAACTTCTATCATAGCCAATCCAATCTACAAGTGGAACTCATGGCCCTGGTGGACGGCTTACAACTTAGTGCCAAATTTCAGTTCTCCTCGATCCAAGTGGAAATGGACTCACTCATAATTGCCAACATCTTGAATGGAAAAGCAACACCATCTTGGCACATGAACACTCTTCTTCAGTTTAATTACAACTTTCTAATAGGAAAGAATTTCTCTATTTCACATGTATTTGGGAAAGAAAATCAAGTAGCGGATAATCTTGCGAATGAGGGCACAAAGAATGAGTCATATCTTGTGTATAACCAGCACACAATTCCTCACCTTGTAAAGGCATTGTTGTGGCTAGATGCTCAAAGGTGCCCCTACATTCGGTTGTGTAAAACTTAAGTGTGGATTATTAATAAAATGCTTCACCCGTTTTAGGTTTTTAAAAAAAAAAGGACTTCATGTATTATTGAATTGAGAATAGTCCAATCCAACATGATCAAAATACCATGAATGTGCTCCAATATTGGCAAGAGTGATTCCAAGCTTTCTCTAGCATTCATTTCCTCAGCCTGACACATCTTTAGGCTATTCAGATCCATATCAACCTCCAAGGACTTCGAATTTGTAGCTACCAAGTTTTGAGGAGAATTAGTTGGCTTGCCTCCCACAGGTTGAATTTCCAAATCTAGCCCCCGGTGCTACCACAACTTGCTCTACCAATGGTTCCAACAATGACTCCACTATAGTTTGCTCCTCCACCAGATTCAGTTGCTCCTTCACCTCGATGATTTGTTCCACACATTGCTTATCAACATTTGACTGGTCCACTACTTTTGGCTACACCACCATTTGTTCCACTATCAATTTTTCATGTGATATTCCAAAACAACCAACATCATCCTTTTTGATAGGCTACCATTATGTCTTGCCATTGATCGTGGATGATGTTTTGTTTTAGTTTGAACCAAGGGTTCTTTTTGCTTCCTTAAGACTTTTGGCATTCCAGCTAAGTAATTAACTGTGCTATGATCGATTTTGTGGCATTTGGTGCAATAACTTTGAAGTTCCTCATAATTAATCTTCTACCATTTTCCAATTGTCTCCAATGCCTAGCCAAACCGTTGATGGGAGGTTGGCCAGTAGATCGACTTCCACACACACTTTGGTCATATTTGGACGAGTGAAGTTTACCATGGCCATGTCTAGCTTTAAGGGTGTTCCAACAGCTTATGCTCGGCTGAAAACTTTGTGTTTTGTAAAGAATGGTGCTTGTAGACTTTCGAATGTAATCCAAATAGGCATAATGGAGGCTCAATGGGGTAAATATATAGAAACAATGGAGGCTCAATGGGGTAAAGAGAGGATGCCATTTGAGAACACAGATATAGAAACCATTAATGAACCATGTGTTCTTAAGCCAACAGTAGAGATAATCCTCCTCCAAGCCAAACCATAATTAGCACATGTAAAAATCAAGAATGCCAATTTAAAAATCTCCCTTGGAACCAATTGTTTGGAAACTATTCCGTATTATTTCTATGTTCGGTTTGTGTCATGGAAAATTTCCTACTAGCGTGAAACGAAATGGAGCAGCTAGCTTTGAACTTCTTCTTATGTGTAAAAATGGCCGGTTCTCCTTTATAGGATTGAAGATTTTTCAAAGGTCGGTCCAATTGCTAGATCAATGTAAGGGAGTGATTTTTTTCCTTGAGAACATCCACAAAAGATTTTTGACGGAAAGGCTGCCATTTCGGCCATGGCTAAGAAGAAAATCAGTGGAACTATTTTTTGGTAAGAGAAAGAGTCAGAGAGAAGGTCATTAAGCAAGTATAATAGGCATCATTTCTCAGTTCTTTTTTTGAATATGATTATATATTCTTTTAGTTATAAATCTTGTATGAATAGGACCCGCTCTTGGTTGTTAATCTAGTCTAATTAAATAACAATTTATGTTGTTGTCAGGAGTTAAGAGATCTCTTTATGTTTTTAAATGTATTATGATTGCAAGCCCTTTATTATTTCTTAATCTAATACGACTAGATCTCCTTTATTAGTTCTCAATCTTGTTTGATTATATCTCCTTTCGTGGCGCATAATATACTACGATTAGCCCCCTTTCTTTGATCACGATATTGTACAATTACACTTCTTCCTTAGCTGTTAAGCAAGTAAGATTGCCTCAATTCTTTTTTGAATACAATTAGAGTACCTATTAGTTCTAAATCTTTTATGAAAATTTCTTGCACATGGTTCTTAATTAGTCTAACTAAAGCACATTTTACGTGCTTATCACGAGTTATTAGATATCACTCCTTTCTTGTTTCTTAATCTAATACAACTAGATCTCCGTTATTTGTTATTTATAATGTATTATGTGTTCACCTTTTCAGTTCATAACATAATAAGTTTGGTACCCTTTCTTAGTTCTCAATGTCGAATGATTATAACTTCTTCCTAAGTCACTAATTAAGCAACTGCGTTGGCCTCATTTCACAAATTTTTTTCGAATCCAATTGGATCATCTATTTGTCATAAATCTTTAATGAATGGGTCTCGCACAGGGTTCTTTATCTAGTCCAATTAAATCACATTATATGTTCTTTTCATGAGATATTAGATCTCATTATCTTTTCTATATGTACTTTGATTAGAACTCCTCTCTTTTTTCTTAATTGAATACAAGTGGATCTCCTTTATTAGTTCTAAATTCTGTATGATTAGGTCTCCTTTTGTAATAATAAAAAGGGAATACCCACCCTAGTAGGTGGTTGCTCAAAAAAAGGTCTCCTTTTGTATTTCATATTATAGTACAATTAGTCATCTTTCATAGTTTTCAGCATCGTACGATTATAACTTCTTCCTTAGTCATTATGCAAGCATAATTGGCCTCGTTTCTTAGTTCTTTTTCAAATACGATTAAATCATCTTTTATTTCTAAATCTTTTACAAATAGAATACGTTCTTAGTTCTAGTAATCTTGTCTAATTAGATTATGAGTTGTTAGATCTCATTATCTTCTCAAAATGTACTTTGATTTGAACTCCATTCTTATTGCTTTATTTAATACAACTAGATCTCCTTTATTAGTTCTTAATCTTGTCTAATTCGATCTCTTATTGAGGTTCATAATATAGTACGATTAGTCCCCTTTCTTCTAAAATCGTACGGCTTTAACTTCTCTTTTAGTCATTTGTGCTAGTATAATTGGCCTCATTTCTCTATTATTTTTTGAATACGATTCGATTCTCTTTTAGTTATAAATCTTTTATAAATTTAACTTGTATTTGGTTCTCAATCCAGCTTAATTAAATCATATTTTACGTTCTTATCTTGAGTTTTTTTTTTTTTTAAACAACCACCCATCAAGGTGAAAATTTTATGAAATACTCATCAAATTTTACAATGTCGAAGATTAGGGCAAGCCCCTAGCATCGAAGATAACCAAACCTTTTATAAAGCAAGGAATGGTTTATCGATGTCATACTCAACATATGTAGAATTTTTAATACCCTCATTTGCTAAATACATTTTTTTTATTATTTGGCCAACCACCGGTACCTTGGTGGGAGAGGTGCCACTACCCGATTTTATTAAAAAAAATGAAGGTGAATACAAGGAGGGGGACAAAGAGCCTTAACATCCGGCAATGTAAAAGGATTTCCAAGACACTAAACCCATTGAAACTATGAAAAAAGAAATTACAAATTGCATAGTCTAAAGTAGCTAAGGCCAATACTATCCAATCTAGCTATTCCTTGTACTGTACTAGGAATGGAGGTAGCATCATAGGCTTTGAGCAAAGAGTTAGTGTGAGCTAGACTTGAAAGGAAATCCGCTGCTGCGTTAACCTCTCGATATATGTGTGTAATACTACAATTATGCCAGCTAAGAATAACTTTAATCTGTTCGGCTATCCTATCAATGTGCCAAGGCACTGCTATAACACCCCGGATGCTTTTATATAGTTTGAGGGAGTCGGTTTCAAAATCTCAATGAAGTCTAGATTCTTTTCCAAGCAAAGCTAAATTTCGTCCAATAAGGCATAGGCCTCGACTGCCAAGACACTGCAAGAGCCATAATAATTAGAAAACCCGAAGATGACATGACCCTCATGGTCCCAGAGACTACCTCCTCCTGAAGAGGACGTAATATTTTGTATAGAAGAGGCATCTGTATTAAGTTTAACCTATCCTTGGCTGGGACGTATCCAATTGAGCCTTTGGAACTGTTTAGGCTTGGTAGTTATTGCGGTAGAGAGAAAAGATGAAGATAACCAGTGCATATCACACAAACAAGTCGCACCCAATGGAAAAGCTTGGAGGATCAATCTCAACTCAGCAAGTACATGGGCAATTATTAATTTTGGAGTGAGGAAAAGCCTTCGCATTTGGTCAAGTTTCTGGTTTTCCAGAGGTTCCAACAAACAATGGAGGGGATTAACTTGTGGAGGACGCCAACAAGGATAGAAGGGCTATAATTTATCCACCAAGGAGAGTGGAGATAAAGCTGCAACGATTCACCACAGTGGTAGAGAACATGAAAAAGCTTCTCAAAAAAGTTCCAAACTTACCTAGTCAATTTGCAGCCAATGAAGATATGATCAAGGGTTTCTTGATTGTTGCACATACCACATTTAGAGGCCATACATAAACCTATTTTTCTTAGTATATGATCCGTGGGTAGCTTTCAACTGAGAAGTCTCCACTTAAAGAGGGAAATCTTTAGTGGAACCTTAGTATCCCAAATCATTTTTCTGGACCATAGAGAGTTGCCCGAGGTTAGCTTATAAGGCAAGAGGAAATAGAAAATTGCCCATTGGCATTGGCAGTCCAGATTAGCTCATCCTCTTCTTGATTGGTAAGCAAGCAAATACCCTTCAAATTTAGCCTGATTTCTTCCAAAATTTTGTGTGAAATACCTTGCAAAATTGAGAGATTCCATTTATGCCCATCCCAAATGTCAACCAGCTTCAATGAGGGATCATGCATCGCTCTAGAAATATGACACCTTTAGGTGTAGAGGGCCTTGACATGTCCAATTGTAGTACCAAAAGGACATATAACCTTGGCGTATTCTAAACTGAATGGATTCCTCAGCTTCATCTCTTACCAATAGCATTCTCTTCCAAGTACCCGAGACCTTTCCACCATACTGCACCATGAGCGGGTGATCATCAATCTTCAAATAATTGGCTGCTATGAACATGGACCAAAGGGACTTGCCTCTTCGAAAGTTCCACCACAATTTTAAGGCAACTCTCTAAATACATGTTTAAAAGAAATATCCATGCCTACACAATAGTCTTTTATGAAACAGAGTTGATTGTCAATGCTCCAAGTTGGTGTCGAGAAACCATTCAAAGTGTTGACTAGAGTTAGTGAATCAATTTCCACCTCTAGTGCTCGTAACTTCAATTTACAGCACATCTTGAGCCCATCTATAAGAGCCATTGCCTCGGTTTGCAAATTGGTTTGATGCTTGTAGCAATTGGAGAAGGCCTTAAGGTATGCATTGTCCATTGTGATCTCTTAGAATGCCGCCGTCCGCTGCCATACCTGGATTACCTTTACATGCACCATCCACATTCAATTTGAAGCATTCGAGGGGAGGGCCATCCCACTTGACAGCTAGGACTTTCCACGGTTTTGTTTGGAGTTGTTGATTGCAAATGCCTTTTGAAAGCAGCAGTTCATCAGCTTGACTCACCTTTGTAAAAGGATAAATTAAGGAGATATTTTTCAAGTAAGAGTAGACATTGGCAATTATCCTTGTTGCATTTGTTTCGTTCCTTCAAAAAATGCCTTGTTCCTAGCTTTCCATAAGATCAACCAAATTCTGCAATGAAGGATTTTTTGAATTCCACCAAGTGTGGTTGAAGGTGCATCAGCCCACCACCAAGAGTTTAGCTTATCCAAAATGGTCGTTGATGGATTAAACATCACGTCAAACCAAGCTTCAAAAAATTTCCATATTTACTGTGATATTTCTCACTCCACAAAAAATGATCTATGGTTGGATTTTTCATGACAACAAAAACAACACTTGGAGGATATTGAAAATCCAATTTTGGACATTGTATCTCTAATGGTATCCTCTTGTTCAATAGTTTTCACATGAAGAAGGAAATTTTCAGCTAGAGTCGCACATCCCAAATCATTTGTCCAGAAAAATTCCGTGCCTTTGGTGGCTAAGTTGATAAAATTGAGAAAGAACCCTTGGTTGTTAAGGTCCAAATGATTTGGTCCGGTTCCTCATTCAAGAAGATTACGCTTTCATTGAGAATTTTTGCAATGTTTTGTAACTCTTCATTGGAATATCTCCCATCAAGTAAGGAAAGGTTCCAGCAATTGGGACTCTATACTTGCAGCATCGTAAGATGAATATCATATACAAGTTCCACCATGTGAGAGATAGGCCCTTGTTCAGTCCATGGACCAAACCTAAATAAGCAATTAGCCTTTCTTATTAGGAATAATAGCCAGCTTTCTGCTTCATCTCGAACTCTCAACATTCTTTTCCATGTAAGAGAATCCCTAAGTGATTCCTTGAGTAAGCAAGGATGTTGGCCTTTAAGATATCTTCCATGAAGAAATGAACACCACAGTGCGCTGCCTTTCCAAAATTTCCGCCAAAGTTTGATACAGAAGCTGCGGACCATTTCCACTAGGGATGAAATTCCTAGCACATTTGAGTGTGTTGGCCGACATACAGTGGCCCTAGAAATCCAATGGCGTTTTAGAACCCCATCCGAGACTCCCCAAAAAAAGTTTGCAAATTGCATTTGCAACTCCTTGATTACTGATTTTGGGGTAGAAAGAACCGTTAATAAGAAGATCGAAATGCTACTAAGGATAGCTTGATAAGAACAAGCCAGCCTCTGTGAGAAAGAAGTCGAGTTTTCCATCCATGGATACAAGAAGCTACTTTTTCAATCAATGGCTGGAAAAGAGTTCGTCGTCTTTTAGAGTTTTGAATGGGGCATCCCAAGTATGTGAAAGGAAGGAATTTCTGAACAAAACCCGTATCCTTTGCTTGGATCATCTGAGTTTGGGTGGGTGATGCTTTTTTGGATAAGTAGAAGGAGCTCTTGGACTTGTAAAAAGCTGCCCTGATGAGTGCTCTAAACCTGAGAGAAAGTTCATTAGATTTCGAATGGAATTGGCTTCTCTCTTTGTGAAAATAACAATGTCATCTACTAATGGCAAGTGAGAGATGGTTGGGCAATGCCGCGGGAGGGCAAAAGCTGCTATCTTTCCCAAATGAAATTGAGCTTTAATCCATGTGAGAACGTGTCTAGCATTATTATGAAAAGAAGGGGTGATAAGGGATCTCCTTGGTGAACCCCTCTAGAAGATTTGAAGAAGCCCTTCGGTGCTCCATTGATGAGTATAGAGAACCAACAATCCTCCAAGTCATTCATAATAAGGGAAATCCATTGTTCAGCAAATCCAAACTTCCTAAGGATAGCATAGACGAAAGGCCAAGAGAGCCTATTGAACGCCTTGGTGAGGTCAAATTTAATGATCATGTACCAAGGTTATAAGATCCATTTCCCCTTTTCTTTTCCAGTCTATGGACTCAGTCATCTCTTGCACCAGTAGAATGTTGTCTGTAATATCTCTCCCTTGGGTATAGGCCACCTCCTCGGGGAAAATAATTTTTGGCAAAATGGAGGAGAGTCGATTTTGCCAATATTTTAGTGCAAATTTTGTTAAAAAAATGTGCACAAACTGATGGGCCTACAGTCACTAAAAGAGTAGAGGTTGGCTATTTTTTGGATTAATGTGATAAGTGTACTGGTAAACATTCTTGGAAGCTTTGCACCCTTCATAAAATCACTAACTGCATGGAAAAGATCATGTTGTATAATGTCCCAGCACGTAGTGAAGAAAGTCCCATTATAGCCATCGATGCCTGCCGCGCCATTAGGGTTGCGGGAGAACACCATGTCCTTTAACTCTTTTGTTGAGAGTTCGGATAATAATCTATGGTTGTCCTCATTTGACATAGTTTCTGTAAGGGTTTCTAGTAATGTGTGGTCTATGGCTGTGGAGTCATTGCCTTTCAAAAGGCAAGACAAGAGCTCCTAGAAGAAGTTAATTCATTCGGCCTCAATTAGTTGCATGCCTTCAGTCCAAGCCCCATCAACTTTAATCTTTGAAATGCGCAGTCTTTGCCTTTTGGAAGGAGGGTAGAGTGGAAGAATTTGGAATTTTTGTCGCCCTCTTTCAACCTTTTCATCCTTGCTTTTTGCGGCCAAAAACTTTCTTCTTCAGCATGGCACCTCATGTGAAAAGCTTGTGTGTAAGCTAACGCAATTTGGTTGCATTGGCTTTGTTGTTGCAAAAGAGCTTTTTCCTTGCATTTGACATCTCGTTCAGCTTTTTTACCTTGGTGAAAACATTGCCAAACACCGTGTGGCTCCAGTTCCTTAGCTCCACTTTAAGTCCTTTCAGTTTGGAGGCTAGAATAGAAAGGAGATATCTAGAACAATGCAGATGCCAATTATTGTCCACTACCTACAGAAAATCCTTATGCTTAGTCCACGTGTTTAGGAATTTAAATTGCTTCGGCCGGTCTGATATAGTCTCATTAGACACTTTAAGAACAAGTGGCGAGTGGTCAAAACATGTCTTGAGAAAATTCTCAACACTAATATGTTGAAAGGCTGCCAAAAAATCGTTATTGCAGACGAATCTATCCAATCGATTCCATACCATATTTTCTAACCTATTCCGACACCAAGTGAATTTGCTGCCTTGAAAGGGTAAGTCCACCAAGGCACAATCGTGGAGGCAATCATTGAATTCGCTCATAGCATCAAGGTGTAGAGAGCAGGAACCTTTGTATTCATCTGAACTGGAGATAACATTAACGTCACACCTACCATACATGGAGCTTGAGGTTGGACAGCTCGAAGTTCTTCCCAAAGAGCTCTTCTTTCTGTCTTTGTACACTTTGCGTATACAAAGGAGTCTGCCATATTGATATGCAGAGGAGAAGAAGAAATGGACACGTGGAAGAGCTGGTCAGAAATGAAAATGGGAGCTAAAGCTAGCTCTTCATTCTAGAAAACCCAAAATGTTACACATTTCCATTAGAGTTACAATCACAGCTATCAAACCCTAATTTACGAGCAAAGAAAGAGATTCTCTCTTTGTTCACCATTAGTTCCGTTAAAGCAAGAATTTTTATTTTGCATTGTTTAACTTGCAGCTTGAGTCTACGAATGGAGGGTTTGTTGGCTACCCCTCTTATGTTCCATATAAGTATACTATCTATATAAAATGGAAGAGTTAGGCGGTTGGGAGATGGGTTTAGTGGAGAACCTTGTGCACATTGGTCTCGACATGTTGTAGGCACGTTTGCGTCTACTATTCTTTTTTGATGAGGACTTACCATGCAGTTTTGGTTATGAGAGTGTAGGCTGGGGAAGAGTTCCCATGGATTGCTTTACATGGGAAGGGGTTTCCGTTGCTTGCTTTGCATAGGGTGAGTCGCTGCCTGAAAGTAGCATGGTAATTCATCAAAAAATTTTGCATGGGGGGATGCAAGAATCATCTTTGGATAGGGTGTTTGAATTTGGAATTGGAGATGTGATAAATGGCCTAGTTTGTTAGTTCATTTGACTAAGTCAACACTTTTCTAACCGAATCTATTGGAGAAATCTTCTCCAACAAATTTGTATGATGCGATTCTCCCTCCAATGAATTCAAAATTTGAATTTCCAAATTTGTAGGGAGGGCTTATTGAATCGATTAGCTGCACTAGAATTGGGATGAGCTACCATTCTTTTCGTCACCATTTCCGCCACCAGTACTGCCACTTGGAAGCAATGGTGTTCTTCGTGCTCCACTTGCTTTTCCAGCGTTTGATAATGAAGCAAAGTGTTTTCAGGTAGGTTTTTGTTATGAGCTTCTGAGGTATCAGCTTTGGATTTCATGATTGGTGTCCATTGTGATTTTTATTTATCCCTAAGCTATTTTGGTTTGGACAAGGCTGAGGAGTCGTGGTTCTTGTCGGTTTTCGGAGCTCCAAATAAGCATTTGTCTAGGCTATGGCCAAGCTTGTTGCATTTTGTGCAATAACTTGGAATTTCTTCGTAGCAAATTTTTTGCCATTTGCCATTGTCTCCTACTCCTATCCAAAGCCTTGTGGGAAGAGTGGCTAACATATCCACTTCCACGCATACCTTGGCCGTGTTAGGGCGGGCAAAATTTTTAGTGGCCATGTCAAGTTGAGGGGGATGCCAACTGCTTGAGCCAGGCTGAAAATTGAGTGTTTGTTGAAGAAAATGGCAGGTAGTACCTCGTTGGTGATACAAAGATGAACAATGGAGGGCTCAATGTCTGAGGTATAAAGTGGGTGCCATTTAAGGTCTCGCATGAAGAAACCATTGATGAACCAAGTATTTTTGAGCCAGCAACGGAGGTAGTCATCCTCCAATGAGAAACGAATGAGTACATGTTTGTGATCAAGAAATACAATAGTGAAATTTCCTTTGAATCCAATTGTGTGGAAACTTTTCCTCACCGTCTCCATGTTAGGTTTGCTGCGGGAAAAGTTACCAACTAGTGTGAATCGAAATGGAGCAGCAAGCTAGTGGACTTCTTGGCCTTTCAGAGTAGAAGATGGCCGGTTCACCCTTGTAGGATTGTAATTGTTTCAAACGTTTGTTCGTATGTGGGGATTATGGTTGTAGCTGATGTTTACGAAGTAGAACTTGTACAAATGATCTGGTTTGGCTGAAGGGCGTCTGTCTCAACCATGCCGTTTGAAGATCAGTCGTGTGTGGAGAGGTTTTTTTTTTTAGAGAGAGGAAGTAGAAAGAAGGAGGAGATTTTTTGTTTTTAGCAAAAGTATTTATGTTCTTTCTTATCTTGAGTTACCAGAACTTATTATGTTCCTAATTGAACTTTGATTATAACTCATTTCTTATTTCTTAATCTAACACGAGTTGATATCCTTTATTAGTTTTTAATTTTGTTCGATTAGTCCCCTTTCTTAGTTCCCAATATCGCACAATTACCACTTCTTCCATTGTCATTAACCACATATAATTGACCTCATTTCTCTGTTCTTTTTTGAATAGCATTAGATTATGTTTTATTTCTTAATCTTTATGATTGATAGTTCTCGTCCTTGGTTCTTTATCCAGTCTAACGAAATCACATTTTATGTTCTTATCGTGAGTTAGTAGATCTCATTATCTTTACTAAATATACATTTATTAGAGCCCCTTTCCTATTTCTTAATCTGACACGACTCAATCTACTTTATTAGTTCTTAATCTTTGTATGATTAGATCACCTTTATTGGCTCATAATATAGTACGATTAGACCCCTTTCTTTGTTCTCAATATCATCATACTATTACAACTACTTTCTTAGTCATTAAGTAAGTATAATAGGCCTCATTTTTCAGTTCTTTTTCGAATACAATTAGATAATCCTTTAGGTATAAATCATTTATAAATAGAACCCCCTATTGGTTCTTAATCCACTCTAATTAAATAATATTTTACGTTGTTGTCTGGAGTTATTGGATCTTAATATTTATAAATGCAATGTGATTAAAATTCTATTATTATTTCATAATCTAATACGACTAGATCTCATTTATTGGTTCTCGTCAAATCTTGTGTGATTATATCTCCTTTTCCAGCTCATAATAAAGTACGATTGGTCCCCTTTCTTAGTTCTCGATATCATACGATTACACTTCTTCCTTAGCTGTTAAGCAAGTATAATTGCCTTATTCTTTTTCGAAGACGATTGGATTACCTATTAGTTCTAAATCTTTTATGAATATGTCTTCCACATGATTCTTAATCTAGTCTAGCTAAATCACATTTTACGTGCTTACCATTAGTTATTACATATCTTTATATTTTCTAAATGTACATTGGCTAGAACTCTTTTCTTGTTTCCTAATCTAATAACACTAGATCTCTGTTATTAATTCTTTATAATGTATGATGTGAGACTGTTGCAGTTCATAACATAATACGATTAGTCTCCTTTCTTACTTGTCCATGTCGAACATGGTTCTAAATCTTTTTTTGAACCATGTGTTCTCGGTTATTTTTTGAATGCGACTAGGCCACCTACTAGTTCTAAATTTTTCTGAATAGGTCCTGTACATTGGACATCATTATCTTTCTAAATGTACAATGATTAGAACTCCTTTGCTATTTCTCAATCTAATACGACTAGATATCCTTTATTAGTTCCTTAATGTCGTATGTTATGTTTTCCTTTTCTGAACGATTTGTCCCTTTTCTTAGTTCTCAATATCAAACATTATGACTTCTTCCTTAGTCATTCAAATTCACTTTGGTGGGGAATTTTCCAAGGGTCAAGCCAAACATGGAAACAGAGCAAAAAAACAACCACGAGATTGGCTTTAAAGGTGAATTCACTATTGGTTTTATTGATTATAAACATGTTCTTATACAGTTTGATTTGGAGAAGGATTATCTTCTAAATGTACATTGGATACCATTATACATGTTCTTATACATTGGACATCATTATCTTTCTAAATATACATTGGTTAGAACTCCTTTCCTATTTCTCAATCTAATACAACTAGATATCATTTATTAGTTCCTTAATATCGTATGTTTGTTTTCCTTTCTTGTGGTTCATAGACAATTAGTCTCTTTTCTTAGTTCTCAATATCAAACATTATGACTTCTTCCTTAGTCATTAAGTAGGTATAATTGACCCCATTTCTTAGTTCTTTTCGGAATGCGATTAGATCTTCCCTTACTTCTAAATCTTTAATGAATAGGTCACACTCATGATTATTAATCTAGTCTAATTAAATCATATTTTTTGCTCTTATCACGAGTTAGTAGATCTCATTATCTTTTCTAAATGTACTTTGATTAGGATTCCTTTCTTATTTTTTAATCTAATATGACTTGATATCCTTTATTAGCTTTTAATGTTGTACGAATAGTCCCTTTTCTTAGTTCTCAATATCATATGGTTACAACTTCTTCCATTATCATTAAGCACGTAATTGGCCACATTTCTCAGTTGTTTTTCTTATACCATTAGATTATTCTATTTTAGTTCCTAGTCTTTTATTAATAGTTCTCTCTCATGGTTACTTATCTTTTATGAATAGTTCCTAGATTGATCTTTTATAAATGTACTTTTATTGTAACTCCTTTCCTATTTCTTAATTTGAAATGACTTGATCTACATTACTAGTTCTTAATCTTGTGTAATTAGATCTCCTTTATTGCCTCATAATATAGTACGATTAGACCCCTTTCTTTGTTCTCATTTTAAGCGAGTATAATAGGCCTCATTTTCTGAATTCTTTTTCAAATTTGATTAGATCATTTTTTATTTATAGATCTTTTATGAATAGAACCTGCTGTTGATTATGATTAGATTAAGGAGCAACACAAAAAAAAATTCTCTCCTCATTTTCTCTAACTTTTCTCTCACTAAAAAACACCATTGATTGTCATCCTTCTCGATCATTCTTCTCAGACATGCTGAAGGGCAAAAAAAGTCCTTTGCAATTGCTCTTAAGGGTAAGAGTCATTCCCTTGCACCAATACAGCAGTCAGATCAACCATTATAGATGCTTCAATCATACAAAGGAGAGCCAGCCATATTTTTCACAGAAAAAGAAGTCAAACAGAGGCTAGCTACCCCGTTTCATTCACTTTGGTAGGAAATTTCCCACGAGGAAAACCCAACATGGAAACGGTGAGGAAGAGTTTCCAAATAATTGGCTTCAAGGGTGATTTTTTAGTTTTTTTTCTCGACTATAAGCATGTGCTCGTTCAATTTGCGTTGCAGGAGGACTACCTTCGTTGTAGGCTCAAGAACACGTGGCTTATTAATGGCTTCTACATGCGTGTTCTCAAATGGCACTACTATTTACCCTAGAAATTGAACCATCCATAATGCCTATATGGATTGCATTCGAAGGGCTACCAGGACCCTTCTTCACAAAGCATACAGTCTTTAGCCTTGCACAAACCGTTGAAACTCCTTTAAAGCTAAATATGCCAACGGAGAACTTTACTCTACCCAATACAGCCAAGGTGTACGTAGAAGTGGATCTATCAGCCAACTTCCCTTCAAGAGTTTGGCTAGGAGTTGGGGACAAAGAAAAATGGCAGAAGATCAATTATGAGGAGGTAAATGCCACATTATTGCACAAAATGTCACAAGATTGGTCAGTCCAGTTGATTGTTTTGTTGGGATGCCAAATGGGCAAAAAACACAAAGGAACCCTCCGCTCACACCAAAACTTCATCCAAAAGCAATGGTAAGATGCAATGGCAACCTATCAAATAGAATGATGCTGGTCCCTCTGGAGTGGCTCATGAAAAGCCCCATGAAGGTCTCTACAGATCACGTTGATGCAACTAGATGCATGGAATCGCTAGTTGATCAAATTGCGGAATGAACAATAGTGGATGATCAGCCTAAGATGGTTGAATAGCAAAGGAGGGAGGAGCAATGCAATGAAGAACTCTAGGTGGTGGAGGCACCAATGGTGGAGCCATTGGTTGGGGCAAAACTGTTAGGGTTAGACTTGGAAATTCACCCAGACGGGGATGCACCAACTAACTCCCCCCAAAATTTGTGTGCTGAAAGCTTGACCTCCTTGGATCAAGGGATTAGAAATTAAAATTTGAACTGGATCTGTCATTGGTAAATAATTTGGTTGGAGAAGTGTTGACCAAGTCAAATCAACTAGAATCCCGTCAAACTCAAATTCAAAATTAAACAAAGCTGTCTAAGTCTCTTACCATATGCAAAATTCAAGCAAGAAATTCAATGCTACTTCTCTGACAATGAGGAAGACTCCCATGCACTTGAATTCGATGATCCAGAAGAACCACCACCATTGGTGGAAACATCAAATTCATGGCTGGATAGTAACGCCAAGAAGAAGAAGAATATACAACATGCCTAGAAGCATTTGAACAATGACTAAATCTAGCCCCATCTCGCCTTCTAACCCATCCCTATAAATGGATAGTGTGCTAGTGTGGAACATAAGGGGGGTGGCCAACAAACCCTCAATTCGTGGATTAAAGTTGCTTGAAAGTGAACACATAAAAAATCCTAGTCTTATTAGAGCCAATGGTGGATAAGGTTTGGATAAATTTTTTTGTACACAAATTAGGTTTTGATTAGTGCAAATCAAGACACAAATGGCCAAATTGTTGTTTGGGAATAAAGATGTTGTCCTAATGGATATCTTGATTTCTGACCAATTGTTTCATGTTTCACTTTCTTGAGCCTTAGCAGCACAGATGTATTAGCTTTATTTGTTTATGCCAAGTGCACCAATGTGGGAAGAAGAAAGCTACAAATACTTCATAGATAGTGTGAGGGGATTTCAACACCATATCAACCTCTAATGAATACAAAGGAGGTGCGGGTTCCCTAGATTACGAAAGCATGAAGGATTTCAGTGAATGCCTATCCGACTGCAGTTTACTGGACCTAGCCTTTCAATGTTGTAAATAGACATGGATAGGAAACAGGTTTAGAAATGCAGTGTGAAAGCAACTGCATAGGTTTGTTTGTAGAAATGCCTTCCTCATAGCTGCTCCACAATTCACGGTTAATCATCTTCTAAGCGACTGGATAGGTTTGTTTGTAGAAATGCCTTCCTCATAACTGCTCGACAATTCACGGTTGATCGTATATGACATCTTCTAAAAACTTGTTCGGATCATTCACCACTTCTCCTTAAGCTGTCCAACATGCCAAATGCTGGGCTGAAATCCTTTAAATTTTTAAATATGTGGATTAAGCACCAAAATTTCTTGTAGGTTTAGATGCTAATTGGAAACTCCATTGCGATGGAGAACCCTGCAAGTTCTAGCTAGCAAATTCAAACACTTGAAGGTAGAGCTTAGGAATTAGAGTCACACAATTATTTGAAATGTGTTTTCCAAAGTCAAAGAAGCTGAGCAGGATGTCAATCCAAAGGAATCCACTTTCTTGCAAACTCTAAGCCAAACCAATCAACTAGCTTTGGCTCAATCACTAGCGTTCATACCAAATACCTTGCGGAGGAAGAAACCTTCTCAAGGCAAAATTCTGGAATGAAATGGCTGAAAGAAGGTGATAAAAACTCAAAGTTCTTACACTTCTCTCTATTGGCCAAGGGACAAAAGCTGAGCATCTCAAAAATAAAGGTGAATGCTTCTTGGCAACACAGATGACATGCAAAGTATTGGAAATGAAGGCGTTGCTTACTTCCACAACCTTTTAACCGAGGACACTTCCTTATGGATTTATCATGAGATGCTAGAGAACATCGTGGAATCAATCACTAGGGAAGACAATCAACATCTGTTAGCAGAGCTCTCTTTGTCCAAACTAAAGGAGGCAGTTTTCTCGCTCAATCCAGATGGTACTGCCAGAATTGACGTATTTAATGGGATGTTCTTCACTACTTGCTAGAAGATCATCCACCAAAACCTTTTCTTGGATGCAAAAGAGTTCATGAAAGGAGTCAAGTTGCCAATAGCCTTCACTAGTACAATTATTGCACTCATTCCCAAATTATCCAACCCTTCCATTTTTAATGATTTTCTTCCCATAAGTCTTTGTAGTTACTTTAATAAAGTTTGCACCAAAATATTGGCAAATAGGCTTTTCTAATATCTCCTAAGCAGGTAGCCTATGTGCGTGGGAAGGAAATTGCAGATAACATTTTCCTCCTTGTGTAGGAGATGATGGATTTTCTTGACAGGAAAACACATGGAGGAAACATGCTTATCAAACTTGACCTCACTAAAGCATTCAATAGGCTCTCATAGGCATTTCTCTACGCTATCATGCATCAGTTTGGCTTTGCAGAAGCATGGATCTCTTTCATGAGGAATATACTAGAAAATTGTAGGTTTTCTGTCCTCATCGATGGAATGCCAAAGGGATTCTTCAAGTCATCAAGAGGAGTTGGCAAAGCGACCCCATATCACCACTTATTTTTATTATTTGTAGGCCTTCTCTCGAGGACTACAAAAACAATTCTGATTGGGCAAGGTATCGGAATTCTCTCGGCATAAACAATGACCAGTCATAACTCATTTAACATTTGCATATGACATTGTGGTATTTGATTGGGGGTTGAATTCTTAAATTGTTGATTGAATTTTGTCGATCAAAAATGATAGAGGGGTTCAAGACAATGCTGAAAGAAGAGTTAGAATGAGAGGAAGAGGCTCCAAGCCGGGTTCAGGAAAAGAAAGTCCGGAGAGGGTACTAGTGGAGAAGGGGGTTCGGAATAGCCTTTTGAGGGTGGTGAGCAAATTGAATCTCAATTCACGAGTGATAGGGCTCAATAATTGTACAAGACTAACGAGAAGCATGAGGTGATTAGAGAACAGAATTTTGACCTGTCTATGCATTAGAGAATTTGTGAAGATGCTAGACGAGCTATGGAGGAACAAATTAGGTCACGACATTGAGAGGGTTTTAACACTCAAGTTGACCCTGGGGCTACCCAACTAGTCAACGAGTTTCATTGCAACTTATGTTAATTAGAAGATGCTAATGTGCGCATACGGGGGGTTTTAGTAGATTTTAGTGCTGATGTGATCAATGACTATTTCAACATATCCCCCGTACCTTCTAGTCAATACTTAGCATTTTTGAATATTAAAGATAAGGATATGAATACAATCAAAGATGCCATTTGTGATAGAAAGGTAGATTGGATTAAGAGGACTTCGTCCCTGCCACTGAATTAAAATTTGCTCGTCAAGGACCCTCATTAGTGGCTATGCTATGGTTTTATTTTGTTAGTAGCCGCATTTGGGGGTCCAATGCTGTGAGCTTTATCCAAAGGGACAAAGTACTCTTAGTTTATGCCATCATGGCTGGGGTCCCGGTGAATGTCGGTCGCCTTATTAGACAGGATTTTTAGAGAGTTGTAGGTCTGGATGACTAATTAGGCACTTGGGTCCAACTACCATCACCTCCAGCATGGCACTTTGGTCCACCTTGTGGATAGTACTACACACCATCTGTGGCTACCATACATCATGAGGGATCTAGCTATACGGGTGCGAGTGGAGAGGACATGGACGATGATCATGAAGAGGCCCAATCTAGTGACGCTGAGGAGGGTCAAGAAGAGATGGAATGAAGACATGAACCCACCATTTGCTTGACCAGGGATGAAGACCAACCCTGATCACTGGATCGATTTGATGGATGACGATAATTCTCTCTATTTTCTTATTGATTGAACACCATAACTTTTGATTATTTTGGATTATTTTTGTTTTACTTTCAGTCTTTGGAATTAAAGTATTTTAGATTTTCTTTTTAAGTAGTTTGGCTAATGGCCTTATGCTGATGCCAAGTTGATACATTTTGATGCTTTATGGATTGAATTTCTTTTGGAATCACATGTTTGACACTTGGTGAAGTTTGGTCATTGCATAATAAAAGTAGACCCAAGTGGCTATTATACACAAGCTAATGCCATCTTTGCATTAGTTGATGATTTGAATTGAATGCTGATTTTGTTTGAAGCTTGAATGGTGAGATGCATGGCACTTTTTATCACTCTTAGCATTGCTACCCAATTTTAGTTCTTAGTTTATAGTTATATCATGATTTGAGTAGTTTTTGTTTTTTTTGGGTTTGTCTTTGAGTTTAATTTTGGGTGAGTGGAAGGATGATTTATTCATCAATTAGAATAAAAGAGACAAGTTTGGGGGGTGTCTATTTCTTTGTGTTGAGGAATGGTTATTTTATACATAGTATTGCCACTTGATGTTTAATGGATGGAAAATTGATCAATTAGGTACTCAATGATGATAAATTTTGATGTTCAAATTTGTGATTGAAGTAAAAGATTGATTCATTTCAAGAATTTTTGTGTGAGTGAGTAGTTCATTTGCGACATAAAAAATTCATAAACTTAGCATTACTATTTTTCAAAAAGAAGTGTTGAAATTTTAGGAAAATTTATTTGAAATGTTGTTTCTTATCAAATCACTTATATTATGTGGTTGATGAATTATCTTTTGGAAAGAAATGAGTTAAATAAAGTAGAAAGAATTTTGGGACATTTCGTGTGTTTGCATAGGGAATGTTCTTCTAACTTGTGAATAATTGATATTCGAGATTAATTTTGGTACATTTCACTCCTTTTTCTTGGTTTAGGGCCGGAAAAAAATTAGGAATACGGCGAATACGGGATTCCGACATGTACCCATGCTGTTTCTCCGAAATAAGCCATGGTAGAGTAGTAACAAGGCGAGTACGGGATTCCAACATGTACACATGTTGTTTCTCCGAATTAAGCCATTAGGAATTGCGTTTTAATATACCAATAAGTTAAGGAGTAAATGTTTGTAATACTTATCATTAATCTCATATTACTTATTCCTTGTTAGAGGTTTATTCCCAAAATGTGTGACATTTGCATTTAAGTTGATTCCTAATTGAACTTCTATTTTCAGGATGCTTAGTCGAGATAGTTGACTAACTTCATAATATTTGTGATTTGAGAAGTAATGATGTTTCAAATGGAAAGAACTAAAACTTTTGGTAATTATTTTATTTTAGAATGGTAATGCTTGGTGATGTGAAATCTTGTTTAGTGAATGAATGTGTGCTTCTATGAAGAAGAAAAATTCAATTTTGGACTGATTCACTCATTCACTTCACATATCACGTAGTATTGAATGCTTCCTAAGAGATTTCCTAATTGTTCTAAGTACATCCATGATTTATCAAGTGTCATGTCAACTTTGGAGGTGTTTATATGTTTGAGTGATAGTAGGCTTCTATTAATTTTAATTTTGGTTGTGCTCGGGACTAGTAGAATGCTAAGTGTGGGGGTGTGATAACTCTAGTAACCTAGAGTTATTTTCCTCTAAATTATAGCATTTTGATAGTTTAACACCCGAATTTTGGGTAAGTAATTCAAGATTTAGGTTAATTTCTTTCATATGTGTTTGTATTTCCGTTCTTGATTAAATATGATAAGTTTTTCTTAAATTTTTAGTTTAATTAACTGCTTAATGGTGTTAATATTATGCAGGTTAAAATTAGAGGTTGGAAGCTCGAATGTAGCAAACTCAAAGGACCAAATTGTAATAATGGAAGAAATGAAGAATGCTGAAAGGAGAGTCGTGATCGTGATCTCAAACTCTCCATATCACGATCTCGACTCAGGAAATGGTCTTAATGTATTTGAGTTGAGATCGCGATCTCAATTGGTCCATATCGCGATCTCGAACTTGGGAAATGGTCTTAATGTATTAGAGTTGAGATCGCGATCTCAATTGTTGCATATCGCGATCTCGACTCTCTGAGAGTTAAGTTGTAAGGGTAATTTGGTAATTTTGTCAGCCAGGAAAACCTGATTATTGTCTTGTCTACCATTACACTATTTAAGATACTTAAAAATAGAAAGTAAGAAAGTAGTAAATAGTTTAGTTAGATTTTAGGATAGTTTAGGATATCTTGAACTCCAAGTTTTCTTTTTCAGTAGAAATTTCTCTTTAATTTTCTCTTAGATCTTCTTTTAATTTTTTGTCAAGTTCGAATTTTGATTAGATAATCATAGTGGGTTAATCGCAAGCTTCGCGTTGATATAAGTTTTATTCGCTTTCTAGTCTTATTTAGTAAGAATTTCTTTACTTGCAATTTAGGGTTTCTTAGGTAAATTTGGGTTCTTGATAATTTCTTGCATTTCTAGTTAGAATTTTCAATTTCTTGCATTAATTTCTAGTTAATTCCTTAGTGGACTTTCTTTATTTTTATCAAAATCCAAAAATACTTAGATTTGTAGTTTAACTCTTTCCAATTTTTAGTTTAGAAATGGTTCCTTTTAGTCTTCAAAGTTTCTTAAATGTAGCCCTTTTTGCTGGGTAATTTGCTTGCTTTCAATTTAGTTTTAGTTTGGATAATTTAGGTTAAAATTAATTGTTTTCCTTTACTTGCTTTATTAGAATAGATTAACTAGTTCCTTAATTTCGTAATTAGTTATTTTCACTTACTTTGTTTTTAGTTATAGCTTTAAATTAAGTTTTTATCGCTTTCATTTAATTATGGTTTTTATTAGAATAGTTCCATCATCTTTTGTTTGATTTTGCTTAACTACACAAATATCTGTAAATCTTGGTAATTGCCTTCCAACAATCCTTATGGGACGATACCCACTCATCCTGTACCACTATCAACTCCGTATACTTGCGGAAGTTAGGTAGAGTATAGTGAATTAGTGTGGTTAATTATTGCTATCTTGTTTGTCCTTTCAAAGTTGAATTCTATCTAACGAAGCAATTAAGTTTTCAAAAACCACAACTACAAAATTATAATCAACAATTTTCTACAATTTTCCAAGTATTTCAATTCCAATCAAAAATCAAGCCAATAATTCCAACAATTGGACAAATCAATATCACAATTCTCCTAAAACAAATTCGCATCAATTATTGTCCAAAATTCAACAATTGAGTACCATCAATTCACCACAAGTTAATCCACAAAACTCCACAATTATCTTTAACAATTTATCATTAAAACTAAGAATCCAAGGAAGGATATTACCTATTTCTTTTCGGATTGAAATTTTTCCAAAAGTTGTTTGTGTATCAATCCCCCATTGAATTCCAAATTTCTTCAAAAAATTCTCAAAAAGATGCTAGGTTTGATGTTCCTAGCGGAAATTAGAATGATATTAGTGATGGGTGAGGAGTTTAAAGTGAAGATTAGTGAAGATGAGGGAAGAATTTTGAGGGATTGCGGGTTAGGGTTTTCAGTTGAGAGGAGAAGAAGAAGAGAGAAGTTTATGGAAAGAGAAGAAGAACTGGTTTTAAAAAAATGAATCTGTTGTTCGACACCCGATCTGCCCTGATATCGAGATCGCTATCTTAACTCGATGCAAAAATAGCCTTTGCGGAAGTTTGGAGTTGAGATCGCGACCTCAAACCAAATGACCACTCTGCCCTCCAGAAGTTTGAGTTTGAGACCGCGATCTCAAATTCGAAATCAAGGTCTCAAACTCAATTTCTGCAAAGTGAATTTTCACACTTAGCCAAAATTGCTCCCTTCTTGACCACTTTCCTCCATTTGCAAGGATAACCTGAAACAAAAATTCACAAATTAGGTTGACAATTTTCGCTCATTCTTTAGCACCATTTATTCAACTCAAAAACTCAACTTCTTTTTTTTTTTTCTTTAACAAAAATTCTAACCTAATTCAAACCAATTTAGTCAAAATCAAGTCAATTAAAAATCACACCAAAAGAAAGGAATACAAACAACTAAATTAAAGACTTGGGTTGCTTCCCAAGAAGCGCTCTTTTATAGTCACTAGCTTGACTATGGCATGACCCTCATTCTTGTGTTAATCGGACGATTTCTCGTCCACCTTCAATGATTCCTCCAAGGTAAAGTTTAAGCCGATGTCCATTGACCTTGAAAGCTCCCTCTTTCCCCTTTATTTCCCCCGTTCCATGAGAAAAGGTTTGGACCACTTCAAAGGGAGCACTCCATCTTGACTTAAGCTTTCCCGAAAACAACGCGAGGCTTGAATTATAAAGGAGCACCAAATCACCGACTTTAAATTCCTTTCTTTGGATATGCTTATCATGCCTTGCCTTTGTCTTCTCCATATAAAATTAAAGAATTTTCAAATGCCTCCCTCCGGAATTCATCCAACTCATTCAAATCAAGCATTCTCTTTTCATGTGGCTCCTTCAATTCAAAATTCAACTTCTTTATGGCCCAATATGCCCTAATGTTCAAGTTCCACCGGCAAGTGACACATAGTTTTTCCATACATAATACGATACGGAGACAAGCCTATGGGAGTCTTAAATGTCGTATGTTAATCCCACAAAGTGTCATCTAACTACAATGCCCAATCTTTCCTAGCATTATTCACCGTTTTCACTAGAATTCTCTTCAATTCTCGGTTTGACACCTCCACTTGACCCGATGTTTGTAGGTGATAAGCTAAAGCTGTTGGTCCCAAAGCAACCTAAGAGGGGGGGTGAATAAGGTTTCTTAAAAAATATACTTTCAGAAATATTGAGATTTTCAAATTAAATGCTGATATAATAAAATCAATAGAACAGTAAGGTAAAGAGAGAAAAATTAAACAACCAATACTTCCAAGCTAGCAAGCTTGAAGTATTCAATCACTGGAATGCTTCACACACTTGGTGAGCCAATAATCTTTACAAAGTTGGGAAGTTCTTGCTCACACTAAAATTCTTTTAGTTGAGCCAAGAATCTTACTTACAACCACACTTTCATACAAGATTATCACTCCTTTACACTCAAAGTTGAATTGCACTCACAACTGCACACTAATACAACAAGGCATTATAGTCAATTTGTACTCAAATTACTCTTTTCTAAGGCTTGTATTCAATGTATTAGATTATTTTTTCTAAATGTCAAAGAAGCCATTTATAAGAACAATAAATGGTGGTTGCAACTACTTCCTAACGGGTAAATAATAAAGGCACAAAAAGTAGCCGTTGGGGTTTCGGACGTTCGAGATATATTGGATGCGTCCGACACAGCGTCCGATCTTTATACAGTTGTTGAAGAGCTTCGTTCGGACATTCGTGCATGCGTCCGTTCCTTTGTCCAACAGAGGCTTCGGACGGTCATGTTCGTCCGTAAAGAGAAGCAGTAGGATCCCATTTCTTTCTGCCTAATTGTTCGGACGGTGCAATGCGTCCAAGAAGTTTTGACCTAGTTCGGACGGTTCAGTGCGTCCGAAGCCCTGTCTCTAGCAAAACAGATAACAGTCCTGCAAAAACTTGTTTACAGAGTTAAGTGTTTATGTCATCATCAAAATAAGGTTTGGAAAACATCAAAAGCAACCCTGTGTTTCACCCCATATTTTGTCATTAATGCCTCAAATTGAGAATTCTTGAAATGTGATCCCCTATCACTAATGATAGCCCAAGGAACTCCAAACCAAGAAAAGATATTCTTGCGAAGGAATTTAGCAACCACCTTGGCCTCATTGGTTGGAGTAGCAATTGCTTCAACCCACTTCGACACATAGTCCACCGCAACCAAAATGTATTTATTGGAGTATGAGACTGGAAAAAGTCCCGTGAAATCAATCCCCCATGCATCAAATACCTCCCACTCAATAATGCCATGAAGGGACATTTCATGTCTCCTTGAAATATTACCCACCCTTTGACATTCATCACATTTCAGCACAAAATCCCAAGAATCCTTGAACATAGTTGGCCAATATAAACCACTTTGTAAGACCTTGAAAGTCATCCGTTGAGCTCCATGGTGCCCCCCCAACCGGACTTGGAGATGAATGACAATGTCTTAATACATTGGATGCTTCACATTCCGGAACACATCTCTTTAGGACTTGATTATTACACTTTCGGAACAAATACGGTTCTTCCCAAAAATAATGTTTAAGTTCCGCAAAGAATTTCTTCCTCTCATTGATGTTTAGCATCTTTGGTACTATCCTTGCCATAAGATAATTCACAATATCCGCATACCATGGACTCACCTCCTTCACCTCAAACAACTTCTCAAATGGAGATTCTTCATTGATTATCCCTTCTTCAAATTGACAAGTCTAGATGCCTCAATTCTTGACAAATGGTCGGCTACCATGTTTTCTACACCTTTTTTGTCGACCACCTCCCAATCAAACTCCTGTAACAAAAGTATCTATCCCAATAAACATGGCTTGGCATCCTACTTAGAAAACAAATACTTTAATGCGGAGTGATCGGTATGAACAAATACCTTTGATCCAATCAAATATGATCTAAACTTATCAATGCAAAAACTATAGCTTAAGTAGTTCCTTCTCTGTTGTTGAATAATTAATTTGTGCATCATTTAAGGTCCTACTAGCATAGTAAATGACATGCAACATCTTGTTCACTTTTTGACATAGCACGGCACCTATTGCATGGTCACTTGCATCACACATGAGCTCAAAGGGAAGAGACCAATTTGGTGCTACAATAACCGGTGCAATCACAAGAGCGTGGTTTAACTCATTGAATGCTTTCAAAGAAGAATCATCAAAATGAAAGGGACAATCATTTTGATATTGCCAAAAAACTGAAGACAATCCCCGGCAACGGCGCCAAAAACTTGATTGCTTCGTTAGATACAATTCAACTTTGAAAGGACGAACAAACAATAATTAACCACACTAATTCACTATACTCTACCTAACTTCCACAAGTATACGGGGTTGATAGTGGTATAGGATGAGTGGGTATCGTCCCACAAGGATTGTTGAAAGGCAATTACTATGATTTACGGATATTTGTGTAGTTAAGCAAAATCACCAACAAAAGATGATGGAACTATTCTAATAAAAACCATAATTAAATGAAATCGATAAAACTTAATTTAAAGCTAGATTAACTAAAAACAAAGTAAGCGAAAATAACTAATTATGAAATTAAGAAACTAGTTAATCTATTCTAGTAAAAGCAAGTAAAGGAAAACACTTAATTTTAACCTAAATTATCCAAATTAAACTAAATTGAAAGCAAGAAAATTACCCAATAAAAAGGGCTACATTTAACGCACTTTGAAGACTGAAAGAAACCATTTCTTAAACTAGAAATTGGAAAGAGTTAAACTAGAAATCTAAGTATTTTTGGATTTTTGATAAAAATAAATAAAGCCGACTAAGAATTAACCAGAAATTAGTTTGCAAGAAATTGAAAATTCTAACTAGAAATGCAAGAAATTATCAAGAACCCTAATTTACCTAAGAAACCCTAAATTGAGAGTAAAGAAATTCTTACTAAATTAGACTAGAAAACGAATAAAAATTATATCTACTTTGAGCGAAACTTGCGATTAACCCACTACGATTATCTAATCAAAATTCGAACTTGACAAGAAATTAAAAGAAGATCTAAGAGAAAATTAAAGAGAAATTTCTATTGAAAAAGAAAACTTGGAGTTCAATCCTAAACTATCCTAAAATCTAACTAAACTATCTACTACTTTCTTACTTTCTACTTTTAAGTTGCTTAAATAGTGTAATGCTACACAAGACAAAAATTAGGGTTTGCTGGCTGACAATTTACCAAATTACCCTTACAACTTAACTCTCAGCGAGTCGAGATCGCGATATGCACCAATTGAGATCGCGATCTCGACTCTAATACATTAAGACCATTTCTCCAGTCGAGATCGCGCTATGGAACAATTGAGATCGCGATCTCGACTCTAATACAATAAGACCATTTCTCGATTCGAGATCGCGATATGGAGAGTGTGTGATCGCGATCTTGGCTCTCCTCTCAGCATTCTTCATTTCTTCTATTATTGCAATTTGGTCCTTTGAATTTGGTACATCCCAGCTTCCAACCTCTAATTTTAACCTGCATAATATTAACGCCATTAAGCAGTTAATTAACTAAAAATTTAATAAAAACTTATCATACTTAATCAAGAACGGAATTACAAACACATATGAAAGAAATTAACCATATTTACCCAAAATTCAGGAGTTAAACTATCAAAATGCTATAATTTAGAGAAAAATAACTCCGGTTTACTGGAGTTATCAGTATTCACAAGAGGAAACCTCAAATTCATCAAGAATCTTATGGACTTCTTAACTAAATTGAAACCTCCTGGATAGCTCTACAATAAGGCAAAAAGCTCTTTCTACATGCCAAAAAAAGCTCCAATAAGCAGGATTCTGAGGATACACAATTTAAATGGTTTTCTGTGGAAGTCCTTGTCATTCTTATACATCGGCTGCCCAATCTTAAAAGCCAAGAAAATGAAGTCTTATTTCAACCAATGCTTGGGAAAGTAACTTCTAGGATTCATGGCTGGCTTAAATGAAAATTCTTATCACCTGGAGGCAAGTTAATTCTCATCAAGAACTTCCTTAATATCATTCCAATGTACTTCATGGTTGTCCTAGCTCCACCCAAAGTGATCATTAAGGAACTGGAGAAGCAATTCACCAATTTCTTTTGAGGAGAGGTGGAAAATCAACACAAGCACCATTGGATCTCTTGGAACACCATTTGCTAGCCTACAACCTCTAATGGCCTCGATATTAACTAGCTCTCAGAAGTGGTTAATGGATTTAGCACCAAGCTGTGGTGGAAATTCTGCAAAGGAGATTTTTTACAGAGTAATTTCATCAAAGAGAGGTACCTAAAGAATAGTATTCATCCCACTCTAATTAACCCTAATCCAGGAGACTCATCTAGATAGTAAAGAATGGTAACAGCTCGAGAGTATGCAAAAATTCAAATGCTATTCTTGCTTAGGGATGCGAGTTGCTCTTTCTAGTATGACAAGTGAATAAAACAAGGGCCACTATCTCAACTTGTTCTGAACAAGTATATGATGGACAACTCAAGGTCTCACAATTTTGGAGAACAAATGAAAGGGTCTTGTGCATGTTAGACACAAGATATTCCAATGTGGAGCTGCAAAAAGTTGGTGAACTTCTTGAAGACAAAGCGGTTGTGTTGAATGAAGAAATAGACAGATTAATATGGATGTTGTCCCCAAATGAAACCTTTTCCATCTATTCCACATTCCCTTTCACAAGGAAAATGATTTAGGACGACAATCCAACATAAAATTTCTATTTTCATGTGGCATTTATTGAACAACCATCTTTTCCTAGATGATGCCCTTGCAAGAATTGGCTATTCTATGATCTCAAAGTGTTGTTTTTTAATAACATTGAAATAGCCAGTCACCTATTTCTGGATTGTGAAATGATAAGGCCAATCTGGACGTTCTTTGAAAATTGCATTCTGGACAACCTAAACTCATGGTGGCAGAACTCATCGAACTCGACTGCAATTGGTGTCCTGTAAAAAATTATACCAAGTTTTATATGCTTGTTTAGCAAGGAAGAAGCTTATCTATGATGCGCAAAGTGTTTCCCCACAAAGAATTCTCAAAGAGGTTTGTTCTCACTTGAAGGATATATCACTTGTCAAACCTTTCAAAAGGATTGGAGTGGCTGATGACATGTTATTATCTAAAGGAGTAATTCACCAATTCATACAAACTAAACCAAGAAGAGAAATATCAGTTTGTTGGTCTTGCCCTCCTTGTGGAACTTTTAAATTGAACATGGATGGAGCTTCAAAAGGAAATCCGGGGATGGCAGGCGGAAGTGGCATTATTCGAGATCACAATGAACAAATTCTCAAGACTTTTTGTAGCTTTTATAATAACAAACCAATTTGCAAGTAGAAGCATTGGTGCTCAGTGATAGGCTCAACCTACTAGGAAAATTAAGGTTTCAGCAAGGTGAGGCGGAAATTGATTTGCAAGTCTCAGTAAATATCTTGTAAGGAAAAGCACGAGTTCCATGGAGTTCCCCATGAAATTTAGATCATATCTGATTTTACAAATGACAAATATTTTACCTTCACTCATGTATTTAGAGAAACTAACCAAATAGCCGATTGATTAGCAAATGAGGGCATTAGGTCACGGTCATTTGTTGAGTACTCCTAAGACTCAATCCCTAGCTTTTGTAAAAGGAATGCTGTGTTTGGATGCTAGGGGCTTCCTGTTGGGATTTCCTAGCCATAATATAAAAATAACGCAGCGGAAAAACACCGGAAATCCCTATAAGAGGATCCATGCGTTCCGATTAAATCGTCTAGGGTTTAGATATATATACCTTTGATGCTCGATAGCAAAACCCTGGTTGCGATCTGAACCTAGGGATTCACGATAAGAGACACCACTGTCTCTATATACACACCACGGCAACCACGAACTATTCGTAGAACACGCCGACCTTAGGCGCTGCTCTGGATTGAACGAACGCCCTCTACAGGTATCCACACGAGTAGCTTTTCCGATTTTAGGGTGTTGCTTGCTAGAGCATCAGTGTTTCGGAACTATTTCGTAGGGTTTTTCGTCCGACTGTGTGTTACTAATCAGTCACATGTTAGACCTTACGAACCCTAAAGAATCATATTCTATATATAGCGGTTAACCTAAATTCAAAGAACTCCTCTTTGATTAGAATTCTTCTATCACACGTATTAGGTATATAAACGCGTATGATAGTAACCAGATATAGTTCCTTACGAATTATTATAATTACTATTTAACTGGACAATCCAAGAAATCCAATGTAATTAGTAAATAATTCTCGTTCATTGAATCTAGACACAAATTCTTATTCAACGAACTTAGTCAACAATTAACTTAACCCAATGCTTACTCTTAGTGTGTGACCCTTTAGGTTCATTTAACGTTGGCAATAAGTATAATTTCTAATTCCAACACTGTTGCCTTTAGTACATAAACCAACAATACTCCCACTTGGACTAAAGGGATTTTCAAGAAGAAGTTTTGGAATTGAATAAATTAAACACCTTTAATTTCAATCATTAACAGATTATACTCATAGATCAAGATTGGCCTCTAGCAAGGCATCATGACCACCCAAGTTAAATGAAGATCATTGATCTGACATAACCTGATCAAATAACCCATGTCTTAATCCTTTTGTCTCACGATGTCTTAGTTGGACATAGAGCATGGACAATGTCATCTCTATTTGTGTCCAACTATTTGATTTCTCGATCTCGAAGTAGAATGATAAAACAAATGAATTTGATCACCTTATCAATCCATTTGAGCACGGCCATGCATTTTACATTCCTACTAATCGAGGGGCCCAAAGACATCTCTCTCATAATAAGAGGGACAAATTCCATCTTAATCACTCATTTTCCTCCGCATAATTTCTACATGTTCAATCACAATCTTTATAATCATCCGATTAAAGACAACGTTTGATTGTGTCAAAACACATAAGTTCTTATGTAGGAAACTATGGTGATCGATACATATTAGAATGGGAATAAGTCCCACTATATTGAATAACTAGGGACATTTAGAATAATAAATTATTCATGGATTCTAATATTAAAACATGCAATAATAAATCTCTTTATAAATAAAATATCATGATGACAATATTCGTTTTAAAATTATCCATTAAAAGTCTCCCAATTAAACAATTAGGTCCAATCATACATATGTCTAAGACCTATTGACCGAACATGGCGATCATGTTTTGGTTGTGGTAGTGGTTTAGTTAATGGATCAGCAATGTTGTCATCAGTTGGTACTTTGCATATTTTGACGTCTCTTCTCTCAATGATCTCACGAATGAGATGATAACGTCTTTGGATGTGTTTGGATCGTTGATGCGAATCTAGGCTCTTTGGCTTGTGCAATAGCCCCATTATTATCACAATAGATATCAACTGGATTAGTGATGCTAGGAACAACACCTAATTCGGTGACAAATTTCCTAATCCAAATCTGCTTCCTTAGCCGCATCCGATGCCGCTATATATTCTCGCGTTATACACATCTAGATGTGTATAAGAGACAGGTACAGAATCAACTTAGACCTCCATTTCAAATAAGGCTTATAAGAAAAAGCCCTATACACAAAACAAGCCCAAGAACCAGAACAAGCCTAAGCCTCCAAAGGAAGGAGTTTGTCACTTTTGCAATGAGCCTGGTCATTGGAAAAGAAATTGCAAACTCTATTTGGAAGATCTTCTTGATCGCTGTTGTTGTAAATGGTTACACAGATGCAAGTTGGTAGTCTGACAGAGTTATGCTCAGATCATATCAGGATATCCGATGAGTACATAACATCGCATAGATGATGGATCCTATAGCTGATGCATATGGAGCTTGGGTCATGCGACCCTTTCGCTCATCTTGTGTCGCAGGACTCTCTTATACACTCCAAGACTGATTATAACTTTGATAATTGTTAAGATGTACCTACTTTAAGCCTGTTAGTATGCACACATCTAAAGATGTTTAGACTTGACAGCTCTCGGAGTTGGAATCTTTGTTTTGACGAAGCAGTCAAAGAGTTTGGATTCATCAAAAATGAAGATGAACCTTGTGTATACAAGAATAGATGTGTGCTAAGTTGCAGCATATCTAAGACTCTGACTTTCTGCAAGGTAGGAATGTCATTTCCAATGAGCAGTATGTCATCAACATACAAAACTAGAAACACAACTGCATTTGCATTAATATTCTTGTAAACACAAGGTTCATCTTCATTTTTGATGAATCCAAACTCTTTGACTGCTTCGTCAAAACAAAGATTCCAACTCCGAGAGGCTTGCTTTAATCCATAAATGGATCTTTGAAGCTTACATACCTTTTCGAATTCTCACTTGTACAAAACCAGATCCTTGAGTCATATAAGCTGACTGGGATGTAACTTCCTCGATTAAGAAACGCTGTCTCTGATACACATCTAGATACACATCATAGATGTATACTATGCTGCAATGGCAATAAGAATCCTTATGGATTTAAGCATAGCAACCGGTGAAATAGGTTTCATCATAGTCTATACCATGAGTTTGTTTGAAACCTTTTGCAACCAATCGTGCTTTGAAGGTATGTAGATTGCCATCCATGTCAGTTTTCTTCTTGAAAACCCATTTACACCCAATAGTTTTTATACCATCCGGTGGATCAATCAAAGTCCAAACTTGATTGTCAAACATGGATTGCATCTCAGATTTCAGGTGAGTCATTCCCATGTTCCAATTGTGTTGTCTCATTCGAACCAACAACTAATTGTGATTCTTGATGAGATTGCACAAGAGAGAGTGTATAAGAGACAGTCCAAAGACTTTGATCACTGATGTGCTCTTATACACATCTAGATGTGTATAAGAGACATACGAGACAGACCTTGATCTTCATATTGCCTTATGAAGATCACCATAGTTTAAGGGCCATGCTATGACACGTTTATCTTACTGTTATTTGTATATGTTTATGTTATGTTAAATGTTAAATATATGTGGTGCACTGCCGTTTGACATAAGCCTCACAGCCCCAAATCTTAAGAAAAGACAAACAAGGCTTTTTACCAGTCCACATCTCATTGGTGTCTTTTCTACAGTTATAGTTGGAACACGATTCAATGTGAATGCAGCTGTTTGTAAAGCATAACCCCAAAAGGATAAAGGGAGATCTGTATGACTCATCATGGATCGAACCATATCTAATAGGGTTCGATTCCAAAAGAATGAATACACCATTCCATTGTGGTGTTCCAGGTGGAGTTAATTGTGAAACAATTCCACAATTTCTAAGATGGTCATAAAATTCTTGACTCAGATATTCACCACCTCGATCAGATCTCAGTGATTTAATTGTCTTGCCAAGTTGATTCTGTACTTCATACTGAAAACTTTTGAACATTTCAAAAGACTCAGATTTATGTTTCATTAGATAGACATATCCATATCTACTGAAATCATCTGAGAAAGTAATGAAGTACTGGTAACCTCCTCTGCAACAAGATTTCAGTATGAAGTACAGACATCTGTATGTATTAAGCCCATTAAATCATTGGCTCAGAATCACTGTGTCCAGTAAAAGGAGCTTTAGTCATCTTTCCCAACAAACAAGATTCGCAGATATCATAAGATTCAAGATCAAATTGATTCAAAAGCCCATCTTTATGGAGTTTTGATATGCGCTTCTCATTTATGTGACAAAGGCGACAATGCCATAAGAAAGTTTGATCGTTGAATCATCCAATCTAGGTTTCTTTGTATTTATGTTATAAACAATCTCTGGATTGGGCTTTTTAATGTTTAGAACGTAAAGACCATTATGCAAATCAGCATTTCCATAAAACACGTCTTCACGGTGAATGGAGAATTTTTTATTCTTAATAAAGAAATCAAATCCATCATTGTCTAAACAAGAAACAGAAACAATGTTACTGCTTAAAGCGGTACATAATAACAATTATTCAAAGTTAAAATCAGCCCGGAGGTAAAAGGAGTTCACATGTTCCTACGGCTAGAGCTGCAACTCTTGCTTTATTTCCAACCAGCATCTCCACTTCACCTTTCTTTAATCGACTACTTCTTTTCGATCCTTCACATTAACACAAATGTGAGCTCCACATCCAGGGTTTATGTACTTCTAAGGCAACAGTGTTGGAATTATAGGATCTGTCTCTTATACACATCTAGATGTGTATAAGAATATCCCTGTCTCTTCTTCTTCTTTAGATCTTCCAAATAGAAAAGTTTGCAATTTCTTTTCCAATGACCAGGCTCATTGCAAAAGTGACAAACTCCTTCCTTTGGAGGCTTAGGCTTGTTCTGGTTCTTGGGCTTGTTTTGTGTATAGGGCTTCTTCTTATAAGCCTTATTTGACCTTCCTTTCGTTTTCATCCCCTTACCTTTATGAACCATTAAAACTTGGCCAGGCAATTTTTTGATATATGCTCAGCAGTTTTAAGCATCGAATGCAGCTCAGAAACAGATTTCTCCATGTTGTTCATGTTGAAGTTCATAACAAACTGGCTATAACTCTCAGGAAGAGAATTCAGGAAGCTGTCCGTTGCCAGCTCTTGACTTATGGGAAATCCAAGTCTTTCAAGATGATCTATGTGACCCTTCATCTTCAAGACATGAGGACTAACAGGCTTAAGTCTTGAGAAGAACGAAAGGATACACATCTTGGTGTATAAGAAACCTTTCCTGCCGTGCTTGCTGTTGGAACATTTCCTTGAGATGATTGACCATCTCGAAGAAGTGCTTCCAAGTGCTCCAAGTCCTTCTGAAGGTCTGGGCTCATGGTAGCAAGCATAAGGCATCCAAATCAACAGAGTCATTAGAATGCTTACCAACTTCCTCTCTCTTGTGTCTTGAAGCATTGGCATGCAGGCTGTTCAGGGATAGGATTGTCCAGAACATACAGCTTCCTTTCTTGTTTGAGAACAATTCTCAAACCTCTGAACCAGTCAAGGAAGTTGGTCCCATTCAACTTGTCATTCTCAAGGATAGATCGCAAAGATAGTGTTGAAGTGTTATTAGCGGCCATCGATCTACAACAATTATGCAAAGTACAATATTTCGATATTAATATAAAACTCCCACTAAATCAATTACCCTCATTAATGAATACACAACAGTTTGTATTTAGTGGGTTAAGATCCATATTTCACTTAACCTTAACTCAGCTTTGGCATGACAATTAAAATTAAGTTATTTAGGTAGGTAACTCTTTACCAATTACATCATATGTAACTCTTAAAACAAACTTTTATGAGATCAATACATCACATGTACCGGCATGTTTAATCTCATCTTATGCCTATGGGCCCAAAACCGTTTGATAGCCCAATATTTATTGGCCAAATAAACATATATGTAGCACCATTACTTATCCTTTCTGACTAAAATAACTAATGTACTTTTACTTTAGCAAAAACGCACATCAGTGATCAAAGTCTTTGGAAGGTGTTTAAATTTGGTGGCATACTGATTAATTGAGGGCTTAACATGTTATGTGAACTTGTTAATTGATCATATGTTTTCATGCACCACATATATTTAACATTTAACATCACATAAACATATACAAATAACAGTAAGATAAACGTGTCATAGCATGGCCCTTAAACTATGGTGATCTTCATAAGCCAATATGAAGATCAAGGTCAATCCTAGGGTCAAATTACAACTTCAAAATTTCTTCCATCTTCATGGAATACACCTTGTTGTTGATTGACGCCAAGTTGCTCCTCTTGCCTTCTTTACAATCGCTTTGTAATACAATAATACAAAACTTTAAAATTACAAAAAAAAAGAAAAACGACACGCAGGCCGTATTTATATAATTACACCCCAAAATAGAAATAAATTACTATTCTAGTAGGTCAAAAGGGCCATGCTATGCACCATGCATATGAACACATCATAAAACAGAAAACATACTATTATTTATCCGATGTTATAACCAAAACGATTTTAAGCCACTATGACAGAAAGTACGGCGGTCCCGCTACACATATCATATATGTAAATCATTCGACAGAAAAATACATATATCATATATACATAATTCAACAGAAACATACATATATCACATATACATATAGTTCAACAACAGAATCTATCAAATAGAATCATCGAAGATGTGTATCTAGATATGAATAGAATCTTTGCATACATCATATGTATGTATTGAGATCAAGATATCAAACAGATTTTCAACAACATACATTCAGCCGTAACTACAGTTCATGTACTTCGATTATGTCCAATACAAAATATAATATGTTTTTAACTAATTTCATCAATCCAGAAACGGTTTAATTGAAAACGCAAGCGGCTCTGATACCACTGTTGGGATTTCCTAGCCATAATATAAAAATAACGCAGCGGAAAAACACCGGAAATCCCTATAAGAGGATCCATGCGTTCCGATTAAATCGTCTAGGGTTTAGATATATATACCTTTGATGCTCGATAGCAAAACCCTGGTTGCGATCTGAACCTTTCACGATCTGAACACCACGGTCACTATTTGGACACCACGGCAACCACGAACTATTCGTAGAACACGTCAGACCTTAGGCGCTGCTCTGATTGAACGAACGCCCTCTACAGGTATCCACACGAGTAGCTTTTCTGATTTTAGGGTGTTGCTTGCTAGAGCAGTGTTTCGGAACTATTTCGTAGGGTTTTTCGTCCGACTGTGTGTTACTAATCAGTCGCATGTTAGACCTTACGAACCCTAAAGAATCATATTCTATATATAGCGGTTAACCTAAATTCAAAGAACTCCTCTTTGATTAGAATTCTTCTATCACACGTATTAGGTATATAAACGCGTATGATAGTAACCAGCAATAGTTCCTTGGAATTAGAATAATTACTATTTAACTGGACAATCCAAGAAATCCAATGTCAAGCTTGCAATAATTCTGTTCATTGAATCTAGACACAAATTCTTATTCAACGAACTTAGTCAACAATTAACTTAACCCAATGCTTACTCTTAGTGTGTGACCCTTTAGGTTCATTTAACGTTGGCAATAAGTATAATTTCTAATTCCAACACTGTTGCCTTTAGTACATAAACCAACACTTCCCTTACATCCGTCATTGTAAAGTTTGATTGTCTGATCAATAAAATTCATCTTCATGGGTGCTTGACCAAAAAAAAAGATCTCTGTACAATTAGATTAAAAAATAAGAAAGGAATTCTTATGAAAGTACATTTAGAAACATAATAAGTTTGAAATACCTTTCTTTTAAGAAAAATTATCTCCTCCTTTCTCTCTAAACTTTCTCTCCTACTAAGCGTGATGTTCCTCAGCCTTTGGCTGGGAGGCAAACTCATTCTTTTGTTGAAGCACTACTTGTCAACAATCACGACAAGTAGCTAGAACAACCATTGAAAAAACTTCTATCCTACAAAGAAGAGCCGGCTGTATTCTTCTCTGAGGAAGAGGTTCAAACGTTGGCCATTCCATTCAAATGCACTTTGGTGGGAAATTTTCCAAGGAGCAAGCCAAACATGGAACAGTGCAAAAAAGCATCCACGCGATTGGCTTTAAAGGTGAATTCACTATTGGTTTTATTGATTATAAACAAGTTCTTATACAGTTTTCTTTGGAGAAGGATTATCTTCGATGTTGGCTTAAAAACACATGATTCATTAATGGATTCTTCACACGAGTCCTTAAGTGGCATCCTCTCTTCACACTAGATGTGGAACCATCAATTGTACCAATTTGGATCACCTTGGAAGGGGTCTTACAGCTATGTTTTTCAATAAACTGCAATTGTATTTTCAGCCTTGGTCAAGCTGTAGGCACTCCATTCAAGCTTGATTTGGATACCCAACAACTTCACACAACCTAATACAGAAAAGGTTTGTGTAGATGTAAAGCTCCTAGAAAACTTGCCATCAAGAATTTGGATTGTGTTTGTAGCAATGGTAGATGGCAGAAAATTTGCTACGAAGATTTGTCGAGTTATTGCACAAAACATCATAAAATCAGCCACAACCCAACAGATTGTATGGTTGTGAAAATAAATCCATGCAATCCCAATCAACAAGCAAAGGATGCTACTCAAACTAAGCCAAATAATGCCCAAAAACTGCAATAGAAGGAAAATACTAAAAAGCAATGGGTTCCAACCTCCATTCAAGCCCTAGACCCTTCAGGTAAAGAACTAGCTGAAACCCAAACTCAACTAGTCATGGTAGGGGAAATTGTTCACGATATGTCATCAAAGAAGACTTCAGCTTGTGCAAAGAAGCCAATGGTAGAACAAGCTCATGCGTGATCACGGCCCAAGTAGAGGAGCCACTAGTAAGAGAAGCGAAACCACCATCTCCAAGGGTGGTTGAAACGGTTGAGCCATCTCAACCTAATCCGGTACTTCAAAATTGAAATTCCTTAATTGAAGGGATTGAACAAACAATCTTGGGAGAGAACCTACTAGTGCCATTAAATTCAGTTAGCAAGGACTTGACTAATTCAAATGCGAATCCCATCCCAAAAAACTAGCTTAGCACTTCTCATCTTCAAATTTTGAACAATAAATCCAAAGTTGATTCAGACATCCCTCATAGTCAAATCCTGCAGATCTCCTAGCCATGGGTAAGCCAACATTTAAGGAAATTATATTATTTTCGGGCAGCAAGGAACCTTTTCCCTCTCAAACTACAAAGGAGGACAGCTTACATATGTTAGAACTAGCTCCAAATGTCCAGCAGCTTTCCAACTCGACCACACCTATTAGTACAAATAGGACAAACACATTATTGGGCACAGCGAAGAAATCTGAGAGTTCATAGAATGACTCAATCAAGTCCAATCTGCCAACATTGGGTTTAGGAATAATGATATCACCCAACATACCAAAACTAGCTATCACTCCGCGCTTTATCTAACAAAGAAACTATTTGATTAACATTCAAAGCTAAAATGGATGGATGATTCCTTCATGCCTAATGATAAGGTATTGGCGGAACAAACTTGCTATTTTTTAGATAATGAATCTCCTCAAGGCCAGGATGTACATCCAATTCAAGAATTGGCAATTCTCACTCCAAAATGAAAAGAAAAACGTAAGAGGACATACAATATGCCAAGAGCAATGCGAACCAGGTTGTCCTCCAAACTTCTGTCATCATGTTAGTTCTAAATTGGATGGGGATGTTTCAAGGAATTAGAGGAATTTAGATATTCTAGATTTCACAAATTTTTATAATTCAAATGGTTTGTCTTTGAATTCATTTTCTCATTGCTGGAGGGTTAGGTTTCATATCAACCTCCATGCACCTTTCCTAGAAACTTCTATCTTATTAATAAAAGGGAATACCCCCCCACCAACTAGGTGGTTGATTGAAAAAAAAAAGATCTCTGTACATTTTCAATTGTACTATGATTAGGACAACTTTCTTATTTTTCAGTCCAATAGGACTAGATCTCTTTTAATAGTTCTCAATCTTTTTTGATTATATCTCCTTTTGTGGCTCATGATATAAGACAATTAGTCCCCTTTCTTAGTTCTCAATATCATACGATTACACTTCTTTCTTAGTTATTAGGAAACAAGTATAATTGTCTCGGTTTTTTTTTTGAATACGATTAGATCATCTATTCGTTCAAAATCTTTGATGAATAGGTCCCGCACATGGTTCTTCACCTTGTTTGACTAAATCTCATTTTACGTGCTTATCATGAGTTATTAGAATATTTGCAAGCTGAAGTTTTTTTTTTTTAGGTAAACACCAAACTAGGTGTAAATTCTATTGATCAAATATTAGGTTTTACAAAGCCGGATGTAGGGACAACCCTGAATATCCAAGACATCTGAGAACATCAATTCCTTTATTAAAGGAGAAATTGTGTCTTGGCTGAATTTTGTACAAGAAGATACTTAATGCCTTTATTTGCTAAATAGTCAGCTATTTGATTTGCCTCCCGGAAAACATGGGTAAAAGAAACATTCCTTCCTAATATGAGTTCTTTTACTAAAATTAGTGAATGTCCATGGTAGTGTAGCTTTATCATTCAGAATGTTCACTAAAATTAGTGAATCAATCTCCACTTAAACTAATTGTAATTGCATTTGGCCACACATCTTGAGTCCATCAACCAATGCCATTACCTTCACTTGCAAGTTGGTTTGGTGGTAGTAGAAGTTGCAAAAAGCCTTAACAAACTGCCCATTATGTTCTCTAAGTATTCCTCCTCCAATTGCCAAGATAGACGAGGTAGTCCATTTAACAGCAATTGCTTTTCGTGGCTTAGTTTGGATTAACTTATGGTAAATTCCTCTAGAGAGTAGAAGATCATCAATTGCCACCAGCCTTGACTGGAAGGATGAATGGAGGAAATAATTTTCAAATAAGCACATGCATCCATAATGATTCGTTGAGCATTGGTTACCACTCCTTCAAAAATTTCCTTGTTTCTCACTTTCAACATTAACCAACAAATGATACTTGGGATAATTTTGCGAAGAGACCCAACCGTTGCCAAGAGGGAAAAAGCCCACCACCAGGAGTTGAGCTTCTGCAATATAGAAGTTGTAGGAGGAAACGACACTTCCAGACATGCTTCAAAAAATAGCCAAATCTGCTTAACTAATTCACACTTTACAAATAAATGATCACATGATTCCTCATTGTTGCAAAAACAACATTTGGAAGCTAGCAAGAGTCCAATCATGGAGAGTACATCAACAAGTGGTAGACCCTTGTTCAATAGTCTCCATGTGAAAACTGAAATTTTTAGCTGAATATTCCCATCCCATATCATTCGCCTTGAGAAAACCATTGCTTTTGGTACAAAAGTGGAAGAGACCGAGACAGTACCCTGTCTTGGGAGTTAGGGTCCATACAATCTCGTCTCGTTCCTTTGTCAGGAAAATCACTTTTTTTTAAAGTATTTTACCAATGTGTGTTAGTTCTTGATTGGAATATCTTCCATCTAGAAAAGAAAGATCGCAGCCATTGGAATTCCACACTTGTGCCACTGTGAGAGAATGATCATAAACTAGTTCAGCTTGTGCCGTAACGACCCTTGTTCCATCCAAGGGTCAAACCAGAGGAGCAACATGCATTCCTTATAAAAAAATAAGGTATTTTGTTCAGCATCATGACGGGCTCTTAACATTCTTTTCCATGCATAAGAGTCCCCCTATGACTCATTGTCCACACAAGGATGATGACGGCCCCTAAGGTATCTCCCATGGAGGAATTTACTCGTGAATCTCCTTTTCAAAATTTCCACCATAATTTGAGGCTGAAACCATGCATGACCTCTGCAAGGGACGAAATTCCTACACCATTCAATATTGTTGGCTATTTTATTCAAGGCTTAAATTGAACTATCTTCACCGCGGTTGTGCAGCTATTGACTGAGCTTTGAATTTTTCCAACTAATTGAATTCGATTCCCTAACTTCTTCCACTTCTTCAATTCATAGCCAAATATCAAAATTACTTACGAACACACCATACACATAAATTAAATTGCGCTTAACACAATAAAATCAATTATGTCCAAATTAGAGCATATATCTACCAAAAATTGTAATATACATGTAAGTTACTAAAAATCATGATCATTTGTGAAATCTATACTATATTTCATAAAATCACTCCAAATAGGACTAACATAGTCAAAATTTAAATAAGGACAAAATACCTTTATGTAATAGAGTTATCACATCCCTAAACCTAACATTTTGCTAATCCCTAGCAAAACAAGATAAAAAAGAACTAAGCATACCACCAATGGAAATGAAAGCAAATTGACTAGGAATATTAAGGGACATTCAACATGTGCAAATGGCAATTTAACTAAAAAAAATAAAACATGTTACATCACTTGCAGTAAGTTAAAAGGAATAAAACTAGTTCGAGTGCACGGCTTATGTTGACAATTGAACCATTCAGAAAATGTCAATTCAATTCCATGGTGATCAATAGCAAATGAATCAAAGTTCTCAAAAATCGGCTTCAGGTGTTGAAAAATCACTAAAACTTGTTTTAAGAAGCACTAGAGTGCAAGTGATCATACAAGGATGTTTATGGATGCCATAAAACTTAGCTAGGGACATCAATCAAGTTAGTGTTTCACCCCAATAATCTCTAAGATCTTATAGCCCAGATTGAGGATCCCATGGGGCTTTCTTAAGCTAATAATGAAGGCTAAGGGTAAGGGCCAGATAAAATTTTGGATAAAAGTGATTCAATTTTACCTTAGTCATTCATGAGAAACTTAGGGACCTTAACCCATAAACAAAAGTCCCCATAACCGCTACAATTGAACCAATTACCAATGGAAGCATTGAAGCATTGTATCTAAGTCTAAGGAGATTTTTTTATTCTTCTTTAGAATTACAAAATGTATAGACAACATTCCAGAATTTAAGAGAACAGGAAATTTTTTTGGAAGACAAATACAAGATAAGTCAACTTTATTGTTTCTAATTTACAACAAGGAAATTGGTTAAACTATATGGTTACCCAACAAATAAGGATGAAAGGATCAAATGGGGATACTAGGGTCAAAATAAATTCAGGTCAGCTTTTGGGAACAAATGGCCCAAAAAATGACTAGTTCATTTCTAAAATCTGTCTATATAATAAATAGGGAATTTACACTACCTAACTAATGTCCTTTTTTGTGCAAACACCCAACTAATGTCCTAACTAAATCTTACTGGTCCACAAAACATCCGATAATGCAATAAATGCAAAATGATCAAAGATGATTAAATAATTTCTTCCTACACTGACTACCAATTTTTAAAACTCCAACATATTTAAACTAAATTAAACACGAGATGAATATGACAGTCAAATAATACTTACTATCAAAATAGTTCTTAACACCTAAACTAGATCGAATGTTTCTCAATTGAGAAAACAATTTTAAATAAGTAATAGAACAATTGGAAGAGTTTAAAGACTTAAGGGCTGTTTTGCACAAGTAATGCATCTTAATGTACTAAGTAAATTCAATCCATTCCAAACATACAAACCAAACACATGCATACAAGAACAACACCACCACACTTTTCGTCTTATTAGCAATGATGAGTGCCATTCATCCTACCGCTCACCATTGAGCACAAGAAAAGAAAATAAAACAAATACATGCTGAAGAATAATAATCCAAACTTGGACTAAGCCGACAAATGTCCAAAATTCAACACCCAATCATTCACGAGCAATAAACTAAGGGTTGACTGTTCCAAAATGGCTCAATGGTCACTCTTCAAAATCTAAACTAAACCATGTCAAGGGGTCAAACAAGTCAAGCATCCATTTAGGACCCCTCAACCAAATGCATTATTTAAGGATATAGTTACTCAAACTACCAATAATAAACTAAAAATCCAGAAATGAAATGAAATATATAAGTGGGAATGTATCTTTCTAACACTCAACAAAAGCAATAATAAGAGGGTAATGGGGATAAAGTAATAAATAGGCAAGGTAACGGTTCTACAACTTGTGCAATGGTACCTACTCAGAAATTTCCTCCCTCCTTTTCATCATCTACTCTATAGACATTGTAGACACCTATTTTTGTCCCTTAAGTTCTCCCCTATTTTCCTTTTAATTTCTTTTTAATTTCCCTTTTAATTTCTTTTTAACCTGCTTTTTGATTTCCTCTTAATTTATCCTTTAATTCTCTCTTAATTTGTCTTATGGTGTTTAATTATTATGTGTTTTATGCATTTTTGAAATACAAAGAATGAGTTTTAATATTATTAAGTTTTTACATTTTTCAAAAAAAAAAATTTAAAAAAAAATAAATAAATAAATAAAATCAGCGCGTGAACAGTACCGCACGTACTGTTCACGTGCCGAACAGTCAGCTCGACAGAGCTGTTTTGGCCACATTTTTCTCTGCGTTTTTTCACCCATATCTCACCAAATTTCAAATGCCCCATACTCCCAACATGACAATGAATGGTCTTTGACCATTTTTACACTCAATCCACCTCTTTAAAGAGCAAAAAAATCAGTCTAAAGTGGAGGGGACGAAATTTCTGCAGAAAAGAAAAGAGAGAAATTTTTCTAAGTTTGGAAAATTTTTTAGACAGCCAACTTTGAGCAAAAAATTCCAAACGATCTAAAAGTAATTAGACTAAACTCAAAGAAGAAAAGTTGTAAAGAGTACCTGTAACTACAACTTATCTTTGTAAAGGTCAAGCAAAATCATTCATTTGGAGGGTCAAAAACGTGGTAGAATCAGGCTGGTGGCCAAGAAAATCTGCAGAAAAAAAAAGATTTTCCAAGTCTGGAAAATTTTCCAAACAGCCAACTTTGAGCAAATATTCCAAACGATCGAAGAGAAATTAGACTAAACTCAAAGAAGAAAAGTTGTAGAGAGTACCCGGATCTACAACTTCTCTTTGTAAAGCTCAACTAAAATTCTATTCATTTTGACGGTCAAAAACGTGGTAGAATAAGGCTGCTGGCCAAGAAAATCCGCAGAAAAAGTTCTTTTCTAAGTCTGGAAAATTTTCCAGACAGCCAACTTTGAACGAAAATTCCAAATGATAGAAGAGGAATTAGGCTAAATTCAAACAGAAAAGTTGTAGAGGGTACCTGGGACTACAACTTCTCTTTGTAAAGCTCAAACAAAATCGTTCATCTGGTGGGTGAAAAACGTGGTGGAAGAAGGCCGGTTCATCAACCGGAAGCTTGGAGGTGCCGAAAGCAAATTCGCCTCAAACGCACTCCAAGCCGAGCATGACCAATTCCACCACATTCCTGAGGCTGAGGTGAGTTAAATGAGCTTTTGAATCGATTGTTTTGGTGACAAAATACTTATCTTACTATTTTTGCATTATTTATGACTTGATTTTCGTTTTTTTTTTTTTTTTTTAAATTTCTTCTAAGTTACATTTTTAATGACAATAACCACCAAACTTTAATTCATTGGGCTGATTTTTGTTTGACATTTTAATTTGTTTAATTACCCTTTGATTGTGAAATTACCGTTTTGCCCTTATGAGTATTAAATTGTAAATAGGCTCTGATTTTGCACATATTTTTCGATTAGTTTATTTGTGATGATTTGTGCTTTAAATAATATTTATGCTTTTTCTTACTTGCTAAATGATGTGAATTTACTCTTCTGTCCTCAAATTTTGTTTAATTGCACGACTGGACATTAAATATTTGAATAAAACTCAATTTAGTCCATGACTTAATAACTGTATCAATAATATAAAATCGGGCTAGAAGTAAACTTTGGCGTGCATGACAAATGACTGTTTTGCCCCTTGGGAGTTAAATGGCACTACAAGCTAAATGTGTACAACTTTAAATTGGACCCCGGGCTAAATTTTATGTCAATATTTTTATTTACCATTTATTTTCATTTCCTCATTAATATGTATATATTTTTATTACTTTTAAACTATCTTAAGCACACGTACGCTACAAAGACCTCTAGTCGGCAATAATGAATACTAAAATTGAAAAGGGAAACACGATAAAATCATGCAACCGGTCCAACGCCGGATAAAGTGGGTGCCGAGGGAAATTCAAATCTATCCCAAACCTTCCCATTTTACAACAGGATTCCCGAACTCATGTTTTTTGAATTATGTGGACTAGGAGTCAATCTAGACTAGGGTTTATTTTTTCTTTAAATTTTGATATATTTTTGTGTCCCAGCACACCAACACACCGGGTGACGACTCCAATCCTGTGTTCCCTAACTTAGATTATTTTTGTACAATTCATAGTCGCATTTAAAAGCCCCGTTATGTAATAGTAAATAGGTGATTCATTTAAATTGGTAATAGTAAGTAGGTAATTTATGTTTGTAATAGTAAATAAGACTTTTGCATTTAATCACCTATTTCACGAGCACCACATTGGCGACGGTGCCGGTCCAAAAAGCTGCATGCCAGACCGCGGGTTTGGGGGGGACAGGCATAGTGGCGACTCCACTGGGGAGCTTTGAGAATCCGGGCACACGATTTTAACGTGTTTCTCTCAATTTTACCCCGTTCATTATAAACCAGCTAATTTTTACCGACTTTTTGGTATGCTATGTTACCGGCTCTATGCCTCGTTTTGCGTGTCATATGCAAAGTGTTACTTTAATTGTTCTTTTCCAATTACTTTATACTTATTTTACCGTATTTCACCATTTTTTGCTATTTTGTGTGCTAGTTTACGGATTTTTGTGTCTCGTTTTACGTGCCACATGCTACGTGTTACTTTAGTTGTTCTTTTTCAATTACTTTATACTTGTTTTACTATATTTCACCATTTTTGCTGTCTTGTGTGCTGGTTTACGAATTTTTGTGTCTCGTTTTATGTGCCGCATGCTATGTGTTACTTTATTTGTTCTTTTTCAATTACTTTACAATTATTTTACTGTATTTCACCATTTTTGCTATCTTGTGTGCTTGTTTATGGATTTTGGGTCTCGTTTTATGTGGCACATGCTATGTGTTCTGAAACTTTATTTGTTCTTTTCAAATTATTTTATACTTGTTTTACTATATTTAACTATGTTTGCTGTCTTGAGTACCCGTTTGCTCGATTTAGGTCTCGTTTTACGTGCCATACCCTGTTTGCCTATGGTGTGATTTGTTCTTGTTTTATTGTACATGTTTTAATATATTTTGCTATTATACTTGTTTGTGGTTAATTTGGGGGCAATTTTTGAGGTGTTGGGGTGCATCAAACCTTTAGAGCCAAACGCGTTAAAATGTGTGAATCTTACCGCCTCCAAGTGAACACAGCATAACACATGTCTTATTTATTGCATGCCTTATTTTTGTGGGTGTCATTCCCACATTCCCTGTAGGAATTAAGACGATCCACCCAGATATGCGGCCGTGACACAATGTGCACTTAACGGTATCTGTGGCGATCACCTAACCACCGACGATAAGGCCCATCGGGATTGACGGATTTTATTTTTGGGCCCAAAGTCTGAAAGTTTGGGAACAAAGCCTCCATCTAGATTGCATTAGTAAGCCAAGCCTCATATTCATATAGCTTAAACCATAGGGCAGAACTATGTGGACCTTGTTTAGGACACTATACACGAGGCGGTAGGACCCACCCATTTATCTGGCTTGCAATGGTAAATAGCTTTACAATTTTGTTATGTAATAGTAATTAGTTTTTCTGATTTGTATGATTTACTTTGGCCATGTACTTTGTATCTACTTCCCGCAAGAAAGAGTAAATTTTGATTTTTGCATTGCATAAGCCATAGGTAGGGTCAAAGGCATATGGTTGCCAGACCCAAACAGGAGACCCACCCCCGCGACATGTTTCTAAAGTTTTATTATCCCTTGTGTGCATTTAGGCTAACCCCAGCATTGTAGGGCCCCCGTAGGCTACTTAATGCATATCATTACCCGTAGAAGGGATACCCTGTCGGATACCCTGTGTATAGAATTGCATACCTATCCCTAGGTACATAACCTACAATGAGATTTGCAAGCTTGCGTGTAGTAAGGCTCGGGTACAAGCCTCAGGTAAGGCTAACATGTAGATGAGTTCCGCTCGAGTAATTGGAAAGGCGACCAAAGTGCCCTATTTGCTACAGGAGTGGGAACGAAACATGCAGTTGTCAGAACTGAATACAATAGCTGGTTATTTGGGTCACCTAGTATGTCTGCGGGATATTGAGCCAGATCGGACCATAGTAGACGCTTTGGTACAGGTTTGGGACAGTGAGGCAGCTGTGTTCAGATTCGGGAAGTTTGAAATGGCGCCCACACTAGAGGAGATCGCAGGATTTGTCGGACTGAACTTCAAGGATCAAGGATCGGCTGTTATACTACCGTCCCTAGGTACTACAAGGGACTTATCTTTGTTCACCGACATATCAGAGGCTGTGATACCAGGAGGACCCGAGGCTAGTTCGGTTACTTTGATATTTTTACACGAGCACTTCGGCACAAAGTAGGGTTTTCATAGGAACAAGACTCATTTCAATTTTGCATCCCACTGAGGAGTCCTGGGTTCAGAAGCGAGTCCAAGTTTTTGCTCTAGCACTGACCAGCGCATATCTTTTTCTGAGGCCGGATGGGAGGATAGCATTTAAGACGGTACAGATGTTAGCCGATTTGATACATGGCGTAGGTGATCAAGACCTCACCATAATCCCTACTATTCTAGCTGACATATTGGTGGCTTGTACAAACTGTCAGAATGGAGTCAAATTTTTCAATGGTTCAAGCCTTTTGTTGCAGGTCTGGTTCATGGAACATTTGGGGTGACGAAAGATTGTTCGTCATGATTTTTCCTGGGGTAGAGTGAATTGGGTACAAAGTCACAATCAACGCATCAACCGGGCGAAGTTGCTGAAAGACAAGGAGAAGTACATTCGCTGGTTGTCTTCATTGAAGGAGTCAGAGATACAGTGGGTTCTAGAAGACACACCCTGTCATGCACCGAGTCTGCAATCTGCTAGCCTTCCGTTCATACCCTTGATAGGAAATGAAGGATGCATTGTTCCCTACATGCCTTTTCTGGGTCTTACGTCAGTTTGGGAGGGTTTAGACAGTACCTCCAAAATCAGTGACTGATCGGTTCAATGTTATGTTCGACAAAGGGATACGGCCCGAATCAATACCAGAAAAGTCAAGTATTTTGTCAGCGTGGGCATCCAGACGTGCATGTCAGGAGTCGTTATACGATCCACAGCAGCGTGAAATTTCAAGGACCACACCTCAGTACGATGTATGGCTGGAACATTTGCTTAGCCGGCAACCGCAAGCTGTAATAGACCCTTCAGAAGAAGTTGCTCGGTTGACCACACTATTGGAGGCTAAGGACAAGAAAATAGTGGAAAAGGAGATAGCTCTAGATAAGCATAGGCAAGCTAACAAAAGACTTCAAGAACAGCAATCCTGTATTCGAGAGTAGGAATACAACCGAAAGAGGGCATGCACCGAGATGGCCGATGATCTGGGACGCCTAATGCACAATGGGGCTGCTGAATCAGCACGTAGCAAGCTTCTACAGTACGAGGAGCAAATGATGAAGATACGAGACCATCTAAAGGAGCGCGTCGAATAAGTTCAAACGGGCTTCGTCCCCTTTAGAGCTTTTTTTTTGTTTTTAGGGTTCCTGGGGAAGGAACCACGTTTTATGCTGTAAACTTATGATTATGTTCGTTTATATATATCTGAATTTTCTTTTTTTAAATTATGTTTTAATATGAAGGTACTAAGTGTCAAAATAGCAGCCCAACGCAGCCCTATTTATACCCGATCGCGTGCACATAAAGTTCGATTTGAAGACAGTGTGAGCACCGTACCAACAAAAGATGTGGAAGGGACCAGTGGGGATCAAAACCCAGAGATGACAGAGTTGCGCAAACAGATGGAATCTATGATGGCTGCTATGGCCAGTATGAACCAAGAAATGCAATGGTACAGGCAAACTTATGGGCCTCACCCCGCCAATCAGGAGATGCTACCTCCTCATATTCCTAATCCCGGCATAGGGATGCCGCTAGTACCCCTACCATCACATAATCAACCTCCTCCAACTCTAGTGCCACCACTGATAGATCCAATTCCATAACCACCACCTCCTCTTGAGTTGGAGTATACCCCAGGAGGGGAAGCTGAATTAATGCCACCACTGCCTCCTGTACCGGCTGTCAATGATGCCCTATTAAAAAGAATGGAGTGGTTCGATAGTTTCATGAAGCAGCAACAGGGGACAGATAAATTTGGAGCTATCGACTTCCAAGATCTATGTCTATTCCCCGAAGTGCAATTATCGCCAAAATTTAAGATCCCAGAATTTCCAAAGTACAATGGCACTGGAGATCCGGTAGGTCACCTTAAAATGTTCTGCAACTTGCTGGGGAATTCGACAAGCGACCCTCAGATAGCAATGAGGGTATTTGCCAGAAGCTTGGAGGGAGATGTGTTATCATGGTATTTAATGCTTGATCCCAAAAAATTACAGGATTGGACGGACTTGGCAAATGATTTTGTGAAAAGTATGAGTTTAACAGCGACGAGGCTGGAGCCGGACCTAATGCTATCTGATGGGTATCCTGTCTCTTATACACATCTAGATGTGTATAAGAGTATGTGAAAAGATAGAGGGCGTTAGCTGCCAGAGTGAGCCCACCTATGACTGAGACTGAGATGGTCAAACTTTTTATTGATGCGCAAGAACCTCCTTACTATAAAAATTTGACCGGGTCTATTGGCAAATCAATTTCAAAAATCATCCAACAAGCAGAAGCGGTTGAAAGGGGCTTGAAAAGCGGAAAAATTATTGACATAACGGCCTTCAAACTTCAGATAGAGTCCATGCAGGGGAGCACGTCTGTGGCTAAGAAACCCCTGAGCAAGAAGGTTGACAAGAAAGAAGAGGAAGTGACTTTTATTTTCGACCAACCCAACCACCAACCACCACGCAACTTCCATCAATACCAAAGACCTAACCCACAACCCTTTTATCCACCATCTCCACTACCACCTCAATATTACCCTCAACCCGTATACCAAACACAAGTACAAATGCCCGGATGCCTAATCCACAGTTTCCATATTATAATCCAAGACCACAACCCCCAAACAATCAAAGATCCAACTAGCCAAACAAATTCCCTTCACCAAACTCCAACCAAGCCAGACCACATGGCAGACCACCACGCAATTTTACCAATCTAGGATGGCCCATTGAGCAACTATATGAGCAGTTGAGATCAGCAGGGAGATTGAATCCCATAGCTCCTCCTCAGTATCCGGGGAGAGTTCCGGATAGGTTTGATGCCAATGCCCACTGTGCCTATCATTCTGGAGCCCCAGGGCATTCTACGGCTAATTGTTGGACGTTGAAGAACAAGGTGCAGGATATGATCGATGCACGTGAGATTGTCATTAGGAGGCCGAAACAAAGGGCTCCTGAAGTAAACACTAATCCGTTGCCACTACATGAGCCTCATGTTGGGATGGTTTGTATAGAATCGGAGACGGAAGAGGAAGAAGGAGAAGTCAAAGAAGTGACAATGACTCAGACCAAACCGTTTTATTTGGATTTGGAGTCATCTGAGCCTTTTATCATAGACATGGATCCGTTTGAGATAGAATCCCAGGAGCCCGTTGTGATTGAACTGCCAATACAATTGCCAATTGAGAGCACACATGCAGTGCCGTGAAATTATCAACCCTCAGTTGTGATAGTCGGTGGAAGGCCAATTTCTGAGGAGGAAGTGTCCGCAGTCACAAGGTCAGGCCGAATCACAAATGACAATAGTTTTGAGGCCAGACAATCCAATCAAGGTAAAGAGCCCATGCAGGCCCTTAAGGCTGTAGCAGACAAAGATGTGGAGGACTTTATAAGATTGATAAAAAAATGAATATTCAGTAGTTGAGCAGCTGAATAAGATGCCCTCACAATGCTCGGCTTATTGTTAACATCCGAGCTACACAAGGAGGCAGTTTTGAAGATTTTGAGTGAGGCTCATGTGCCTCGTGATATTCCCACTGACAAACTTGCTGGGTTAGTGGATAGTGTGCTGGCATCAAACCAAATTTAGTATTTTTCTGATGATGACTTAACTTCTGAAGGGAGCGTCCACAACAAGGCTCTATTCATCTCGGTTAGATGTGAGGGGCGGCATTTGCCTAGGGTCATGGTTGATAATGGGTCTGCTTTAAATATTTGTCCTTTGAAGACATTGGATAAACTTGAAATCTCTCATGACCTGGTCAGGAATTCATCCATGGTGATCAGAGGGTTTGACAGGGCTCGAAGACAAGCCACCGGAGAGATA